>JARYHS010008074.1:92642756-92720315 GCA_031002005.1 Vandiemenella viatica | reverse complement strand
TCGTCAGAGTGTTGCTACCAGCGTCCGAGGTCCTAGGTGTAATAACCTTGATGGGGTTTGGCACCACATCTGCACTGACATGAGCACATTGGACTTGTGCCCATGTCCGCAACGGACGTCTGGGTAGCGACACTTTCTTTCCTGACGGGAGTTGATAACGTCTTCGCGAAGCTGGTAGCGAAGACTGGTGGAGCCAGAGCCTTATACTGCTTCTTGGCTTCGCCATACGAAATCCGCTCTTTCGTTTTCAACTCCTGTATCTTTTTTTTCCTCCAGATACAATCGACACTCCCTGCTCCAGGCTGGATGTGCCCCGGAGCAGTTGACACACACCTGTGGGAGCGTGCAGCTAGTGCCTGGCTCATGAGCCGCCTTTCCGCACTTCCCACAGGTGGGGTTACCCTTGCAGGTCGCCGTTGTATGGCCGAACCGCTGGCACTTAAAGCAGCCGCATTGGGTCCGGCACATACGGGCGGATATTCAAATTCAAATAGCCTGCCTTGATGTTTTTTGGGCAACGTCGGAGTGTCGAACGTCAGGACGAAGGTGGCTGTCTTCTCAAGACTGCCGTTAACCCTTCGTTTAATCTTGCGAACCTCGACCACATGTTCTGTAGACCACTCCTTAAGGAGTTCCTCGGTCTCTAAATCCATAAGGTCCCTACAGGTGATGACACCTTTACTAGAATTTAGAGTTTTATGGAGTTCGCACTTCACTGCGAACTCCCCGAGCTTCTCGCACTTAAGGAGTTGGACAGCCTGCTTTTGGGTGGATGTTTCCAAAAGCAGAGTCCCGTTCCTCAGCTTTTTTAACCGATTTGAGGGTACCCGCAATACCCTCTAAACCTTTGTTTACATAAAATGGAGAGATCTTCTCAAAAGATCCCTCCACCCGTGTCATGATAACGAAGGCATTGTCTATCAAACAACCCTTCCCGTTACTGTAATTTTGTTTCACGAGGAGGGCTTTCAACCCTCGCCCGCTTTTTTGAACTGGGTGTATTTTTATTTACCTGCGACACACCCGGGCCGCAGGGGTTTTGTTTTTGTTTGTGAGTCTTCGTTTTGATCCCACGAGCAAAAACATGATAAAAAGAAATGCTGATACAACAGGGGTGCGCAGGTGCCCCTGAGGTTGCACGTTAGCGTGTGATCCACCTCTCACACATGCACCTCCTCGGCACGTGGCTGACCTTGAGGTTGAGGGGTTTTTTATAGAGGTTTTTACCGTCCTCGCGATCCGGGCGATGAAGCCAAGATCCCCGTTCTCCTAGGCACACAACGTTCCACCGCCACGCCCTACGGTGGTCGTTGAAGCATGGTAGGAGTTTACGGTGTGGGAAACTTGCGGCGCTCACAAGTTTCCAGCTCGGGCACCGCGGGTTCGCCAAACCCGTACCTGGCACTTGCGTACCAGGCCCCTGCGGGGCTGATTACCGACCAATCACCAAATTCGTTGACTTTCGGTATGGTAGTCCAGTTGTATTAGAAACTTAGCCCCATTAGGGCTAAGATTAACGCGATAATTTTCCAGAAAATCAAAGTGAAGTTTATTGATGTGGCTTAGTTTTACACTAACTAGATTCGATGAATTGAAATTTTTTTTTCGTAATACATCCCGTATTACCATTTCTTATAAATAATATCACTCCATATCACTCACTGACCGATTCTCTGCATAGATTACAATTTTATATATCAGTGTAAGAAGTTTTGAGATTCACGTAAAATATTAAATTATAAGATTATTTTGCTATTACAAAGCACACAGGGCGTTGGACAGACACAACGTAGCCAAGAAATTAATAAAAACAAATTTCTGTATATGACTGCATAGAAGTTAGTTTCACTGGATATAACCGCCACTCACTTTTGTTGTTGTTGTTGTTGTTGGCGTTTTAGGGTGCGTCGACATCTAGGACATTAGCGCCGTGAGTAACTTTTAGTCAACAGCAAGTAGTAATAATAATAATAACGTAGCATATAATTCAGTGACGACGGAGAACATAGTAAGCCGTGTAAATATCGAAAAACACGCGGACAAATTGTAGGCTATGTTCACACGCCTCCAGTAACTCCGTCTCCAGCTGCATCAGTATTTACAAGATAGAACTGAACTTCCTGGAGCAATACTGTAATCGACTTACATGTTCTTACGATTCGAGACGCTGGATGATGACTGGGTTTACCACACTCTCCATAGTCTTCCAAACGCAGCTCATTAAGGCAATACTACAACAGCTTCCTGCCTACGTACTTTCCGGTTTTTAGTAGGAGACAAGCGCTGCTTTATTCAGTAGCTGGGGATATTTCCTTTTGTCAAGATACAATGAAAAATGCCCGAATGTCATCTCTCGGTAGATGCTCTTAGGCGAATCATTTCATTGCTTGTACCAATGAATGGGGAAGAAGTTTCTCAGGCGCGGTGCCCAATTTAACTAAACCGACTGCATGCCTACGTGCTTACGCCATGAAACCTGCAAGCCTCCTTTCTCACAACAGCATCACCATATCAAATTATCTTGCAAAATTTGTTCTTCCCTATGTGATTGACGTCTGTAAAACTTATTAGGTGTCTCGTGGTTAATTATATATATGAAATAATTGGTCCATGACCCAGTTTAAAATTTTAACTGTTTTTATTTCTCGAAGACATACACAAGTTCAAAGATACTAGTCACATGAATTCATAAACTCCAGCGATTAAATCTAACACCTCTTGCAAAGACAATATTGCCATACTGTTTTACAGTGCACGTAAATTCTGTCGAAAAACTGTCCGAGTCTCTGCCGCTCGCTTTACATAAGTTTCATCGAAAGTTCTAGAACATAACAAAGGCTTCAGACAGATATTTCTCGAACAATACTTAAACAATTAAAAACATATCAAATCCAATCGAAATTAATACAAAATCATTTACAATCATTACAAAATGCTTAGAAATGCAAACTAAAGATATTTAAACACAAAATTAGCCACATAAATCATTTTAAACTGTAGTAAATCATCCTTTAAACATCGTAGTTAACCTTAATACTTGGAATTACAAACATTTAAGCAATTCTCTTGCATAATTCTGTCCTTAAAAGTATTAACATAATTTCTTTTCATAAAACCAAGTCAATTTACAGTGATTTACAATAAATTGCAAGACAAACATACAAAAATCATCTTCCATCAAACTCTAGCTTGTTACAAATGCTTCATAACATACAATTCCATTTAAAGCCTAGATTTGAGGGCTGTTACAAACCACTTTGAATGTCCGGTGCACTTACGATTTTGTAGATGTTTGTTCCAAGACAATGAGGCTGCACAAATTAATAAATTATTTAAAATTTGCCAAACTTAGGTGCAAAGTAATTTTATCTTGAAATAAATAAATAGTTTTGAGTATTTGGTATGGTATAGCAAAAATCTTGATTACTATTTCAGTTAAACACATATAATTTACCGGAACACTTTGGCTATGATAGGCACCAACTGCAGTGGTAAATGTTTAAGCTCTCAACATATTCATTGACAATAAATTCCACAACCACCCTCGACGCTTGGCATAAATCTCTGCGCAGTTGTTGCAATTGTAATGCTATTCCGATGGTGATTTATCCGGCTATTATATCGCGGCCCGAGGATAAATCAAGCATTATGCACACTTACACTTTCCGGCGCGCCGTATCCTAATAACTACCGATGACAGTTTAAGCCGTCGTGCAGATTAATGTTTCAATTAGCCTCGTGAATCATCATTAGGATGCGGTTTTTTAAAGCCGGCTCTTCCTGTCATAGCAGCCATATTTTCATTGCGGCAAGGCTTGGTTAATGGTCCTAAATAATAACATTTTTTTTTCAATAATCCTACTGTTAGGAATTCACTTCAACAGTGGTTTCGTTATAAGGCGTTATGAAGTGAACGATCACGTCTGCCACTTTCTCTCGCCAGAGAATGTATCAACTCATTTTATGCTCTGACGTAAGTAGAATCGGTGACTGTTGAAAAACGGAATAGTTGGAAAATAACTGATGTTTATCTATATTTATATGTTAAACTACAAAATATAATGGTAATTATACTTTGTCTTTTATCGTTGTTAGCTGTTTACACTTATCACAGAGATCGTACAGGCATCTACAGAAGAGCCCTCGATTAATTAAGAAAAACAAAGTTCAGACTTACTGAATTCTGGATTAGCGCTCAAGATGTTAATTTTATTATATCTAACACATATGGATTAAACACAAATTCAGATGTTAGGCTGAAAACAGAGGCAAGGAAGTATATCTTTTTACCTCTTAAATAGTGTCGGTAGCATTTCATACTGAATCATGAATACCGTAATGTTCTCGTTGTGTTAGGAATTGGGGAGGGTGCAAAAAAGGGCTGCTAGATTCGTTTCCGGAAATGATCGCACAATGCAATCAGTGACAGATATGATAAAGGAGCTGGAATGGGATTCATTGCAAGACAGGAGGAGGATGAGGAGAGTCATGGGAGTGTACAGAATGTATACTGGCGATGAGGCATGGAAAGATATTGGAGTAGGTATGAAACGTAGTGCATGGAAGGGAAAAGATGACCATAACCACAAGCTGACGCTCGATTTCAGGCACAAGGGTGTGGGAAGATTTTCTTTTTTAAGTAATGGTGTCAGGGATTGGGAAATGATGAATAACATACCGAAAACGTTAAAAGATTTTAAAGTTAAAATTTTTAAAGGGCAAATGTAGGTGGGTGCAAGATAGGGGGAAGACGGGTATGTAGGGAAATTGCCACCGGAGCGTGTGCTCCATTGCAATTAAATTAATTAATGAGATTAACGGAACGTACAAGCTGTCTGACTTGTTGTCACAAATAATAATTTTTCAAATGAAGATTTTTTTTTCTACGTTTCTGTGATAATTTGAAATAAATCATTTTTTTGTTTATGGCTTTACGCCTCATCCACATCGAGGCCATTAATGGCGGGAAAGGAACGGGAAGGAGTTCTGTCATGGTCTTTCTGAAGGAAGCATCTTGGCATTCACCTGGAGTGATTTGGGGAAACCCTGAAAAACCCAAATCTGGATGCCCGAACGGTGATTCCAACCCGCATCCTCTGGAATGGAAAGCTCGAATGTTAACCTTTCACCTACTACATTCAGTTAGAATAACTAGTATACCAATTTGAAATATAACAATGTTCATCTAGGTGACAAGTTTTCATAAACTACCTCCAACTGTACATTCCGTTCGTTAATCAAAGTATACTTTTATTGTCCGAAAGCATTTATTTAATTCAGCTGTTGGTTGAAGAAGCTGGAGAACAGCAATACCTGCAATGAGGGAACCTTTAGAAGCACCCAGAAAACTTTACATACCAAAAATTGCAATCAAGTTGGACGTGAAATTTGAGAGTTTTAAATTCTTCAAAAATCGAATGATATTCAAGTAATGGTATCTCAAACCATTTCAGACAGTGTATAGATCTAAAAGACACTCCCTCCGTGTTTGACACTTAAGGTTAGACAGCACTTTCAACTCGCATCATTGTTTCCACCAGGATTATTGCACAAGATGAATAGACAAAGGGAAATAGTGAAATGTAACAAACTGTTAACTTCCTGCTACTTAGTTTACCGTAATATTTCTAAATAGCGTCATATTAATGTTGAACTATTCCTATAAATGTGTCCTTTGTCCAATTCAGTTAAATTGATCTCAGCTACCGTAAATCTTTCATATTGGGAGTAATATTATCAGCAGTGTAAAGATGAGAATTCATGAAGTAATATCAATGAGAAGTTTTACGAAAAAAAAAAAAACGGTGTATATGTGTGTGTGGTAACTTTCTCCGTCAAGCTGAGCCCAGATACGGTCGTGTGTCGTGGGAGACGAGTAGCTAGCTGGATGATTCCAGCTTATCTGTTGTTTGCGCTGGAGGGTGTCGGACGCCAGCCAGGCTGGAAGAGATAACGCACGCCTGCAGGATCAGACTCCAGCAGGCAGACTGCCTTTTACAGGATACGAAGTAACTGGTAGAGCGGGTTTAGAAAGTAAACTGGTAATGCGGTAATGTGCTCATGGAGAGAGCGTGAGGAATGGAAACCTGGAAGATTGTGTGGTCTGCAAACCTATGGTTGATTGATTTTTTTGGGTTAAATTAGCCAATGCATCTCTACGTTGCTACTATGCACCAGCACAAAGATCACGGGATCGCTATATTTATATGGATAAATAAGCGGACTACAAAGTTCAGCAATTTGAGCTGTACAGTTCTGTCTGTTTCGCGGGATATTTTCTAGAATTAACATCTTCGCTTTTATTGCTTCCTCGTTGGCCAGTAATCACTGACTAGAGAATACAATGAAATGTATTATTCTGTGCCTTTTCTCTAAAACGTATCATGACATTGTAATTATTTTTGCAAATTCATTGATATTATTATTGTTGTTGTTACTACAGCTGCTGCTAGGGTTTAAGGTCAAGTCGACGGCAGGGTCATTAGCGCCTAACAACAACCAGCTTAGCAATGTGGCTAAAAATTTACAATATTATCGTCTGCATGGCCGACAGTAAGGGGGGTCGGCCATACAGACAACAAAATAAAATAAAATATTAAAACGGGAACTACAAAGGGTCCATTAAAAATACGAACTTTAAAAACAATGTCTGGTTGGCTGTAAAGAGACCAATCAGATTTAAAAGCTTAAAACTAGTAGTTAAAATAATAACTATGAACATGGATGAGTGGCTGTAAAATGGCCACTCATCCACCTTAAAAGATTAGGCCGGTCTTCCCAAAAATTTTGAGACAAGACCGCTAAGTACACAAAATTTTAAAACTTATTCCACATTGCTAAGCGTCATTACCTAAAATAAGGGACAGATCGTTGGCTAGCACAACGTATCCCCTTAAATCAGAAAATAAAACACAATCAGTTAAAATGTGGCGCACCGTCAAAGGTACGCCACAAGCATTCCGGTGGGTCCTCCCGGCGGAGAGGAAAGCTGTGCGTGAGAGGACAGTGCCCTATACGGAGGCGAGTAAGGAGAACTTCATCCCTCCTCGCCCGCTGGAAGGAGCTGCTCCACGGCTGAACGGTCTGTTTGACCTGCCGGAGCTTATTATGCTCAACTTCCAGCCACTGCCTCTGCCAAATTTCAAATACGGTATTTTTCACCGCCGAGGCAAGGTCAGACTTTGGAACCAGATCAAAGTCAATTTGACCTTGGCACAAGCTAGCTTTGCAGCTACATCAGCTACCTCGTTCCCAACTATTTCCACATAGCCCGGCACCCAACAGGATAATACCTCCTTTCCATAAGATTGAAGGGAAAGGAGGGCGTTCTGGATGTCGTGGACCAAACGGCCTACTGGGTACATGTTTGGTAACGCCTGGATGCAGTTGAGGAAATCACAGCATATGATGTGTTTCATATAACGACTTACCTTCATATGCTGGAGCGACTTTAGCAGGGCGTAGCACTCTGCAGTGTAGACGCTGCACCTGCCTTCCAGCTTGTATGTGTAAGTCGCTCGAGGGAACACTACGGAGCAATCTACTCCGTTAGCCTGCTTAGACCAATCCGTATATACCAGGGAAAAATTGCGATGCTGGTTTAGAACATCGTTAAAAAAACACTGATAAATACCCTGTCTGCGGTAAACGGCTAACTGTATCGCGACAGGTCTAAATTCGTTTTGGGCCTCCAACCCTGGTGATAAAAAGCGGGCAGCTCACAACCATATTCTTCTAAAATAGCCTTTGTAGGATGACTGAACGGTTTCGATCCTCTACAGCGAGGTACAAGTTGCAAGTGCCGGTATACAGCCAAGTATATCTCTTGCTTTTCACAGAAGCAGCGTCTTAAATACAGGGCAGCATTCGACTTTACAAACTCTGCTCCTACTATCCGATTTGCAACTAAAGTACACATGGAACACACATGGAACACACATTCAACAACGATTAGAACTCTAAACCACAAATATACGACATTAGGATGGGTGTCTGTGAAAGGACCAACCATTTAATTGAAAATCATCAAAAATCCATCGGACGAGAAAAGTATGATAAATCAAAGTAAATAAATTAGTGTTCGATGTGCCAAAGCATACATAACGCTGATTTAACTATGTCAGCGATTTAACATCGAGGTCTCGACTTGAGAAGGCAGGAGAGTATAACTCAATATGGAAGAGTATAAAAACGCTGAGGATAATAATTGGACATATCTTAAGACATGAGAGCTTACTAAAAACAATAATGAAGGAAATGGTAGAAGGAAAGAGATATCGAGGAAGACCACGTTTAAAATACATCCAGCAGATAATGGAAGATGTTAGCTGCAGCAGATATGTAGATATGAAGAGTAGGGCAGAGAATAGAGTTGAATGGAAGAGCGCCGCAGACCAATCCCAGGATTCACTACCGTAGAAGAAGATGACCCCAAACACCACAGTATGATATAAAGAAGCGACTTTTATCTTTTCGTCTCATATTCGGGAGGACGGCGGTTCGAATCCCCGTTTGGCCATCCAGATTTGGGTTTTCCATGGTATCCCCAGATCACTCCAGGCGAATGCCGGGATGCTTCCTTTAAAAGGCCATGGCCGAATTCCTTCCCGTTCTTAGCCCCCAGTCCCATCCCATCTCTAATGACCTCGACGTTGACGAGGCGTAAAGCCATAAGATAAAAAAAACCTTTCTCTTACATCGGACGGCAGGAAGTAAGACCATCTCTCTAGAGCCACTACGTGGGAATCATCTACTTCTAGCAGAGCAAACCACTGAATGTGGTAGAGGGATCGGTGTTAGCTGTCATAATTTCAGAGCATTTTCTAGCGGACAGTAGAGTCCCGTCTTTGGTCAGTGTCCCGCAGTGGCCAGAGGACTGACTACACGCCTGTAAGCCGAACGTAATTAACAATTGCGCACCGAGCAGCCGCATATAACGCAATAACAAGCGCTCAAAGCAACAGCGGAATTACACGCTTCGAGACTGGCAGATTTCGCTGAATAATAATGTGATTATATTACCCCGCGGAAACGCCACCCCGTATTACGAACAAAGGATTCGTACTGTGCTGAAGGCTTCGGAGGATGCAACAGGCGACCGCGTATCGAAATAATGGTGTCAACATTGAACTATCAAAAACGGAAGCAGCTCGTTATTCCGAAGCTTTGTTGGGCCAACCAAAATGTTGAGTGCAATCATTGTGCTGAGCGTAGATCCATAATCTACGAGGAAAGATAAATAATACATGTATTTCAGGATGTGAGGTTTGCGCAGCATCGTTTCCAAATTCGTATGCTGATGCATTACCAGAACAGTGATATTACGTTGTGCTCGCAGAAAAACCAACTATACCCTCCATAGTTAGAATCCACCTAGTTGGTTTGTAAAACTTGTACGGCGTTACTAACAGTTTACCTTCTCTGCGAAATCCGCCTCTTAGGTAAACATACAAATGAGTTTAGCGTTGAATCCGGAACAGATAGTTTTGCAGATAAATGGATGGTTGATACCCGGCAAAAAAATTCGACAGGGACCAGTATCTGAGCTGGGAGACATGCAATCAAAGGTAGCCACTAAGAGTATAAAACCATTCCCGTCATACAAAGGAACTAATTGGTCGCACCAGTTGGTGTTTTTTTTTTTAAGTTCGCAATTCAATTGTGTGTTCCGTATCTTTGGGACGCACGCAGACCAACTGCGGCTATTCTATTGAAGGCGTAAAGCAAAAATTGCACAGTCAGTTTAGCTCCATCAAAAATATTCCATTAAAGTAATGTAAAGTCAATGTAATTCTAGTAGTTAAATTCTGTTTAGGTACTAAGTGCGAGCTGATTTTTTGTTTCGACCTTAACGCCCCCTATACGTCAGAAGATAAATTAATGACAACTTTAAGATTCCTAGCTTCAGCTATTTTGTACCGGTAGTCAGTGATGCTATGGGTTATTAAATTCAAAATTCTGTTAAGGTTGGAACCTATTTTTCATTTTTATCGCTTTTGATAACAAGTATATATTCAAAGATTGTTTTACGTAAGTATATATTTTTATACACATGTATATACATGTTGGCTGAATGATAATACTGTTCGTATGAGCTATCCCTCAATACCTTCTTTGATTAATACACATCAATTAGTGTTGAGCAAGTTTCGTTAGCTCACGCGCTCGCGCACATTATAAATACCACCAACGATAGTCCGAACAGCACCGAACGCACGCTGGTTCTCGTTCGACTACTCGAAAATACAACCACAATTGGTTTGACCCTAGCGCGCTATGGCTTCCGCATTTGATCGACTCTCTTTACTTAGCATCTCTTTCGTCTGAGCTTCCTCATGTGTGTGCTGAATCTTTCGCGAATACAATAACACGAGGATTTTGTAACCAACCGGCACAGTATCGAGTGTTGAAAATTTCTGTCTCAAGCAGAGCGGGAAAGTGCTAACATTGCGTTGTGCGCCAGGCAACTCCGTGGTTTCCCCAGCTAACCGATTGGGAGATCATTTCTCTATACAAGCTAAAATTCAATATCCAGCTAGCCCCCTTTGTAAACAGCACATGCACATGTAACGATGGAATATTTATTTTTGCGAATGCAAGTAATTTCTTTATTACAACTTCATAAGCAATTTCAGACGCAAAGTAATTGCTTTAATCTGTTTTAGGCAAGGAAGCTAAGATTCGAAGACCCTAATGTTAATTGAATAATGAAATACACCATGCGAGCCGTAGCTAACACCTGAAACTTCTGAGCTGGATAATTCTAGATTAATTTCGAGGTGAAACAAAAAAGCAAAAAAAAAAAAAAAAAAAAAAAAAAAAAAAAAAAAAAAAAAAAAAAAAAAACTTATGATGCTAAAATCTTTCTCATAAACTGGGAAATCATCTGAATTATTTTCATTTCACAGATAAAATTAACAATCGAGCATTACTATTTGAAGGACACATTGAAGTAATTATGCTCCTAAGACTCTAAAGATACTCGGATCACTAAATTTATTAGTACAACTCGATGGTATCAATGTAGCAAGAACAAAATGATTTAATTTACACTTTTCTTTGGAGTCAATGACCGTTTAATTTGGCGCGTCTATTTGAATAGCCCTCCACGTCAATGCTACCATCTAGTCATTCATTGTCATGAATGTACTATCGCACGCTTTCCTGACCTATGTAATCAGTCCACTTTGCTCTGTGCTGCCGTGCACGCTAGTTCTATCATACTGTGATCGCCTTCGTTTGTTATTCATATTGTGGGGCTATCGTTGTGTGTTATTCGAACAATGTAATAGCCGGCCTCGGTAGCGTAGGAGCTAGAGTGCTAGCTCCGCGTACCGAAGGTCGCCGGTTCTAGTCCGGCCGAGGGCATGGGTGTTTAGTGTTGTGTCTGTGAATGTCTTGTCCGTGTTGTAGTGTCCTTGTGTCAATGCTTGATAGCAACAAATCACATTGAGCTGGCTGTATGGCCCAGTAGCCGAATACCATTAAAAGAAAAAAAAAAAAAAAAAAAAACAACAACAATGTAATAAAGTGATTATTTTACTGATACGCAGTGCTTATCGAAGTCATTTATTTCTACGTCTGCCTGCCATCTCCAACACATTTTTATGTCATAGTTTTAATTATTATTAATGCTTGCAGTGAAATAAATACAAAAACTGGTACGAAGAAAATGTCTAACTAATGTAATCAAAGAAGATACATTCTGAAGTAGTACATGTGCGATTAATGTAAGGTTTATAGTAAATTGAAAATTGCACCCCTTTTTGTCTTTATGCTATAGTGGACTTTCACCTTCAACTTCACAGTGGTGATAGGAATACCATGTGCAAATTTTTTCCGCTTCTCTGCTACGTAAGTAGTTGTAACATCTAAACTGGATATCCATTTTTGTGATGAATATTACGTTAAAATCATATATAATTAAACTGTGGGTTGCTTATTGGTTTTAACGTCCCTGTTACGCTTCAAGCTAAAGCAGTGCGCATTATATATACTCTGATGCGTTTCTTAATCTACGCAGAAATCTCTCAAGGAGCAAACCGTTGGTTCCGATTCAATTTTAAAAGACAGAGTGTGTAGATCAAGCGATACCATGTGGACAGACAGAATCATTGTCCGCCAGTTGAAAGTGGCGTCAAGCATTTTGCACTCTGAGTTGTGATAGCCGAGAAACTTTTGAACGGGTCAATCAAGGAGAGTTACAATTTCTCTACGTCTAGTATATGACACCAATTTTCCTGTCAACCGAGCTGATTTCTTATTTACTATCTTGGAGGTGCATCTCATTGTCTGAACACTGACACAGCAAAATCCGTTGATGAAAGAAAGCAGTCTGTAGTTTTGAGGACACGCCCAGGAGATCTGCATACAAAGTGATGTCGCGGTGAAAATGACTCGAGGACAGTCCAGACTGGTGATCCGGGTTTATCCGTGTCTCAGATCGATTGTCACAGATAAATTCTAACGATTTGATACACACGCCTATGAATGAGTCAAGCTTTCTCCGAGCTTGTAGAAAGTTTTCCCACTTTTACGCCGACATTAGTCTGTGTTCTGACGCGAATACACTGACAACGTTTGGTTCGCAGAAATCATGAAGCGGCTGTCAATTTTTTTTGCCCATCGTAGCAGCCTTACATAGCAGCTAGACAACGAGAATTTCACACTTTGTTGCTGCGAGATCTGTTCTACGTTCAGTTTCACGTAACATTGTAGGCGAATAGTATGACACTTTCCGATTTTTTCATAAAATAATTACATAATACACAGACCTATTAAGTCTCATGACACGGAGTACAGCAAACATGGCTCACATTTGAGAACACTGAAGTTCTCCGATTAGAGACACACACACACACACACACACACACACACACACACACACACACACACACACACACACACACACACACAAACACACAAGAAAAATGGACACAAGATAAATGTGAATAATTATAGCCAAGTACTGAAAGAGGAGTATTTATTTGTATTTATTTTATTTTTTTCGTGTCAAAAGCTATGAATTGAATAGGTAATAAGTAATTAAGACTCTTACGTTTGCCCTAGTGGGAGTTAGGCACGTGGAATATTTTATTGTAGAATTTAAGGACGCTGCTGTGGCAGTCATTATGGCAGGAAGGTGACGCTCAAAAGTCATTCACTCACTTCCCGCTATACCTTTTGTCGCGGGGAGCAGAGTGACACAGAACCGTCCCCACGAAAGCAAAGACCCCTGGTCGGGGAAGGGGAGGAGGGACATAGAATCTACGGAATCTTGTGTGTTCGTCCATAAGACAGGGAGATAGAAAACTGTAGTGGGGATACCAGAAGTTAATGTTGGCAGTGACAATCCCATTTACAGTTACGCGAAGGGTATATCGGCTTCTCGGGACACATTAGTACGCTCAGTTTTACTCAGTCTTTTCAGTTTGAAAGTGGCGATCGATGGTTGATATCCCCAATGCCGAGAAGTCTTCTGCATGCAAGTCCATTTTTCTCTCCATATGGCTGCAAAAGTGCTCAACCTCGTTACGTATTACGTTGAGAAGGAAACTAAATGTATTAAAAATACTGGTTTAACTCTTTCTGGGTGAGGACTACGTTTGGACAACGTGGTGATATTTAGACTATTGTTTACTGGACTATTCATTAAAACTTGGAAATTCGCATAGGTGTCACAATTAACCAATTTATGGTGTCAATCTTTGTATTCGAGTTTTACTATATTGTTGTTGTTGTTATTAGGGTTTTAGGGCTCGTCGACGACGGGGTCATTAGCGCCCTATCAACAACCAGGCGTGACAACGTGGCAAAATTGCCGCCTGTGTGGCCGACTGTAAAGGGGTCGGCCACAGAGACAGCACAATAAAATACTAGCACACTAATTAAAATACCGTCTGCGTGGCCGACTGTAAAAAGATCGGCCACGCAGAAGGCAACGTAAAAAATTAAACTGAAAATAGCCAATAAATTATAAAAATACATATATTAACTGGTTGGCTGTAAAAGAGTCAACCAGTTTTAAAAAACGCGTATGCTGGCTGGCTGTAAAGAGGCCAGCCATATAAGCAGTGTCACAAGTAAAAACAGTACTTGGATTAGTGGCTGTAAATGGCCGCTAATCCAATCTAAAACCTAGGCCGATCTGCCCAAAATTTTTGGGACAAGACCGGCCAGGCTGCAAAACTTTAAAATGTTAGCCACTTTGTCACGGTCATCGCTTAAAATAAGGGACAGATCGTTGCCTAAGCCAACGTCTGCCCTTAAGTCTAAAAACAATATACATTCGGTTAAAATGTGGCGTACCGTCAAAGGTACACCACAAGCATCACATTCCGGAGGGTCCTCTCGGCGGAGAAGGAAACTATGAGTAAGAGGACAGTGCCCTATACGGAGGCGAGTGAGGAGAACCTCATCCCTCCTCGCCCGCTGGAAGGAGCTGCTCCACGGCTGAACGGTCGGTTTGACCAGCCGGAGCTTATTATGCTCAACTTCCAGCCATTGCCTCTGCCAAACATCAAAAACAAATCTCTTCGCCGCCGAGGCAAGGTCTGACTTTGGGACCGGTGCAAAGTCGATTCGGACCTTGTCACAGGCTAACTTGGCAGGTTCATCTGCTGCCTCGTTCCCCCTGATTCCCACATGGCCCGGTACCCAGCAGAATAATACCTCCTTTCCACGAGATTGGAGGGAAAGGAGGGCGTCCTGGATGTCCTGGACTAGACGGTCTGCTGGGTACATATTTCCTATGGCCTGAATACAGCTGAGGGAATCACAGCATATGATGAAACACTTATCGCGATTTACTTTCATATGCTGGAGCGACTTTAGCACAGCGTAGCACTCGGCAGTAAAAACGCTACACCTGCCATCCAGTTTGTATGTGTAAGTCGCTCGGGGGAACACTACGGAACAGCCAACTCCGTTAGCCTGCTTAGACCCATCCGTATACACCAGGGTAAGCGTGTGATGCTCATTTACACAGTCCAGTCACATTAATGTGACCATCTCTCAGAATTCAGAATAACCACCTTTGGCAGAGCGGACCGCTGAGAGGCATGCAGAAATAGAGTCAATTAGGTTTCTGAAGGTGTTCACTGGGATGTTGAGACATGACGACTCCAGTGCCGTGGCCAGCTGCGCTAGATTACGCAGTTGAGGATCCATGGCGCGAACAACCCGATCGAGGTAGCCCCACAGATTCTCGATTGCGTTTAAATCTGGTGAGTTTGCTGGCCAGGGGAGTAAGGTAAACTCATCCTGGTGCTCTTCGAACCACGCACATACACTGCGAGCTGTATGACACCTCGCTTTGTCCTGCTGGTAGATGCCATCATTCTAAGGAGAAATTATTCGCATGAAGGGGTGTACATGGTCCGCAAGGACAGATACGTACTTGTGCTGATCCATTGTGCCTTCCACAATGATGAGTTCACCCAGTGAATGCCATGAAAACATTCCCCAAACCATAATGCTCCCTCCTACACCCTGGATCCTTGCAGGGTGTTTGCTTTCAGACGTTTCACGCCGTATGCGCCAACGTCCAGCTGTCCGATGGAGCATAAAACGCGATTCATCGGAAAAAGCCACCTGTCGCCACTTTGTTGACGTCCAGTTGCGGTACTGGCGTGCAAATTCCAGCCTTCGTCTCCGATGAACAGCAGTCAGCATAGGTGCATTAACCAGGCGTCTGCTGCGGAGGCCCATGCGCAGCAACTTTCACTGAACCGTTGTTGAGGATACACTCTTGGTAGCCCCTTGGTTCATCTGGGCGGACAGTTGCTCAATAGTTGCACGTCTATTTGCCCGAACGTATCTCCGTAGCCTTCGTTCGCCTCTGTCATCTATAGCTCGTGGTGCATCACATGTTCCACGCCGCTGATTTTGAATAGTGCCATTTTTCCATGCACCGTATACTTTCACCACGGCGTCACGTGAACAGTTCACAGAATTAGCCGTTTCCGAAATGCTTCCACCCTTGGCCCGAAAGTCAATAATCATGCCCTTTTGGACGTCAGATAAATCGCTACGTTTCTGCATTACGCCAACGATTGAAATGGTTTCCGATGCCCTAGGACATCCTTTAAATTCACTCCACTGTAATGTGCTGCCACCTGTCTTCTGTGATTGGTTATTTCACGTTGACGTCGAAAGTAGATGGTGGTCACATTAATGTGACTGGACTGTGTAGAATGTCTCTAAAAACATTATTAAAAACACTGTTAGCGGTACAAACTTTGTTGTACCGAGAAAGGTCTAAAATTATTCTGGGCCTCCTTAAAAGCCAGGGAGGAGATTTACTCCAACCCTGGTGATAAAAAGATCGAAACTCTAATCCATATTGTTCTAAAATAGCCCTTGTACGGTAGCTGAACGGTTTAGTGGCTCTATGCCGGTTGGCATAGAGCCGCTCGTGGTTGGGGTGTAGAACTATGTCGTACACGGGACTGCCAGGTGTTATGGCAACATGAAGGTAGTGTCGCACCATGAGGAGTTGCCGGCGGATGGTAAGCGGCGGCTCGCCTGAGTCAGCACAAATGCTGACAATAGGGCTGGTGCGATATGCACCCGTGGCGAGCCGAATTCCAGCATGGTGGACACTATCCAATATACGCAGATAGCTGTCCCGTGCCGAACCATACACGATACAACCGTATTCCAGCCGCGACCGTACAAAGGCTCTGTAAAATTGTAGCAGGCAGGAGCGGTCAGCGCCCCATGACCTGCCACACAGGCATTTTAAAACATTTAGAGCTTTTGAGGCTCTGGCTTTCACATCTTTGAGATGTGGTAGCCAGGTTAATCTGTTGTCTAAAATGAGGCCCAGAAACCGAACTGTTTCAGTAAAACGTAAAACGGTATTCCTCAAGGTAAGATGGGGCTCTGATAAAAGGCTTCTGCTACGAGTAAAAAGTACACACCGGGTTTTCTCGGCAGAGAAACGGAAACCGGTGTGCACTGACCATTCATCCAGCCTGTTCAGCGTGAGTTGCAACTGCCGCTTGGCGCTTCTCAGGCTGGATGATGCAATAAAAATTAAAAAATCGTCTACATATAAGGAGTATCCTATTGGACTCCTTATAACACTTAAAATGCTATTTATCGCAATAGCGAAAAGAGTCACGCTTAAAACTGACCCCTGAGGAACACCGTTTTCCTGAATAAAAAGATCAGACACTTCACCACCGACTCGGTACCGGAAGCAACGACCAGATAAAAATGATTTTAAAAAACGGGGAAGATTACCCTTAAAACCCCATTCGTGCAACTGCTTTAAAATAACATGCCGCCAAGTAGTATCGTAGGCCTTCTCAAGATCGAAAAACACACCCACAAGATGTTGGCTGCGAATGAACGCATCCTGTATTGCCGCCTCCAGGTGGATCAGGTTGTCCAATGTGGAACGGAACTTCCTGAATCCACACTGAAAGCGGCTAAGGAGATTACGGGATTCAAGACACCAGACGAGGCGGCGGCCAACCATCCTCTCCAGCGTCTTACCCACGCAGCTAGTCAAGGCAATACTACGATAACTACCTGGCAACAATTTGTCTTTGCCAGGTTTTAAAATTGGAATTTGTGTTGCTTCTTTCCACGAGTCGGGGAAGTGTCCGCCGGTCCATATGTCATTAAAAGTATCCAGAAGGTACTCTTTAGCATCTTTACTAAGATGCCTCAGCATCTGGTACTGGATCAAATCAGGCCCTGGAGCAGTGTCATTAGCGCTATTCAACGCTGACTCCAGTTCCCAAAATGTAAATGGGCGGTTGTATGCCTCTGTATTCGATGAATCAAAGCACAGCGCGCGCCTCTCGGCAGCAACTCTTTGTCGCTGGAACCGAGGTTCAAAGTGGGCCGATGAAGTGACGGCGGCGAAGTTCTCCGCCATCAGCTTCGCTATGCTTCGTTCGTCGGTTATAATACGTCCATGATCCAGTAATCCAGATACTGGTGGGCGGGAGTGCCTTCCGGATATACGGCGGATGGACTCCCATACTTTTGACGAAGGAGTGGAACGATTGATAGTGCTCACAAAGTTCTGCCATGACCTTTTCTTGCTATCTTTATTAACTCGACGCGCCTTAGCTCTAGCAATACGAAACGCTGCTAGGCTGTCATTTACTATATTAAACAGAAGTAAGATTAAATATTGTGGTGCATTATCCACTCACAATATTTTTTGTAAATGTTCTTGCCCTTTTCCTCATGTTTAATAAGTGATTTCAGTCAATCTTAAGTAAGAAGTCGGATGGATACCAAATTAACCAGAATTGTTACAGCTAAGGGTAGGAATGTTAGAGTATGAATATAAAAGAATTCAACAGTCTTCGAACAGTACCAGAAAATGACGCAGAAGTGGGTACATTAGTTTGAATCAGCCCTGAGACGGGCCACAGGTTGTGGCCGAAACGTTGGCAGCACCAGCAACAATGAATCGGCGTTCAACCCGCGAAGTAAACGCAATTTTACGAGATACCTGCGGAAAACACCAGATTTCATATTAATTCAACTCCGAGTTTAATTGTCTACTGGATCACAACATTATCCTCCCTTTCCCTTCTAAAGAATTGTGAGCAGCAGATAGATGCAGATTATCATTGTAGCATAATTAGGTCAGTTTACAAACAGCGTATTCAGAGAAGTTTCTAAAGAGTTAGCTTACAGATATTAAATAAAGGTATTTTTAGTTCCAGTAAAACTAAATTTACAAAAAAAATCTGAAGAAGCCCCGATTGCTACAAATTCAAGAGTCCAATTTAAAGGCGTGATTAAGTTAATAATATCTAGCTACCATAAGACAGAGCCGTGCTCGGCTCGCATTGTTTATTTTCCCGCCTGCGATCGTCTTCTGATGCTGAGCCCGCGTGCTAGTTTCGCCCGTGAGAGAGCGCTGTGGCCCTGTGGTGCCCTCTAACGGCTGAATGAGTTGATATAATCGGGGACACGAGTCCGGGAAAGTGATTCGGTCGGCAGCAGCGGCTTGGTTCGTTGGGCCTAATACTTTCCTCCAGGGAGTGCGACGTTAGAGACCCGCTGGTATAGCGAGCTCTTGTAATTTGCCCAGGCAGCCCGGAAGTACTACTTGAGGTGGATGTGTGATTCCACCGAGACTGTTCCTCGCTCCCTTTAATCGAAGGAATTCCTTTGCTGCGCCCCATGTTCGTGAGCGGTTTTTCCGCCGATGCGGGAGTACGCTGGTGGTGACTTCGAGGCGATAAATTGCCTTTTTCTAGCCCTGTTGGGTATTTGAGATAGAATACCCGATAACTCCAACTGCAAAGTGCGTCGCTTACTGCATTCTTATTAATTGTGTTACGGGAATGGACAAAAGTCCCCGATATTTGGTGCTGATCGTTCCCGCCACCTTATCAGTGTGTGTGGGTGGTAACGACTTATGCGCCAGTGTGCACACACTATAGTGTGTCAGAACCTTGGTAAGAACTTGATTCTTAAGGTTAAATTGAAGGACGCTGAGGTAAACTGATTCCTCTTCGTTTGAAATAATTGGTGTATTTTGCCTCCTCTGTAGAAATTGTGTTTGATACTAGTTATAGATTTGTTACATGATGGTAAATTGGTGAGAGCGTGCCCTGTTATATTACGATTCCAAACGTGTAAGGATTTTCTGTTTGGATGTTTAATACAAATGGAGATATTATGATTAGGGATATTCTCATGGCTTATCCTGGTTGTTATTGCTTTGACTTATGTATTATGTTGTATTATATTATTTGTGATTACAGGATTCATTAAGATCATATTTGCAAGATCGAAGTTTTCTTATGTATTGTATTGTATTATATTATTTGTGATATTCTCGATAAGTTCAATCGTTGACCATGATTCTTGCAATAAAATATTTGAACAAGGCTTGCTCTTTATAACCATGCTCCCACATGTTTCCCACTGAGTCCTTAGTGGCTACCACACATATCAAAGGCAGAAACTTCTCATATACTTTCCATTATCCCCTCCCCCATGCCATTAACAGTTATTTAAATATGTAATTTTGATAGAATGCATCCCAATATTAGAAATTAATTTCAAAATAAATATTTGTAGACAGTTAGAAATATTCATTTCTGGCTTTACGAAAGTGGATTCACACATACGTAAAACTGAAAAACTCGCATGCAAAGAACATAATTGAGAAAAGCAGTCCCTAAAAGCAAACATATTTCTGTTCCGTTGATCGCTACTAACACTTATCGCCAGAGACATTTTAAGCAGCCACAGACGTGTGACGCTATAAGGGATCATCCCCGCTGATCGATTCCTGACGCAGCAATTGTTTCAGCTGGTCGGCAGTACACAGAGGGCCAGTGACAGCCTATCGGTCTCTCGCTGTAGGCCATTCTGGCTGCCAAGGGCGTCAGCCGTCGCTGAAAAGACGCCAGGCGAACGCTTCAATGGCAACCATTCAGCTGTCTCGCATTCGTTTCTGATGGCCTTATGGATAGAGAAGAGTCGGGGGGGGGGCCGAACATCGGCGAGCAATCGCGCCCCTAAACAATAGGGTTGCGCCCTCATTACGGTAACGACTGGCGGTCCCGGGGGAAAGTGAAAACGGGCGGCGAAAGAACAGTGCGTCGACACTTCACGTCGAGTAATGACAACACCTGCAGGGCCGCTCGTTAACGGCGTCACAATGGGATATGGACTGACGTGGGTCATTAGGGATGCTCTCCGATCGATGGGAACTTACGAGGGAATATCGCACTGGCTACATAATTTATGAACGGATGCACTGCTACGGCACATTATATCCCTTATTCTGGGTAGCGAGATCGTAGAATTTTTTCGGAAATTTCATAAAATAAATAGTTTCTTCCCCACAGGAAATGGCGTTGCCATTCGGGCTATAGTCTAAACGCTTATAATTAGAGTTCGGATCTTTAGGTCAAGTCATATTTTTTCCTGCCTTCTTTTTGAGCTGAAATGCTGAATTAATCACCGATTCAACGTTTCTGATTGTATTTAAATGTATTTTATATAGCATATAAATGCATATTCAGGCAATATTCCTAGTTTTGGTCATATTTCGATAATATTTACGGTAATATGGCCATATTTTGAATAAAAATCTGGTAGTTTTTTTTAATAGTACCAGGAATTCACTAGATGTAGATGAGAAGACACTAAGATAATTAATCACAGAAATACTCTACAGATAAGGGGAAAAAATAAAACTAATTTTTAGTGTGATCAGAATTTACCAGTCAAGAATTAGAGTTATATATAATTGTCACTCTCTAAGCGTAATGCTCCACCCGCCTTTTAATCTCGACAATGTGTCGATCCGCGTCATTCGATATCTCAATGAAAGACTTTTGAAAATAATCATCAGTCATCGATAAATCTGCAGTGGATCAGTGAGCAGACCTACCGACATGTCGAAAATAAATTTTTCTGAAAGTGCGAAGTTATAGAGTTACTCAAGGGAATTTAGAGAGGAGTATTTCAGTATAGATGAAAGAGTTCAATTCAGCAAAATTATGTGAAATTGAAGTGACTTAGACAAAGTGATTTAAAATTTAATTGGCTAATGGTGCAGTGAGTACACGGAAGCATATTATGCTCTCTATATGAGAGCAACAGCACTAGATAAAATAAGCGTAGTACAATTGAGCATGTTTTGATCTATAATAAATTTAAATGTTTAGTCATAATTTTTAGGTCATACTTACCGGTTTTTAAGGTCATATTTGCCTGTATATTTCTCTGTTTTTTTTTTGTTTTTTTTTTTTTGGCCATAAAGATCCGAACCCTACTTATAATTAACTTACTTTTACCTGTGACTTCATCCACTTGGATTAGAGAAGCTCTGTAGTAAATTATCATTAATATATGTTGATTCTTCGGATGTCTTAAGAATTTACTAATTCGCTAACTTTGTTGATCCACGGCCATAATTAGAGTTTAATGACTGAATACCATATACTATTTGTGGAATGAACTGATAGAGGGCATTACGACAGCATCAATTTATTTTTTAATGTTTTCATCAGATTTTAATTTTGTGCTTAGTTGTCAGTTGAAGTAACGGGATGATATAAATCTCAGACTTAAAAGCACAATCATAAGTTTCAAAATTTCGAAAACCCTGTCATAAGCAAAAAATTTGTAAGTAATATCAGATAATATGTAAACAGGTTTAATTTTCAGACCATAATTTTCTTTTGGGCACAAGGCCACATGATAAAAAAAAATTTAATCGTGACCTGAAGTACTTAATTGTTAAAACCCTCGTCATTGGGGTCATTAGAAGCAGGATGGAGTTGGGAGCTAGGAATGGGAAGGAATTCGGCATGGCATTTTGAAAAAAGCATCCCGGCATTCGCCTGGAGCGATTTGGGGAGCCATGAAAAACCCAAATCTGGATGCCCGGATGGGGATTCGAACGCACGTCCTCCCGAATGCGAGGCTCCAAGTTATTGTACCCTGTATATATATATATATATATATATATATATATTTTACTGGTACAGATACATGGATGACATCATCTGCCTGACAGATGAACCACCTAAAACCATCTTCGTATTCCATATAGAAATTAATAACATCTGTGGTAACATAAAATTTACCAGAGATAAAGAAACAAATAACCTTTAATCGTCATCATCGAGTGACTCCATCACCTTAAAGAAAACTTCTTGGTCTTCTAGCCGCGTCAAACTCGCACATTTTGGTAGCTAGAATTTCTTCTATTGTCAAGCCACCGCTCTTTATCAACTAAAATTGGCCACTCGGAAGACCGTACATAATTAGTACACACCCCTCGGAGAAGATAGGACGCGCACTTGAGAAACTGCGTCGTCATAAGGATAAACTGTTAAGCTTACTGGACTTCCTGTTACGATGTAGACACACAAAAACAGTGCCACACTTAAGCTTTAGAAACGCCACCAGACGATGGGAATTTGACGCGGATAGAAGCCCCGGAAGCTTAAAGTGTTGCCGCCCCGAAAACTAACAGTTATCTAACTCCTTTACCCTTGGCTATATTCTCGGAGGGCTGCAACGTTTATTACTACGTTAAATTACGTTGTGGTGTTCTACGGGCTCAATTTTTAAGCAGCACGATTAAGTGGGTTGCCTATCAACAAATTTTTCGTACCTTTTCATATCCAAACAACATATAATAAACAGAGGTATGAATAGACTTCTTTAATAAACCACCTCCGTCTTTAATTCTTTAAGACAATGCGGCTGAAGCACAAAAGTAGATGGTGAAAAATTGCTGCAGAGACAAAAGACGCATAATTGGGTCGTCTCTTCTGTATTGCGACTCTTAGTTGGTGGTTAATATCAAAGCAGAAAGAAAATCATGATTCGTATTCTGACCGTAAATACGGCTGCTGAAGAATGTAACCACTGAAGCGTTAAAGACAATGAATCAATTTGAATACGATTATTGTAATAACTAAGTTTAACAAAAACCACTTTACGTCATAATAGTTTTCACGTTATAAAATTTCTATTCCACGAGTTCAGAGCTTGCAGTCTATAGTGGAAAAAATTTGAGTAAAACGAATGTTAATCGTCACACAAAGGTTCTATCATTATGATTCGATGTGTTTTTTTTTTTTTTTAAATCAGTTTGTCTCCAACATGCACTTTAACACTTTTATCTGTGAGGAACGAAAATAATCTGGGTCAGAAATTTAATAATAAACGCTTTGTTAAAAAAAAAAAAGGTTTTTATAGTTCGTAATTTTAACTTCCTCTAAGAGTAAGAGAGATTACGCATTAATAGGATGGGTTAAGTTAACATGCGAAATAGGAAATGAATTAAAGAACAGCACAACTATACTCGACGAATTTTCTCATAACATAATGACAGTTATTGATGCAGGTTCACAAGCTGATACAATTTTCTTGGATTTTAAGAAAGCTTTTGACTCCGTATCTCAGAACTGGCTTTTAGTGATAATTCGAGCGTACGGTATATCGAATCAGATTTGTTAATGAATGCGAGATTTTTTAACTGGTCGGTCACAGTATGTCGTTGACGGGGAATACTCTTCTAAGCTAGATGTTACTACGGGCATACCTAAAGGCAGTGTAATAGGTCCACAGCTTTTATCAATTCTCGGTGACAACGTTAAGAGCAGGTTGCGATTTTTTGCTGTTGATGCACTTATATGTAAGGAAGTAAGGTGCTCTGACGATTGCTTAGAAATTCAATGCGATTTGGATGTTATTTCGCAATGGTGTTATAAACGGCAGCAGAAGAAAGTGAAAAGCAATGCGCGTAACTAACAAAAAGAATCAGTTTGCTCATGAGTACAAAGTGAACAGTTCAGTTGTTGATTCTATAATTATTTTGTGGAAATAGTACAAAGTAACATGTAAATGGACCTGCACGTAACTTCCTTTGTGGGTAAAGCTAATTCTAGGTAAAGAATCATAAGTGACTGAATACTACTACTATAGGAGTTTTCTCTCTGTTAAATACAATCACGAAACACTTTAGCTTCGAATTAGCTCACAGGCCAACTAAAACCGCAGCTGAGGCCATTGGTTTACCCTCCATCTACATTGCAAAGCGTGGATACACACACGTTCGAATAGTGCTGGATGGGAGAAAATCCTGTAAGCTAAATTCTGGCATAAAATAAACTTAAGTAATGCCAAGTGGGCTCCGCGCTGAAACGCAAAAATAGCCTTTGAAACGCGGGCAAGACGCAAAGTAGTGCTTGCTTTTTCTAATATTTACAGCAATGATAATTTCGATCATCTAAATTGTTTTCGATTCACCTTTTCCAAGACACTTTTTTTTTTTCTAAAAATAAAAAATATCACAGCACGATCTACTAAACCTCTAATCGAAGTCTATAATTAACACTCGATGAAACGGAGTTCAGTGAACCAAAACAAAATTAAGAATAAAACGCTGCTTATGAAACAAATTTCGCGTTTATGATTCATTGGGTAGTGGTCATACCATCAGTAGAGCAAGGCTAACAATAAAATGTCTGGATGGTTGGAGAGAAGCAACCAGATATAAAAAAACTTTTTAAACAAAGATTTATCACTTTGGAAGAATACTATGCAAGACCTGGAAAACGGGCTGTACATGAGCCAACCACCCGTCAAAAATATTGCGCCTTTCTACCAAGATTTTTTTTTTTTTTTTTTTTTTTTTTTTTTTTTTTTTTTTTTAAATAAGGATTACTTGGGTTTAGTAAATTTGTGAATGTCGGCAGCTCTGACATTCCACTGGCAAAATATAATTTTTCGTTTCAGAGTGACGACGACAAAAAACCTTGTATGTTGTAATACGATGAGATAACATGACAAGAAACACTAATGTTATTCTGGGAGCGCGCATTTATTAATAGATGCACTAGGTTTAATCCCTGACCACTGGTAAACATTACGCAAGCTTTTCAGGCACTCTCAACTGAGAAAGTTTAAGATTGTTTGAATGTCGCGAAGTTAAACTGTCTAGTACTTTGAACCATCACGAACAGCTTATGAACACAAGTGTGTTAACTGTATGCTAACCGTTCAATTACACAAAATACACTCTTATACCTACAGATCCTCTTTCACCACGTGGCCTGCAATTATACCTCTTGACACGACGTGACGGAGAAGATGCACGAAATCGGCGGCCTCTATCTGTTGTCAACAAGTCAGTGTACTAGTAGAACGGTAGGAACTGTACCGTCTTGGTGTGATCTATCATCAGGTAGCCAAATCAACGTAACAGCAAAACACTAATCCACGGCTACGTATTTTTCCCTTATACACATCATCGATGAATACATATTTAAGAGAGCTTATAGAGTAGTGGTTTTTGTGGCTTTAGGGTGCGTCGACAGCGAGGTCAATTGCGTCCTAACAATAACCAGCAAAATTCTGTCTCTTAAGAATATACTAAAATACTGTCTCAATAGTCGACTGTATAGGGGTCGGCCATGCAGACAGCAAAATAAAATAAATCACAAGAAAGAGACGTAGCTGTAAAAGGGCCAATACATGCTTACAAAGGAATTCAAATTCTACATGTGTCACAGCGAGACATGAATTACAAAAATATAAAAAATGAAAACAATGCACATGGACGGTTGGCTGTAAAGGGCCCACCCATCCATCTAAAAACTAGGCCGATCTGCCTAAAATTTTAGGCACTAGACCAGCCAGTACACAAAATTTTAAAACACTGGCCACATTGCTGGTCTCATTATTTAAAATAAGGGCCAGATCGTTGGCCAGGCCAACGTCTGCCCTCAAGTCTAAAAACAGTACACGGTCGACTAAAATGTGGCGCACCGTCAAAGGTACGCCACAGGCGTCACATTCCGGTGGGTCCTCCCGGCGGAGAAGAAAGCTGTGCGTGAGAGGACAGTGCCCTATACGGAGGCGAGTAAGGAGAACCTCATCCCTCCTCGCCCGCTGGAAGGAGCTGCTCCACGGCTGAACGGTCGGTTTGACCAGCCTGAGCTTATTAAGCTCTACCTCCAGCCACTGCCACTGCCACTGCTTCTGCCAAACGTCGGAAACAAATCTTTTCACTGCCGAGGCAAGGTCAGACTTTGGGACCGGATCAAAGTCAATTTTGACCTTGTTGCAGGCTAACTTGGCAGCTTCATCAGGTGCCTCGTTCCCAGATTCCCACATAGCCAGGTACCCAGCAGTATACGACCTCCTTTCCTAGGATTGAAGGGATCAGAGGCTGTCCTGAATATCTTGGACAAGACTATCTGCTGGGTACATGCTTCCCATTGCCTGGATGCAGCTGAGGGAATCACAGCATATGATGTACTTCATACCGCGACTTACTTTCATATGCTGGAGCGACTGTAATTCACTCGAGGGAACACTACAGAACAACCTACTCCGTTAGCCTGCTTAGACCCATCCGTATATACCGCGGTAAAATCGTGATGCTGGTTTAAAATATCGCTAAAAATTCTGATAAATCTTACAGAGAAAATCTTTAATCAGTATATCGTCGTTTCTCAACCTTTTTCATCCGAAGGACCAATAAAATGTCTAAAATAATTCAACAAATTAGTAACTTATACACATAGGAAAAAATTTAGGTCCATATATTATAAACTAACTTTATCACTTATTATTGGCACGTACGATTTACTCGTAATAGCTGCCCCTACAATAAGGCCATCATAGAATGGTCATTAACGAAATCCTCCAAGGAATATCTCCGTCTTTAATGCCGGCTGGAAATGTATTCATTCAGTAGATTAGTGTAGCAAAAATGTAGTCATATTTTCATATTGTGGAAATACAAGAGTTTTGCTGGTGTTTGAAATATTCGTGGCTTATAGCCTTACACAATAGGAGTCTGGTATCAATTTCAAATCAACAATTTTTACTCACTTGCTTTTTGTTGTACTGTATCTTTAATTCAGTTAGAATTAAATATTTTATATTGTCCCTGAGAACCAACCGCACTCTCTTCGAGGACCACAGATTGCGAAACGCTGCAGTCTCTTAAAAGAATATCTGCGGTTATAATGTGATCGTTTACCATTTGACAGTATGTGCCTTTAATACAAACATAAATATTAATGAATCTACAAACTCGTGAAAAAGCCACGTACAGGTGTCCATACGAAAAAACAGGTTCTGGTAAATACAATCCTGAGCTTTGATGCTTCTGACCTTGTGCTTTATTAATAGTCATAGCGAAGGTTACTTTTATTGGGAATTGTTTTCTTATCATTTTGAAAGCACGGTTGGATCAGGAGGTGTGAGGTTAATGCGAGGTATAAGCATAGTTTTATCGGAGTGAATGAATTTAAAAATGATTATGTACTCGTCTAAGTGAATTCCCATTAATCTTGCACCATTAATTAATCCCTGATTAGCATTAAGATCTCTACTTTAAAGGCAATTTATGAGGTGTTAAACCGGACGATCTCGGAAATGGCTCTAGGAATTTGGATAAAATTTCACATGCTGATAACGTTATATTTTTCAAGTTTGTGACATGATTTTATATAAAATTTAAAAGAAACGAGCAATTTTTTTTGTTTGGTATCTCGGAGACGGTACTAACCTCATCTCGTTGAAGTTTCAGGTACAGTAAGGCTACTAATGTTAATTAAGCTTCTCTTTGGTTACAGCAAGGAACTGTGCACTTAAAAATGACTATGAAGCATTCGATAAATACGTTTAACTTCAGACTTCACGCAAAATGTTGTATTTTGAAAAGAAATCGAAAGATTCCGAGTGAAGATTGGCCACCAAGGTACTATTCTTTATTTGCCATCTCGTTCGCTATGCGGTGACGTGTGTTGCTTTACAGAATGCACTGTGTCTGATGGTGCTGCTGGCATATGGCGTTCTGCTAATTGCGGAAGCGTGTCGGAATAAATCAGCGTTACAGAGCGGTCGCTTGTAGTCTGCCAGGCACAGAGCTGAGCAGCGTACACTTCATTCACAGCTCTCCATAACTTCACTGCCCAGAACCAACACACCATCTGAACATCTATCACAACACTACCCGTGAGCTAGCTATTATTTAGAAACTCTCAGATCAATCTTAGTCTATTAGTAAGTCTAAGATGCTTTGCGGTTGGCTAAGGTACATGGCAATCTTTAAAAAGAGGGTCCTCTGCAATTGGACTTAGAAAATAGTGGTAATAGTAATAATAATAGTATTAAAAATAGTAATAATAATAGTAGTAGTAATAATAGTAGTAGTAGTAGTAGTAGTAGTAGTAATAATAGTAGTAGTAGTAATAATAGTAGTAGTAGTAGTAATAATAGTAGTAGTAGTAGTAGTAATAATAGTAGTAATAATAGTAATAATAATAGTAATAATAGTAGTAATAATAGTAGTAATAATAGTAGTAATAATAATAGTAATAATAGTAGTAATAATAGTAGTAATAATAGTAGTAATAATAATAGTAATAATAATAGTAATAATAGTAGTAATAATAGTAATAATACTAATAATAGTAATAATAGTAATAATACTAATAATACTAATAATACTAATAATACTAATAATACTAATAATACTAATAATACTAATAATAGTAATAATACTAATAATAGTAATAATACTAATAATAGTAATAATACTAATAATAGTAATAATACTAATAATAGTAATAATACTAATAGTAGTAATAATACTAATAGTAGTAATAATACTAATAGTAGTAATAATACTAATAATACTAATAGTAGCAATGGTATTAGTAGTAGTAGTTGTTGCTTTAGGGCGAGTCGACAGCGAGGTCATTAGCGCCCTGACAATTACAAGCTATTACTGTGGCTTTGTACTAAAATACTGTCGGCATGGCCGACTGTAAAGGGGTCTGCCATACAGACAACAAATAAAATAAATCACTGTATAATGGCCAGCGATAGCAGGAATTATAACATAAAAAAATAAAAATGCACATGAATTGGTTGTTATAAAGGGGTCACCCATCCATCATAAAACTAGGTCAATCTGCCTAAAATTTTAGGTACTAGACTTAGAAAGAATAGAATCATTTAACTAGTAGAATATAATATGCCCCTTCAACATGTAAGGCATAGGCATTTTTATTATATTGATGCATGTAATTAATACCAGCTCTAAGTCAATGTAATAAATGCTGTAAAAATTATATAGTTTTGTGTATATGTTTTAAACGATGGCAATCCTGCCTCATTGCCTTAACAACGTTACGGAAATATATAGCAGAATCGTACAAGCGGCAAGTGAGAAACGTACAAACTGAGAATATTTAAAACCATAGTGAACAGTTAACTAGTTTTATAAAATAACTTACCGAAATATTACGTATATTAGAAGCACGCGGAGCAAAATTATGTTAAGATGTTATTGTGCAGAGGATTGATTGAAAAAAAAAAGATACAGCGAAATTAGTGTTAAATTGTTAACCACTGAAAGCTATGTTTTTATTGAATGTATATGATGAAAAAACCGCAAGCTTGACAAACTGTTTTTATGTAGATTTATTCAAGCTGATAATGCATACAGTAAAAAATGTCTTTAAATTTTATTAATGCGCGAATAATTTTAAATATGAAGTCCGTGAAAAACTATATTTACATCAATGTTTTTACAGAGGTACAGCTATCTGTTAATTTGGCTATAGGACGCGCCAACATTCGGGGTGCTAGGGTCCTAACAAAGAGAGGATTTTAATCTGGTGTTTAGATACTTTGCCTTACGCATATAGTTGACCGTACAGAAGTAAGTCATATAAATTGTAAAAAACATATCGTCTAAAAAAATTAACAAAACATAAAAGTATTAGAAAAGTATGCCAATTGCCCGTAATAAAGCCAACTAGATTTACAGCTATCATCATGGCAAAAATAGTTTAAAACTGTAAAAATATTAAGACGACGCTGGTAATATACTGTCATTTCAGGTTTAAAATTGGGATTAGCTTTCATTCAAATTGTTGTTAAAGATATCCGGATGATACTCTAGCATCGTTGATGATGTCTCATCTGGTACTGGATCAGGTCGGATTCTGCAGCTGTGTCTAGCACACCACAGTACAGACTCCAGCTCCCGTATGATAAATGAGCAGTTGTATGATTCAATATGAGATAATACGAAGCATAAAGGTCCGCTTAATACAGCAGCTTGATATGCTCGGAGATAACTAATTCGTCCTGTCATCAATGGTGATTGCCTCCAATTACCTTGTCCTCCAATTCACAGTTTACTGTCGTTGGTCGCCAGAGGGTTTTACCTCCCCCGAAAGTAAAATAACTATCGCTTTAAATGGAGTAAATATTTCCATGAAATTACAACACTGTCGAATCACTTTTGACTTCATATTTATTTCTCCGTGATCTTGATAGTAACATTATACGCAGATAAGGCAATAGACTCCTCAAAAGATACTAAAGCGCAAATACACAGATATTCCAGAGATTAAACTCACCAACTACTGCTTCACGACTCAAACACAAAACTTGTGACAACAACTGACAGCTAACTTAAACTAACTCTGCTTACCATCTAGGCGAGTTTAAATAAGTGCTACAGAAACATCCAGAAGTAATTGACAGACGTTACTCGAACGCTAACAATACTTTAACAATTAAATCCGAACAAAAATAATTACAAATTGTACAAAATCACTCACAATCATTACAAAACACATTAAAACGAAAGTTAATACAGTTTACATGCATTTACACACAAAATTACTAACATAAACCAGTCCAACCGTTGAGAATTGTTCTCCAAATATTGTGGCTCACATCAACACTTACAATTACAAACTTTTAATTAATGTTTTATACATAATACTGTCCTTGCTCTTATTAAATATCACTACACAGTTTCTCTCCATAAAACAATGTTCTATTAAATGACGAATTCACGAAAAATATACAAATTCAGAATTAATCTACTCCCATCTTTCTATACGAGCGTACATAATTCTTGAAATTCCATAAAAGGGAAGGATCTGAGTGGTGTCCAACCCTTTGCTGCCTGACCCTTGGTTTTAAATATTCTGATAACAAGTTGGTATGGAAAGTGGGGCAACGTCAATATTATATCAAAAAACAATTTTTTAATGTAGTTGATGAGCGGTTCAAACTTACTTTGCAATGAATACTATTCCAGTAGACTCACCTGAAACAGGAAGAAAAAATAACAATTACTTTAAAGACTGAAGAAAATATATCTTAAATGTATTTGCTTAGCTTATTTCTACAAAATGACCGTAAGGGAGCGTCCATAAACCATGTAGCTCCATTTTGGTCTCCTGTGAAACCCTCATCCCCCCACGTAACCCGACGTGGCTTTTGTCTCTACCCCCCCCCCTCCTCCCTCACGTAGCACATAGCTTTTTTCCTTATTGTTCCCAGAACACATTTTCTACTGTTTTCTACAGTCCGACTATCGTAAATTAAATCCCGGGATAAATAAATGGCGTAAATAAATATTTACGTGCTGTTGTGTGTTCTTTATATCAACTGTGGCAAATAATATTAACAAAAAGGTACGTGGCCCCCCTCTGCCCTTCACCCTTCTCCCTCCCCCCCTCCCCCCCTCTCCACCCTCCCCCATGCCAGTCAACATGTGTCATATTTTAAAGAACACTATTGTTTTCATTTGCTTGTGAAACCACTATACATTCATTTGTTGTTTATGATTCTGTGTTCATAGATGTTTACTACCTACAGAAAAGCTTTGAAAAATCGTGGAAGCACGTACCACGGTACGTGTGTATTTAAATTATAAATATATATAGTTAATAGTTAGTTTTTGTTATAATAGTAATTTCAAGCTCTAAATTATAATACATTCTACTACTGTGAGTGTTAGTGTGTGTTTTTACTAGTGCAAAAAATTTATTTCTGATTTAGTGCTGTGATCTGTTCGGTGTTTATTTTCTGTGTTTGTTTACATTTTTGAACGCTAGGCTTAAGTTCAGATTTTTGTTATACAGCGTTAATATCGTTTACATAAGTTTTTGGTATTCGTATTATCAGTGATATTTTCATTAGGCCTTGTTAAATACGTAAATTTATGATTCAGTGTTCCGTGGCTTTTGTTTACATCCATGATTAACGTCTAGTATCAATATTCTTGTTACAACGTAACAGAATTTCATAGTAAGTTTGTTTTAACTGCATTAGTTTTGTTTTGGAGTAAATTTTGAAGTTGTTTAGTGATAGTGAACCTTTTTTTTTTTTAAAAAATAGAAAATCAGTACAGTGTAAACAAGTTTCATTTGTAGGTCAGAATCAGCGTTCTAGGATGTCAAATTTCATTGTAATTGTTTAAAAAGTTCTTTTTATATCATTTGTTCGTATTTTGTTATAAGTCGTTTCCAGCTGGAGGCATCTAATGTGTTTCGGCTATTGAAGGATCTAGATGGTGACTTTGGGGACCGTCAAGTTGGATTGAATGATCTGGGATCTTGTAAAGTAAAAGGGAAAACTTTACATGGTGTATCTAAACGTAGGAAGGTACTGTTACTTGGAAGCAGTCAGGGGAGGGGAATCAGTGAGATGGTTCAGTTTGACTTGGGGCCAGATTACGAAGTCTGCAGTATTTTCAAACCAAATGCAGATCTTCGAAGTGTTGTAGCAAATGTGGAAGACTTAGGGTAACATTTCTCAAATGAGGATTGTATTGTAATTGTAGGGGGACCAGGAAATAGTCTTGATAAGGATCACAATTATTCAATTGAGGAAGACATTGCTCACATTTCCAGGAACACACGTCAGACGAATGTGGGATTTGTGGGTTTGTTTGAGCGTTATGATAAACCCTGTATGTGGCATAACATTAGGCATACAAATGCATCGTTGGAAAGGGTTCTCTGGCAGCCAGCAAATTCACACATTGTTTTGATAGATGTGGCCTGCATTGGTAGGGACAATTATACTCGCCATGGACTCCATCTGAATTTCAGAGGTAAAAGGAAGCTTTCGCTTCTTAATGCTGATGAGATCAGGGGATGCCAGGTGAGTGAAAGAGGTATTCCTATTATAAGTGGTGTTAAGTCGCGTACTTTTTTAGGGTAAATAAAATAAATGTATCAAGATATATAAAAGAAATTAACGTCTTTCCTGATCAAAGCTTATTGAAATTAGAAATTCCATCTGACATACCATTATGTACTAATAAAGTAAACATTTTAAATTCATTGAATCAAAGTATTCAGGGGAATATTTAGTAAAACTGATGACATTACCTTATGCCTAGAAGAGATTCAAAATTCCAGAAATTTCAATGTAGATGCTTTGTGCATATCTGAACATCATTTGTCTGACAGGAATATCTCAGCTGTCCATCCCAAATTATAAACTAAGTTCTCATTTATGTAGATGTAAAATGGAGAAAGGTGGAGTTGCCATTTTTTGTTAAAAATAATATTCAATGCAACACTGTAGGTGTAAGTATAGTATAGAACAACACTTTGAATGCTGTGTTACTAAACTAGAATATGGTAAGGAAAAGCTCATAGTAATAGCAATTTACAGGACCTCCTCAGGAAATTTTAAGTCTGTTTTTATTTCAGTTAGAGTCTTTGCTACTGTCAAAAATAACAAACAAATAGTTTTATGTGGAGATTTTAATGTTGACTTCCTCAATCACAGCAATGAGAGGCTAGATATGGAAGCCTTGATGTTGTCTTTTAACATAACGATACTTGTAAATTTCCCAGCAACTATACAAAATAATAGCAGGACTGTAATTAATTATTTTTTATGGATATTTTTCAGTACAGTAATTACAACATACTTTCAGTAATAAATGGTATCTCAGATCATGATGCCCAGCTGTTATGTATCAAGTTCAGAAACACTATTAAACAGATAAAGAAAAGTTGGGTATATAGAAGAAATATGAAAACGATTTTAAATATTTCATAGATTCCTTAAATAATTAACAATGGTCAGAAGTGTACAATGCACATGGTGTTAATGAAAAATTTGATTCCTTTCTCAATATGTTTCTAACACTTTTCGAAGGAATGTTTTTTTAAAAAAGGAATGTTGTCAATACTCCAAACAAAGAACTGGGTAAGGGATGGATAACAAATGGTACTAGAGAATATTGTAAAACAAAAAGGGACCTGTACTTAAAAGTAAGAGAATCAGATAACTATACACTGAAAGCTCATTATAAACTTTATTTTAAAATACTAAGAAATGTAATAAGAAAGGCCAAGAACAGGTATATATCAGAGGAAATAGAGAATTCATGCAATAAGTGGAATATAATAAAAACTGAAACAGGAAAATCTGTAAATCATTCTAAAGACATAAAAATAGAACAAAATGGATCTGTGCATAGTGAAGTAGGGAAAGTTTGTGAAATGTTTAACAAACATTTTACTCCAGTTGTAGAGAAATCAGGCATGGAAAAGCAAATCTCGCGTAGTGCCCTAAGACTTCTTCAGACTGCTTTCCCAAATACATTTTCGGAAATGGAACTGCCACCAGTAACAGTCTCAGAAATAAACTCATGAAACAATTAAAACCTAAAAATTCTTCCAGCTATGATAATATTTCAAGTAAATTACCTAGAAGATGTTCAGATCGTGTCAATCGTGTAGTTGCCCACATTTTTAATGAATCCTTAATGCAAGGTGCGTTTCCAAATTGACTAAAACATGCAGTTGTAAAGCCGTTGTTTAAAAAAGGAGACGCAACATGTGTAGATAACTATCGTCCCATTTATTTACTTTCAAGATTCACAAAGATTTTTGAAAAAGTCATGTAATATAGAGCAATAAAACTTGTTACACAAAATAATATCCTCACTAAATCACAATTTGGGTTCGAAAAAGGATCTATAGAAATGGCTAATACTATGGTATTTATGGAACCGCAGGTAAATGGTTTAAATCGTTCATGGAAAGTTGAATTCAAAATGTTTCCATTTTTTATTCTACATTAAGTAAAGATGCTTCCTCAGACTGGGAGAAAATAAAATATGGAATTCCACAAGGTTTTGTCCTAGGACCACTCCTCTTTTAGTTGTATATCAATGACTTTCCTGGAGACTTATCTGACAAAGTTAAGAGTTTTATTTGCAGATGACGCTAACCTGACAGTGAGAAAAACATAAAACAGCAATCTAGAATTTAATGTAAATGAAGTACTTAGTGAAGTAGCAAATTGGTTTAAGGCAATTTCATTAAGATTAAATTTTGAAAAAAAAACATTATATTAGGTTTAAAACAAAAAATTATGCACAGCCACATTTACAAGTAAGCTATAAAAATAAGACAATATTACAAACAAATTGTATAAAATTCCTTGGTATTAAAATAGATGAGAAATTCTGTTGGCAGGAACATATCACTTCACGGCTGAAGAATTTAAGTAGAGCCACCTTTGCAATATGAACACTTTCTCAAACAGCAGATCTAGAATTAATGAAACAGGTGTACTCATCATATTTTCATTCAGTGATGCCACATATCATAATTTTTTGGGGAAACTCTTCACAAAGTAAAAAAGTTTTCATAGCACAGAAAAGAGCTATTAGGATGTTGTATAGGGTAAAACCAAGAACTTCCTTGCAGACAATTTTTTTTTTTTTTTAAACTCAGTATTCTTACAATGGCTTCTCAGTATATATACTCTCTCATGTGCTTTGTCATAGGTCATTTTAACCTGTTTACTTTTGATTCACAGGTACACAATTTCAATAGAAGAAACGGAAAAAATTTGCACAAAAATACAAACATCTCTGTCATTAGAACAAAGAGGAGTTAATTATTCTGGTATACATCTGTATAATAAACTTCCCAAGAGTAAAAAACAGTTTACAGATAATAAAGATATATTTAAAGAAAAACAGAGATTATCTTATTGGCAACTCCTCCTATTCCATTCAAGAATTTGAACAAAATAATTAATTTTATTCAATATGACTTTTGAAAAATTCAGTTGTAAAAATTAATGTTTATTGTTATTCTCTTTGTCTTTGTAACATATAATTGTTTTTACTATGATTATGACTCACATTGTATATACATGTATTAACCATGACATGTTTCACATCCCAGAGGTTCTTCCTTCGCAGGGATCCATGAAACAAGATTGGTAAATAAATAAATAAATAAAATATTATCGACTTGTTTGAGTTTCAAATTGTATCTGTTCTATGGCGTCGTGTGTGATTGTTGAATGGTTTTTAGTGTTCTGAATAGTGTCTGATCCGCTAGGTAAATGTATTCATTGATTACATTTCCCCCTTCATATGATGCTTTTTGTATGTGGTAATTTGCTTATATTGTCCGCATGTTTTCCATTTTGGTTACTAATTTTCATTATTTGCACATCTTTTTCCATTTCAGTGTGTTCATGTTTGTTCTCAAGATGAAGTTCGGCAAAGGTAGAGTGATTTAATGCTTGTATCGGATTTCAAATTTCCTTGCTGTTTGTCCGATGTAGTTATAGTTTCACTTTTTATAAAAATTTAACAAGTTATTTTTAATTGGAGTTCGTTATTTATTTTTCGACATTGTATTTCAAATTATATAGATTAATCAAAACTAGTATAAATTTCACATCCATCAGTGGATCATAAAAAAAAAAATCAGAGAAAGCATTTTCACAACATATTTATTATTCCATTAATTAAACTCTGCATCGAATGATATGTTATGTCAAGAAATTATTTTCTTATAATTTAATGATTCTTCTATAAATATTCAAACGCCTTCAAGGTAGCTTGTTACCTGTTTCCATTTGATAAACACGAAGACGATCTTTTAAAATAACTCTTCAATCCTCGCTAAAACCTCTATTGTCTATAGTTATTTTTGGCCCGGAAGTTCACTTTTTAGTTAAAATCGTGTTTTGAGCATTAAGAAATAAAACAGAGACTTCAGGCTGTTGCAGACGTATAATTAGGCGATTATAATAAGCTTCAATCTTCAGCTGAGAAGATACAGAATCCTAAAAATATTTCAGGTATGGCTAATTACTAAATAGCAACTCTGTTAAGCATAGTTGTGCACAATTTTGGCTCAACTGAATTTTCCTGTGCCGTTTCACACTCTAACAACAGGATCGTCGCAAATTGTATTACAGTAAGTCAGAAATTGTCACAGCCGTTTACCACGTGAATAATCTGGTGAAACAAGAACACAAAGCAGGTGGGGTCGACTGCAGCTGGCACTCGAACCTGCATCTACAGCAACCTTCAATTCAGAACGCAACGTTGGACGATGAATATTCATCCAGAATATCAATTATCGGCGCATTATTCATGGCATTCCGTTATTTGTTACGCACCGCAGTCACAAAATATTCTGTTTGACCGAGTTCATATATCGGCCTCTGTAATTGAAGTTGACGCAATCGATAAAGACAACAGGGGTTCGTAATTACTAAAATTCATTCCGCCCCCCTAGGGAGGTGTAGGATGATGGGAACTAGGAAGGGTGTGATGGAGAGAAATTGGTTGATGTGAATAGCGCGGAAGGAATGAATGAATCCAAATGGAAAATCTCATTGAATCTAAAACAATATGGAGAGTAATAAACTACTCATAATGCTGGTAGTTTACGAAGATAAATTGTTGAATCTCTACTGAGACCATGGAAAAACTTCATCAGTATAAACACTGGATATTTGTGTAGTATATTACCCGTGACTTTGCCTGCTTGAAAGTGTGTTTAATATAAGGGTTTTCTATAATAATTCCATGTAATAGTAGAAATTTATTTACATCCTACAGAAAAAACACAATTACCATAATAATTAACCTCTATTAAATCAATCAATTCTGCTCTAAAATAAAAACTTACTCGTTTCTTCATTGTAGTCGGATCAATTTCATAGTTCTAGCTTTGCTACTATTCATTTAAAGGTTTGACTTATGTTTGCCCATTACTTCTTAAAATTATTATTTAAAAAGCTTCATTTCCTCTTTAGATATTGATTTTATTTGGTCATTACATCACTTCAATCAATTAAGTCAGCTTTGAAATAGAAATTTGTATATTACAGTAGTAATTGATTATTTCTTCATTATGATCTTTGATTTTTTTTTTTTAACCGTTTAACGTCTCTTAACAGTGAGGCGGAAAGGATGGGGGGCAAGGAATGGGAAGGAATTCGGCCATGGGCTTTTTGAAGGAAACATCCCGGCATTTGCCTGGAGTGGTTTGGGAGACAATGGAAAACCCAAATCTGGATGCCCGGACTGGGATTCGAACCTCCGTTCTCCCGAATGCGAGGCCAGAACGTTAATCGTTACACCACCACGCTCGCTTTGATTTTATTTAGTATCCCAGTCTGTCAAAGGAAATGGCAGTCTCTGGGCCAGTTACTAAACTTTTTTAGTTGGGATTTATTTACCAAAACAAATGCAAACATATTACATGATTTGGGTGAGGAGTAAATCTTATATTTCAACGAACTACAAAATTACATAAAAGAAAGCAGTTTAATTAAAAATAACCAATTTCTTCCTTAACATTAAAATTTCTGTGTTATTCGTAATTTTAGCACTGCAGTCTGTCAACAAAATGGCAATACTTTTTTAAATTTAGTAATGTTGAGGAAACGCAAATATAATCTTTTATTTTCAGTTCCACAATCTGCGAACAGAATTGTACGTCTACGTGCAAATTACCAGAAACTAAGTACATACGGATCCTACTATCGCTCCTACTATCTCTCGTTCCGCTTCCACCTCTGTCGTTTTTCATCCATATTTTCTCTGTTTTGCATTGTATAAGTTACTATTGCATAATTTTGAAACTCTGTACAATACAACTAAGTTGCAGAAACTCTGTAATCAAAAACAAAAAAAGATTTTAAAAAGGAAATGGCAACTTGAGTGTTAATTCGTCTTCCTTCCAGACATGAGATAAGGAGGAGACTAGAGCTTTGAGTTGACTGAACAGACTCCTGCCCAGATGCATAAATTTGACTGAGAAACGCGTGCGTGCGTGTGCGAGAGTGCGTGCGTGAGCGTGTGCGTGTGCGTGTTAGTGTGTGTTAGTGTGTGTGTTAGTGTGTGTGTTAGTGTGTGTTAGTGTGTGTGTGTGTGTGTGTGTGTGTGTGTGTGTTAGTGTGTTAGTGTGTGTGTGTGTGTGTGTGTGTGTGTGTGTGTGAGTGTGTGTGTGTGTGTGTGTGTGTTTGTGTGTGTGTGTGTGTTTGTGTGTGTGTTTGTGTGTGCGTTTGTGTGTGCGTTTGTGTGTGCGTGTGTGTATTTGTGTGTGCGTTTTCTATAAACAGTCATGGCTGAGGCCGCTGCGACCAATGGTATCGTAATGTAGTATGCGGGAAAGGAGTGCGTGTGAGAGATATCCTACATACCAGCATAGGACAGATTATAACCAGTGACTAAAGATTTAAAACAAAATACACTTTCGACGACACAAACTTTGGCTCCCGTGGTTTTCAATATCAACAAACGTTTCCGGGTTCGTTGTCTGCGAAATCTCGAAATATGAACACTATTAAAACATTTGATACCAATGCTAGTATGAGCAATGTAGCTGGTATGGAATGACGAACATGCGCGTATTGATTCATGATCTAAAATTGAAAGTAAGAAAAAAATACTATCTACATTTGTATAAATAATACATACTGTCTTATAATTTCGAAATATTCCTGAACGGCGATAAACAGACGCGTTGGATATGGAGGTCTCTCTACTGTTTTTCCGTGTAGCGGTCATGTATCTCAGTGGCTAAAGCGCTTGCTTACTAATGTTTGGGTCGTGGTCTCCGGTTCAGTCTCAATGGAGACCAAGATTTTTAAAAATTGTTTTTGATCGTAAGAGTCACGCCTGGGCCGTCGGTTATTCGGATTGAATGTTAAACTGTAGATATTACAAAGTTAGGGGTGCAATGCGAGGCAAATAGCAGATAGTCTTGCAATGCTGTATGTTGTTGTTGTTGTTGTTGTTTGTGCTTTAGGGCGCGTCAACATCGGGGTTATTAGCGCCCTAACAAATACAGGACGTGACAATGTGACAAAATTGCCGTCTAAGTGGCCGACTGTAAAAGGTCGGCCACAGAGACAGCACAATAAAATATTAGAATACTGACTGGTATTCCGTCTGTATGACTGACTGTAGAGGGGTCAGGCCCACAGACGGAAAAAATAAAACATAATAATAATAATAATAATACGTTAGTACACAGGACACACAGAGTAAAACTACATACATTGACTGGTTGGCTGTAAACGGGCCAACCAGTTTGAAACGAAGAACTACCTGGCTGGCTGTAAAGGGGCCAGCCAGGTAAACAAGGTCACAACTAAAAACAGTACTTGGATTGGTGGCTCTAAAAGGCCACCAATCCAATGTAAAACCTAGGCCGGTCTGCCCAAAATTTTTGGGACAAGACCGGCCATGCCACAAAACTTTAAAACCTTGGCCACATTGTCACTATCATTGTTTAAAATAAGGGACAGATCGTTGGCTAAGCCAACGTCTGCCCTTAGATCTAAAAACAATACACATTCAGTTAAAATGTGGCGTACCGTCAAAGGTACGCCACAAGCATCACATTCCGGAGGGTCCTCTCGGCGGAGAAGAAAGCTGTGCGTCAGAGGACAGTGCCCTATTCGGAGGCGAGTAAGGAGAACCTCATCCCTCCTCGCCCGCTGGAAGGAGCTGCTCCACGGCTGAACTGTCGGTTTGACCAGCCGGAGCTTATTGTGCTCAACTTCCAGCCACTGCCTCTGCCAAACATCAAAAATAAATCTCTTCGTCGCCGAGGCAAGGTCTGACTTTGGGACCGGTTCAAAGTCGGTTCTGACCTTGTCGCAGGCTAACTTGGCAGCTTGATCAGCTGCCTCGTTCCCTCTGATTCCCACATGGCCCGGTACCCAGCAGAATAACACCTCCTTTCCACGAGATTGAAGGGAAAGGAGGGCGTCCTGGATGTCCTGGACTAGACGATCTGCTGGATACATATTTCCTATGGCCTGAACACAGCTCAGGGAATCACAGCATATGATGAAACACTTTTCGCGATTTACTTTCATATGCTGGAGCGACTTTAGCACGGCGTAGCACTCGGCAGTAAAAACGCTGCACCTGCCGTCAAGTTTATATGTGTAAGTCGCTCGAGGGAACACGACGGAGCAGCCAACTCCGTTAGCCTGCTTAGACCCATCCGTAAATACCGGGGTAAAATTATGATGCTCGTTTAAGACATCTCTAAAAATTCTGATAAAAACATTATCGGCGGTACACAGCTTGTTGTACCGCGATAATTCTAAAATCATTCTGGGCCTCTTTAAAAGCCAGGGAGGAGATTTACTCCAACCCTGGTGATAAAAAGAAGGAAGCTCGAATCCGCATTGTTCTAAAATAGCCTTTGTACGGTAGCTGAACGGTTTAGTGGCTCTATGCCGGTTGGTATAGAGCCGCTCGTAGTTGGGATGGAGCACTATGTCGTGCACGGGACTGCCAGGTGTTATGGCAATATGCGTATAGTGTCGCACCATGAGGAGTTGCCGGCGGATGGTAAGTGGTGGCTCGCCCGAGTCAGCACAAATGCTGACAATAGGGCTGGTGCGATATGCACCAGTGGCGAGCCGAATTCCTGCATGGTGGACACTATCCAGTATCCGAAGATAACTGTCCCGTGCCGAACCATATACGATACAACCATACTCGAGACGCGACCGTACAAAGGCTCGATAAAACTGTAGCAGGCAGGAGCGATCAGCGCCCCACGACCTGCCGCACAGACATTTTAAAATATTAAGAGCTTTTAAGGCCCTGGCTTTCACATCTTTAAGATGTGGAAGCCAGTTAAGCCTGGTGTCAAAAATGAGGCCCAGAAATCTAACTGTTTCAGTAAAACTTAAAACGGTGTTCCTCAAGGTAAGGTGAGGCTCAGCTAAAAGACTTCTGCTACGAGTAAAAAGTACACACCGGGTTTTCTCGGCAGAGAATCGAAAACCGGTGTGCACTGACCAATCATCCAGCCTGTTCAGCGCGAGTTGCAGCTGCCGCTCTGCGCTTCTCAGGCTGGACGATGCAATAAAAATTAAAAAATCGTCCACATATAAGGAGAACCGAATGGGACTCCTTATAACCAAAGATATACTGTTAATTGCGATAACAAATAGGGTCACGCTTAAAACTGACCCCTGAGGGACACCGTTTTCCTGAATAAAAAGATCAGACACTTCACCACCGACTCGGTACCGGAAGCAACGACCAGATAAAAAAGATTTTAAAAAACGGGGAAGGTTACCCCTAAAACCCCATTCATGTAGCTGTTTTAAAATAACATGCCGCCAGGTAGTATCGTAAGCCTTTTCAAGATCGAAAAAAACACCCACGAGGTGTTGGCTGCGGATGAACGCATCCTGTATTGCCGCCTCCAGGAGGATCAGGTTGTCCAAGGTGGAACGGAACTTCCTGAATCCACACTGAAAGCGGCTCAGGAGATTACGGGATTCAAGACACCAGACGAGGCGGCGATTCACCATCCTCTCCAGTGTCTTCCCCACGCAGCTAGTCAAGGCAATACTACGATAACTACCTGGCAACAATTTGTCCTTGCCAGGTTTTAAAATGGGAATTAATGTTGCTTCTTTCCACGAGTCGGGGAAGTGTCCTCCGGTCCAAATGTCGTTAAAAATATCTAGAAGGTACTTTTTAGCATCCTTGCTGAGATGCCTCAGCATCTGGTACTGGATCATATCAGGCCCTGGAGCAGTGTCATTTGCGCTGTTCAACGCACTCTCCAGCTCCCAAGATGTGAATGGGCAGTTGTAGGCCTCTGAATTCGACGAATCGAAGCACAGCGGGCGCCTCTCGGCAGCGACTCTACGTCGCTGAAACCGAGGGTCAAAGTTATCGGACGAAGTGATGGCGGCGAAGTTCTCCGCCATCAGCTGCGCTATGCTTCGTTCGTCAGTAATAATACGTCCATGATCCAGTAACCCAGATACTGGTGCGCGGGAGTACCTTCCAGATATACGGCGAATGGACTCCCATACTTTCGACGAAGGTGTGGAACGATTGATAGTGCTCACAAAGTTCTGCCATGACCTCTTCTTACTCTCCTTAATAACACGGCGCGCCTTAGCTCTTGCTATACGGAACGCTGCCAGGTTGTCGGATGTAGGATACAACCTAAAACGCCTCAACGTCCGTCTGCGACCCTGAATAGCGGAACGACATTCGTCGTTCCACCAGGGGACGGGCGTCCTTCGCAGCGTTCCGGAGCTTTTCGGCATGGAAACGTCAGCTGCACGGTGAATCACTTCCGTGAAGTGATTCACCTTCTCTTGTATACTGCCTACAAGTTGCAGTTGTACAGAGCGGCAATAGAGTTGCCAATCTGCACAACTGACGTTCCATTTGCGCCGGTTATTTCCTCCCCCACGATCGCACTCGACGTGCAACCAAATAGGGAAGTGGTCGCTTCCATGTAGGTCGCGATCCACCTCCCATAGCACGGAGTCTGCGATTGAGGGAGAACACAAGGAAAGGTCAATGGCAGAAGACGTACCGGTAGCAGTGGTGAAATGAGTCATTTGCCCTGTATTCAGGATACAAATTTCCTCCTGCTCCATCAATCTACCAATCACTCGGCCCCGGGGGCAATCGGTGGTGGAACCCCACAACGCACTGTGGGCGTTGAAATCTCCCAAAAGGAGAAAGGGCCGAGTGAGTTGTCGTGTAATGCCAACCAGGTCGTCGTAGTCGACGGACAAACTGGGTGGCAGATAGACAGAGCATACGGTCAGTTGTATTGGACCGTGTATTTTCACCGCTACTGCTTGTAGATGAGAGGTGAGAGCGACGGGTTCGGAGTGGACAGTGTTCCGAACAAACACGGCCACTCCGCCCCTCGCTCGATCACCCTCGGTATCGTCCTTTCGGAATATGTCATAACCTCTTAGCACAGGCTGATGTTGTGGTCTAAAGTGTGTCTCCTGGAGACAGAGACACAATGGATTAGACCGTGCTAAGAGCTGGACTTCCTCTTTGTGAGCCTGGAAACCGTTTACGTTCCACTGAAGTATGGGAGCCATTCTACCTATTTAAAACCACCACCCCCCCCGGATCGGGTGGGTCTTCCTTCTCTGATAGCTGAGGAACGGAACAAGGTACGTCCACCAGCATGATATCGTCTTCGGTGTCCGAAGACGATTTTCGTTGTGAGGCCTCGGGGTCTTGCGGATTTTTCATCCGCCGAGGCCTGTCCCTCCTCTTCTCCTTTCCAGAAGGGGATCTGGGAGGAGAAGTCGGAGGGGATTTCACAAACATAGCGGGGTCCGTCAGCTTAAATTTCGGACCCCTTACCTTTTGCACTGTTTGCCATCCACTACCGGCAGATGGCGTTGCCGTTTTCACTTCTTTTGCAGAAGCTGTTTCTGCTTTAGGGGCCGCTTCTGCTGTTGCAGAGGGGCCCACAGCTGTAGCGGATGGCAGTGTCTTTGCTGGTGGACTTACGGAACCTGCTGTCGATGTGGTCGATGTTGTCAGAGTATTGCTACCGACGTGCGAGGTCCTAGGTGTAATGACCTTGATGGGTGTGGCACCACATCTGCACTGACATGAGCACATTGGACTTGTGCCCATGTCCGCAACGGACGTCTGGGTAGCAATACTTTCTTTCCTGACGGGAGTTGATAACGTCTTCGCGAAGCTGGTAGCGAAGACTGGTGGAGCCAGAGCCTTATATTTCTTTTTGGCTTCGCCATAAGAAATCCGCTCTTTCGTTTTCAACTCCTGTATCTTTTTTTCCTCCAGATACAAACGACACTCTCTGCTCCAGGCTGGATGTGCCCCGGAGCAGTTCACACACACCTGTGGGAGCGTGCAGCTAGTGCCTGGCTCATGAGCCGCCTTTCCGCACTTCCCACAGGTGGGGTTGCCCTTGCAGGTCGCCGTCGTATGACCGAACCGCTGGCACTTAAAGCAGCGCATTGGGTCCGGTACATACGGGCGAATATTCAGGTTCAAATATCCTGCCTTGATGTTTTTGGGCAACGTTGGAGTGTCGAACGTCAGGACGAAGGTGGCTGTCTTCTCAAGACTGCCGTTAACCCTTCGTTTAATCTGACGAACCTCGACCACATGTTCTGTTGACCACTCCTTAAGGAGTTCCTCGGTCTCTAAATCCATAAGGTCCCGGCTGGTAATGACTCCTTTACTTGAATTTAGAGTTTTATGGAGTTCGCACTTCACTGCGAACTCCCCGAGCTTCTCGCACTTAAGGAGTTGGACAGCCTGCCTCTGGGTGGATGTTTCCATAAGCAGTGTTCCATTCCTCAGCTTTTTTACAGATTTGAGGGTACCCGCAATACCCTCTAAACCTTTCTGAACATAGAATGGAGAGACCTTCTCAAAAGATCCCTCCACCCTTGTCATAATTACAAAGGCATTCTCTATGGAAAAACCCTGTCCGTTACTATTATTTACATCCGGGGGAGGGCTTTCAACCCTAGCCCGTTTGTAAGAACTGGGTGTGTTTTTATTTACCTGCGACACACCCGGGCCGCAGGGGTTTTTGGTTTTTTTGTGAGTTGGAATTTTGGACCCACGAGTAAAAACCAGGATAAGAAGGAATGCTTGTTACAACAGGGGTGCGCAGGTGCCCCTGAGGTTGCACGTTAGCGGGTGGTTCGCCTCACCACTCATCCACCTCCTCAGCACGTGTCCGACCTTGAGGTTGAGGGGTTTTTTATAGAGGTTTGTTACCGTCCTCGCGATCCGGGCGATGAAGCCAAGATCCCCGTTCTCCTAGGCACACAACGTTCCACCGCCACGCCCTACGGTGGTCGTTGAAGCATGGTAGGAGTTTACGGTGTGGGAAACTTGCGGCGCTCACAAGTTTCCAGCTCGGGCACCGCGGGTTCGCCAAACCCGTACCTGGCACTTGCGTACCAGGCCCCTGCGGGGACCAGGTTAAAAACAAGTTAGATGGCTGGCTGTAAAAGGGCCAGCCATATAATCAGTGTCACAATTAAAAACAGTACTTGGATTGGTGGTTGTAGACGGCCACCAATCTAATCTAGAACCTAGGCCGATCTGCCCAAAATTTTTTGGACAAGACCGGCCAAGCAGCAAAACTTTAAAACCTTAGCCACGTTGTCACGTTCATCGCTTAAAATAAGGGACAGATCGTTGGCTAATCCAACGTCTGCCCTTAGATCTAAAAACAATACACATTCGGTTAAAATGTGGCGTACCGTCAAAGGTACGCCACAAGCATCACATTCCGGAGGGTCCTCCCGGCGGAGAAGAAAGCTGTGCGTCAGAGGACAGTGCCCTATACGGAGGCGAGTAAGGAGAACCTCATCCCTCCTCGCCCGCTGGAAGGAGCTGCTCCACGGCTGAACGGTCGGTTTGACCAGCCGGAGCTTATTATGCTCGACCTCCAGCCACTGCCTCTGCCAAACATCGAAAACCAATCTCTTCCCCGCCGAGGCAAGGTCAGACTTTGGGACCGGATCAAAGTCAATTCTGACCTTGTTGCAGGCTAACTTGGCAGCTTCATCAGCTGCCTCGTTCCCCCTGATTCCCACATGGCCAGGTACCCAGCAGAATACGACCTCCTTCCCACAGGACTGGAGGGAGAGGAGGGCGTCCTGGATGTCCTGGACTAGACGGTCTGCTGGGTACATATTACCTATGGCCTGAATACAGCTCAGGGAATCACAGCATATGATGAAACACTTATCGCGATTTACTTTCATATGCTGGAGCGACTTTAGCACGGCGTAGCACTCGGCAGTAAAAACGCTGCACCTGCCATCAAGTTTGTATGTGTAAGTCGCTCGAGGGAACATGACGGAGCAGCCAACTCCGTCAGCCTGCTTAGACCCATCCGTATACACCGGGGTAAAATCGTGAAACTGATTCAAAACATCACTAAAAACACTGATAAATACCCTGTCAGCGGTAAACAGCTTACTGTACCGTGACAGGTCTAAAATCATTCTGGGCCTCTTTAAAAGCCAGGGAGGAGATTTGCTCCAACCCTGGTGATAAAAAGATGGAAGCTCTAATCCATATTGTTCTAAAATAGCCTTTGTACGGTAGCTGTACGGTTTAGTGGCTCTATGCCGGTTGGTATAGAGCCGCTCGTGGTTGGGGTGTAGAACTATGTCGTACACGGGACTGCCAGGTGTTATGGCAACATGAAGGTAGTGTCGCACCATGAGGAGTTGCCGGCGGATGGAGAGCGGCGGCTCGCCCGAGTCAGCACAAATGCTGACAATAGGGCTGGTGCGATATGCACCCGTAGCGAGCCGAATTCCAGCATGGTGGACACTATCTAGTATACGGAGATAGCTGTCCCGTGCCGAACCATACACGATACAACCGTATTCCAGCCGCGACCGTACAAAGGCTCTGTAAAATTGTAGCAGGCAGGAGCGGTCAGCGCCCCATGACCTGCCACACAGACATTTTAAAACATTTAGAGCTTTTGAGGCTCTGGCTTTCACATCTTTGAGATGTGGTAGCCAGGTTAATCTGTTGTCTAAAATGAGGCCCAGAAACCGAACTGTTTAAGTAAAACTTAAAACGGTGTTCCTCAGGGTAAGGTGAGGCTCTGGTAAAAGACTTCTGCTACGAGTAAAAAGTACACACCGGGTTTTCTCTGCGGAGAAACGAAAACCGGTGTGCACTGACCATTCGTCCAGCCTGTTCAACGCGAGCTGCAACTGCCGCTCAGCGCTTCTCAGGCTGGACGATACAATAAAAATTAAAAAGTCGTCCACATATAAGGAGTACCGTAGGGGACTCCTTATAATGGCTGCTATGCTGTTAATAGCAATGGCAAAAAGTGTAACGCTTAAAACTGACCCCTGAGGTACACCGTTTTCCTGAATAAAAATATCAGACACTTCACCACCGACTCGGTACCGGAAGCAACGACCAGATAAAAATGATTTTAAAAAACGGGGTAGGTTTCCCCTAAAACCCCATTCATGTAACTGTTTTAAAATCACATGCCGCCAGGTAGTATCGTAGGCCTTTTCAAGGTCGAAAAAAACACCCACAAGGTGTTGGCTGCGGATGAACGCATCCTGTATTGCCGCCTCCAGGAGGATCAGGTTGTCCAAGGTGGAACGGAACTTCCTGAATCCACACTGAAAGCGACTCAGCAGATTACGGGATTCGAGACACCAGACGAGGCGGCGATTAACCATCCTCTCCAGTGTCTTCCCCACGCAGCTAGTCAAGGCAATACTACGATAACTACCTGGCAACAATTTGTCTTTGCCAGGTTTTAAAATCGGAATTAATGTTGCTTCTTTCCACGAGTCGGGGAAGTGTCCTCCGGTCCAAATATCGTTAAAAATATCCAGAAGGTACTTTTTAGCATCCCTACTGAGATGCCTCAGCATCTGGTACTGGATCAGATCGGGCCCTGGAGCAGTGTCGTTAGCGCTATTCAACGCTGACTCCAGCTCCCATGATGTAAATGGGCAGTTGTAGGCCTCTGTATTAGACGAATCGAAGCACAGCGGGCGCCTCTCGGCAGCGACTCTTCGTCGCTGAAACCGAGGATCAAAGTTAGCGGACGAAGTGATGGCGGCGAAGTTCTCCGCCATCAGCTGCGCTATGCTCCGTTCGTCAGTAATTATCCGTCCGTGATCCAGTAACCCAGATACTGGTGGGCGGGAGTACCTTCCAGATATACGGCGAATGGACTCCCATACTTTCGACGAAGGCGTGGAACGATTTATATTGCTCACAAAGTTCTGCCATGACCTCTTCTTGCTCTCCTTAATAACTCGACGCGCCTTAGCTCTGGCAATACGGAACGCTGCTAGGTTGTCAGATGTTGGGCACAACCTAAAACGACGCAACGCCCGTCGGCGACCCTGGATGGCGGAACGACATTCATCGTTCCACCAGGGGACGGGCGTCCTTCGCAGCGTTCCGGAGCTCTTCGGCATGGAAACGTCAGCTGCACGGTGAATCACTTTTGTCAAGTGATTCACCTTGTCCTGTATACTGCCACAGGGTTGCAGTTGTACAGCACGGCAGTAGAGCTGCCAATCTGCACAACTGACGTTCCATTTACGTCGGTTATTACCTCCTCCACGCTCACACTCGACGTGCATCCAAATAGGGAAGTGGTCGCTACCATGTAGGTCGCGATCCACTTCCCACTGCACGGAGTCCGCAATTGAGGGGGAACACAAGGAAAGGTCAATGGCAGAAGACGTACCGGTAGCAGCGGTGAAATGAGTCATTTGCCCTGTATTCAGGATACAAATTTCCTCCTGCTCTATCAATCTACCAACTACTCGGCCCCTGGGGCAATCGGTGGTGGAACCCCACAACGCACTGTGTGCATTGAAATCTCCTAAAAGGAGAAAGGGCCGAGTGAGTTGTCGTATAATGCCAACCAGGTCGTCGTAGCCGACTGTCACACTGGGTGGCAGATAGACAGAGCATACGGTCAGTTGGATTGGACCGTGTATTTTCACCGCTACTGCTTGTAGATGAGAGGTGAGAGCAATGGGTTCGGAGTGGACAGTGTTTCGGACAAACACGGCCACTCCGCCCTTCGCTCGATCACCCTCGGTATCGTCCTTTCGGAATATGTCATAACCTCTTAGCACTGGCTGATGTTGTGGTCTAAAGTGTGTCTCCTGGAGACAGAGACACAACGGATTAGACCGTGCTAAGAGCTGGACTTCCTCTTTGTGAGCCTGAAAGCCGTTTACGTTCCATTGAAGTATGGGAGCCATTCTACCTTTTTAAAATCACCACCCCCCCCGGATCGGGTGGGTCTTCCTTCTCTGTTAGCTGAGGAACGGAACAAGGTTCGTCCACCAGCATTATATCGTCTTCGGTGTCCGAAGACGATTTTCGTTGTGAGGCCTCGGAGTCTCGCGGACTTTTCTTCCTCCGAGGCCTGTTCTCCTTCTTCTCCTTTCCAGAGGGAGATCTGGGAGGAGAAGTCGGGGGGGATTTCACAAACATTGTGGGGTCCGTGTGCTTGAATTTATGACCCCTGAATCTTCTGTACTGTTTGCCATCCACTACTGGCAGATGGCGTTGCCGTTACTGCTTCCCTTACAGTTGCTGTTTCTGCAACAGGGGCCGCATCTGCTAATGCAGAGTGACCGATTGCTGTAGCGGATGGCTGTGCCTTTGCTGGTGGACTTGCTGAACCTGCTGTCAATGTGATCGAGTTTACAGAAGTGAAGCTGCCGACGCCCGTGGTCCTTGGTGTTAGGACCTTAATGGGTTTTTGCACCACATTTGCACTCGCACGAACACATCGTGCTCGTGCCGGCGTCTACGACGGACGTCTGCGTCGCTACACTTTCTTTCCTGACGGGAGTTGACAGCGTTTTGGCAAAGCTTGTGGCGAAGACCGGTGGCGCAAGCGCCTTATACCGTTTCTTCGCCTCGCCATAGGATAATCGTTCCTTCGCTTTCAACTCCTGTACCTTCTTTTCTTCAAGGTACACCCGACACTCCCTGCTCCAGGCTGGATGTGGCCCGGAGCAGTTGACGCACACCTGTGGGAGGGTGCAGTTTACACCCTGCTCATGTGCCGACTTTCCGCATTTCCCACAGGTGGGGTTTGCCTTTGCAATTCAACGTCGTATGCCCGAACCTCTGGCACTTAAAGCAGCGCATTGGGTCCGGGACATACGGGCGAATGTTTAGGTTAAGATATCCGGCTTTTATGGACTTCGGCAACGTCGGAGTGTCGAACGTCAGGACGAAGGTGGCAGTCTTCTCAAGACTGCCGTTAACCTTCGTGAGATCTGACGAATCTCGATCACATTTTCTGATTTCCACTCCTTAAGGAGTTCCCGGACGCTATATCAATTAGATCACGGCAAGTGATCACTCCCTTGCTAGAGTTGAGCGTTTTATGGAGTTCGCATTTTACTGCGAACTCCCCGAGCTTCTCACACTTAAGGAGTAGGACAGCCTGCTTGTAGTTAGATGTCTCTAACAGCAGTGTCCCGTTCCTCAGCTTTTTCACGGTTTTGAGGGTTCCAGCTATTCCCTCTAATCCTTTCTGTATATAGAACGGAGAGACCTTTTCAAAGGATCCCTCCGTTCTTGTCATTAATACAAAGGCGTTGTCAATAAGAAAACCCTTTCCGTTACTGTTGTTGTTGTTGTTGTTGTTGGGGCTTAAGGGCGCGTCGACGGCGGGGTCATTAGCGCCCTAACAACGACCGGCTTAGCAATGTGGCTTAAAATCTAAGTTCTACCGTCTGTATGGCCGACTGTAGAGGGGTCGGACACACAGACGGCAAATCGAGTAAAAAGCTAAAATGATGGCTGTAAAGGGGCCATTAAAATACGAACATCACAGCACATGTCTGGCTGGCTGTAAAGGGGCCAGTCAGACGTAAAAACTTAAATCTAATAGTAAAACAAAAACAAAACAAGAGCTATGCACAATACATGGATGAGTGGCTGTAAAATGGCCACTCATCCACATTAAAAGATTAGGCCGGTCTTCCCAAAATTTTTGGGATAAGACCGCCCACAACACAGAATTTTAAAACTTTAGCCACATTGCTAGCTTCATTACCTAAAATAAGGGACAGATCATTGGCTAGGCCAACGTCTGCCCCTTAAGTCATAGAATAAAATACAATTAGTTAAATGTGGCGTACCGTCAAAGGTACGCCACAGGCATCACATTCCGGTGGGTCCTCCCGGCGGAGAAGAAAGCTGTGCGTCAGAGGACAGTGCCCTATACGGAGGCGAGTAAGGAGAACCTCATCCCTCCTCGCCCGCTGGAAGGAGCTGCTCCACGGCTGAACGGTCGGTTTGACCAGCCGGAGCTTATTATGCTCTACTTCCAGCCACTGCCTCTCCCATACCTCAAAAGCATTTTCTCTTCGCCGCCGAGGCAAGGTCTGACTTTGGGACCGGAGCAAAGTCAATTCTGACCTTGTCACAGGCTAACTTGGCAGCTACATCAGCTGCCTCGTTCCCCCTGATTCCCACATGGCCGGGTACCCAGCAGAATAGCACCTCCTTTCCGTGAGATTGGAGAGAAAGGAGGGCGTCCTGGATGTCCTGGACTGGACGATCTGCTGGGTACATATTTCCTAGGGCCTGAATACAGCTCAGGGAATCACAGCATATGATGAACCTCTTATCGCGGGTTAATTTAATATGCCGGAGCGACTTTAAAACAGCGTAACACTCGGCGGTGTAAACGCTGCATCTACCATCCAGTTTGTATGTGTAGGTCGCTCGAGGGAACACAACAGAGCATCCCACTCCATTAGCCTGCTTAGACCCATCCGTGAATACCGGGGTAAACGTGTGATACTGTTTTTAAAATATCGGTAAAAATACTAATAAAAACATTATTAGCGGTATACAATTTGCTATACCGACAAAGATCTAAGATTATTCTGGGCCTCCTTAAAAGCCAGGGAGGAGATTTACTCCATCCCTGGTGATAAAAAGAAGGTAACTCAAACCCAAATTGTTTCTAAAACGGCCCTTGCACGGAAGCTGAAGGGTTTAGTCGCTCTGTAGCGATTGATATACAGCCGTTCGAAATCCGGACGCATAACCACATCATGCACGGGACTGCCAGGTGTTATGGCAATGTGCAAGTAGTGTCGCACCATGAGGAGTTGCCGCCGGAAGGTAAGCGGCGGCTCGCCAGAGTCAGCGCAAATACTGACAATAGGGCTGGTGCGGTAGGCACCCGTGGCGAGCCGAATTCCTGCATGGTGGACACTATCCAGCATCCGAAGATAACTATCCCGTGCTGAGCTGTAAACGATGCAGCCGTATTCCAGTCGCGACCGTACAAAGGCCCTATAAAATTGTAGCAGGTAGGAGCGGTCAGCGCCCCACGACCTGCCACATAGACATTTTAAAATATTTAAGGCTTTGAGGCTCTGGCTTTCACATCTTTGAGATGTGGCAGCCAGTTGAGCCTTGTGTCAAAGATGGGGCCCAGAAAACGAACAGTATCAGTAAAACGTAAAACAGTGTTCCTCAAGGTAAGGTGGGGCTCCGGTAAAAGAGTTCTACTACGAGTAAAAAGTACACACCGGGTTTTCTCAGCAGAGAAACGAAAACCGGTGTGCACTGACCATTCGTCCAGCCTGTTCAACGTGAGCTGCAACTGCCGCTCAGCGCTTCTCAGGCTGGACGAAGCGATAAAAATTAAAAAATCATCTACGTACAAGGAGTACCGGATGGGACTCCTTATTACATATGATATACAGTTTATCGCAATGGCGAAAAGGGTCACGCTTAAAACTGATCCCTGAGGAACACCATTTTCTTGGATAAAAAGATCTGACACTTCACTACCGACTCGGTACCGGAAGCAACGACCGGATAAAAATGATTTTAAAAAGCGGGGCAGGTTACCCCTAAAACCCCATTCGTGTAACTGTTTTAATATAGCATGCCGCCAGGTAGTATCGTAAGCCTTTTCGAGGTCGAAAAAGACACCTACAAGGTGTTGCCTGCGAATAAACGCATCCTGTATTGCCGCCTCCAGCAGGATCAGGTTGTCCAAGGTGGAACGGAACTTCCTGAAACCACACTGAAAGCGGCTCAGCAGATTACGGGACTCAAGACACCAGACGAGGCGGCGATTTACCATCCTCTCCAGTGTCTTCCCCACGCAGCTTGTCAAGGCAATACTACGATAGCTACCTGGCAGCAATTTGTCTTTCCCAGGTTTTAAAATAGGTATTAATGTTGCTTCTTTCCACGAGTCGGGGAAGTGTCCTCCGGTCCAAATATGATTAAAAAATATCTAAAAGGTACTCTTTAGCATCATTACTAAGATGCCTCAGCATCTGGTACTGGACCATATCAGGTCCTGGAGCGGTATCATTTGCACTGTTTAGTGCAGACTCCAGCTCCCAGGATGAGAACGGGCTGTTATACGCCTCTGTGTCCGACGAATCAAAGCACAGCGTGCGCCTTTCGGCAGCAGTCCTTTCGCTGCTGCGCCTGAAGGTCCAAGATGGCAGACGAAGTGATGGCAGCGAAATTCTCCGCCATCAGCTGGGCTATGCTTCGTTCGTCGGTTATCACACGTCCGTGGTCCCAGTAATCCAGATACTGGTGGGCGGGAGTACCTTCCAGATATACGGCGGATAGACTCCCATACTTTCGATGAAGGTGTGGAACGATTTATGGTACTCACAAAGTTCTGCCATGATCTTTTCTTGCTCTCCTTAATAACCCGACGCGCCTTAGCTCTAGCTATACGGAACGCTGCCAGGTTGTCGGCTGTTGGGTTCAACCTGAAGCGACGGCAACGCCCGTCTGCGACCCTGGATAGTGGAACGACATTCGTCGTTCCACCAGGGGACGGGCGTCCCTTCGCAGCGTTCCGGAGCTTTTTGGCATGGAAACGTCAGCAGCGTGGTGAATCACTTCTGTGAAGTGACTCACCTTGTCGTCTATATTCTCGCGGCGTTGTAGCGAAACAGAACGGCAGAAGAGCTGCCAATCTGCTTTACTGACGTTCCATTTGCGTCGGGTGTTTCCTCCTCTACCTTCGACGCCCACATGCATCCATATAGGGAAGTGGTCGCTTCCATGGAGGTCGCGATCCACTTCCCACTGCACGGAGTCTGCAATTGAAGGAGAGCACAACGAAAGATCAATGGCAGAGGACGAACCGGAAGCAGTGGTGAAGTGGGTCATTTGTCCTGTATTCAGGATACAAACGTCCTCTTGCTCCATCAATCTACCAACCACTCGGCCTCTGGGGCAATCGGTGTTCGAGCCCCACAACGCACTATGTGCGTTAAAGTCTCCTAGGAGGAGGAATGGCCGAGTAAGCTGCCGCAGTATGTCGGTGAGTTCGTCACACTCAACGGGCGTATTTGGTGGTAGATAAATGGAGCAGACGGTCAGTTTAATAGGACCGTATATCCTCACTGCCACTGCTTGTAGGTTAGAGGTGAGAGCAACGGGTTCGGAGTGGACAGTGTTTCGGACAAACACCGCCACTCCTCCCTTAGCTCGATCACCCTCGGTATCGTCCTTTCGGAATATGTCATATCCTCTTAGCACAGGCTGGTGTAAAGGTCTAAAGTGTGTCTCCTGTAAACAGAGACACAACGGATTAGACCGTGCTAAGAGTTGGACTTCCTCTTTGTGAGCCTGAAAGCCGTTAACGTTCCACTGCAGTATGGGAGCCATCCTACCTATTTAATTTCACCCGCCCCGGTTCGGGTGGGTCCTCCGATTGTGAATGCTGAGGAACGGAACCAGGTGCGTCCACCAGCATTTGGTCGTCTTCGGGGTCCAAAGACGATTCCGCATTTTGTGAGGCCTCAGAGCCTGGCGGGTCTTTCTTCCGCCGAGGCCTCCGCCCCTTTCCTTCCCTCCCAGTTTGTGGTCTGGGGGGAGAAGAGGAAGGGGACTTAACAAACATGCTGGGATCCGCATGTTTAAATTTCGGACCCCGAACTTTTTGCACAGTTTTCCATCCGCTGCTATCGGCGGATGTTGCTGCCATTTGTTCAGCCGCAGGTACTCCTGCGGATGCTGCTGTTGCTGTTGGTTCTGCAGCTAAAGATTCTGCAACGGATGGCTGTGCATCTGCTGGTGGAACCGGTGTACCTGCTGTCCTTGTGGTCGAGGTTGTAGATGTGCTGCTACCAGCGTCCGCGGTCTTCGGTGTTATGACCTTTGTGGACGTAGCGCCACATTTGCATTGACATGAGCACGTTGTACTTGTGCCCATGTCTGCAAAGGACGTCTGTGTAGCAACACTCTCCTTTCTGACGGGAGTTGACAAGGTTTTGGCGAAGCTGGTAGCGAATACGGGTGGCGCAAGCGCCTTAAACCGCTTCTTCGCCTCGCCATATGATAGCCGTTCCTTGGTTTTCAACTCCTGTACCTTCTTCTCATCAAGGTACACTCGACACTCCCTGCTCCAGGCTGGGTGAGCCCCGGAGCAGTGTACACACACCTGTGGGAGAGTACAACTAGTGCCTGGCTCATGTGCTGCTTTCCCACATTTCCCACAGGTGGGGTTGCCCTTACACGTCGCCGTCGTATGCCCGAAACGCTGGCACTTAAAACAGCGCATTGGTTCCGGGACATACGGACGGATATTAAGATTTAAATAGCCAGCTTTAATGGCTTTGGGCAACGTTGGAGTGTCGAACGTCAGGACGAAGGTGGCTGTCTTCTCAAGACTGCCGTTAACCCTTCGTGTGATCTGACGAACCTCGACCACATGTTCTGTTGACCATTCCTTAAGGAGTTCCTCGGTACTAATGTCAATCAGGTCGCGGCAGGTGACCACGCCTTTACTCGAATTGAGTGTTTTATGGAGTTCGCACTTTACTGCGAACTCCCCGAGCTTCTCACACTTAAGGAGTAGGACAGCCTGCTTATTAGTAGATGTTTCTAATAGCAGGGTCCCGTTCCTCAGCTTTTTGACAGATTTTAGGGTACCCGCAATACCCTCTAGACCTTTGTGGATGTAAAATGGAGAGACCTTCTCGAAAGATCCCTCCAGCCGTGCCATTATAACGAAGGCGTTATCAACAAGATAATCCTTCCTGTTACCAATTTCTTTTTCATTAGGAGGGCTTTCAACCCTCGCCCGCTTACCACCACCTCTTTTTTGGGCGTTGAAGTGAAATAACCCCTGCGGGTTGCCCAAGCCGCAGGAGGAAGAGTTGGGTTTTTGATTATTCCTCGTTTTGGTCCCACGAGTTCGGAGGAACTAAATGTCGAGTAACGTGGAGCCCCCGCATCACGCCACCAAGCCCAATACAACAGGGGTGCGGCAGGTGCCCCTGAGGTTGCACGCTAGCGGGTGGTTTGCCTCACCACCCATCCACCTCCTCGGCACGTTACTCACCTTGAGGTTGAGGGGTTTTTTATAGAGGTTTGTACCGTCCTCGCAATCCGGGCGATGAAGCCAAGATCCCCGTTCTCCTAGGCACACAACGTTCCACCGCCACGCCCTACGGTGGTCGTTGAAGCATGGTAGGAGTTTACGGTGTGGGAAACTTGCGGCGCTCACAAGTTTCCAGCTCGGGCACCGCGGGTTCGCCAAACCCGTACCTGGCACTTGCGTACCAGGCCCCTGCGGGGCTTTCCGTTACTCTGTTCCACTTCAGAAGGGGGGCTATCAGCCCTTGCCCGCTTCTTTGAGCTGGGTGTATTTTTATTAATCTGCGGCACACCCGAACCGCAGGGTTTTTTGGTTATGTGAGGCTTCGTTTTTGGTCCCACGAGTATAACCAATTTAAAAAAGAAGTGCTTATACAACAGGGGTGCGCAGGTGCCCCTGAGGTTGCACGTTAGCGGGTGGTTTGCCTCACCACTCATCCACCTCCTCAGCACGTGTCCGACCTTGAGGTTGAGGGGTTTTTTTATAGAGGTTTGTACCGTCCTCGCGATCCGGGCGATGAAGCCAAGATCCCCGTTCTCCTAGGCACACAACGTTCCACCGCCACGCCCTACGGTGGTCGTTGAAGCATGGTAGGAGTTTACGGTGTGGGAAACTTGCGGCGCTCACAAGTTTCCAGCTCGGGCACCGCGGGTTCGCCAAACCCGTACCTGGCACTTGCGTACCAGGCCCCTGCGGGGGTGTGTGAACCGCAGTAATAATACTATAAATACGGAAGGAAGTCTGTCTTTTTGTTACGTTTTGACGATTCGATGGAATTTGACAAGAAAATCTGTATGTAGGGCACAGGACATTTTTTCCAGTATGATTAACAGTTGCAGTCACGAAATTTTGAGACCTTATCGAATGGTGACAGAAAAATGTTGGAAATCGATTCTCTTCAAGAGGTAGGTTCGACGGCAGAGTGATATAGTTATAGCTTTCCTGTCATATTATGCCGACTCGATGTTGTTTGGGACCAATCCTTTGTTACCAACAACTTCCTATATTCAGTTCTGGCAAAAATATGGTATTCTTAATCCACGCGTACGAAGTCGCGGGGACGAGCTAGTATATTATAATTACCGATCTAGAAATGAATGTAAATATTTTCTCCTTCATTCGTTACATGGAAGTCATAGCTATATCCGCAGATTTTTATTTGGACCATTAGCTGTAAAAATTTGTAAACCCCATCCTAATTGCTGCGGTAGTTTCTGCACGGGTCCCGTTCAAATAAAGACACACATGCAGCTTGCTTACAGACTTATAATAGTATAGATGTTTGTGTTTATCTAGGGTACTGAAGATGTCTTAAATAAAGGCGAAATGCATTTGCCATAAAAAGCATTTGTTTAGTTGCAAGACGGAAGACCACTTAAAAAAATTGTTAAACAATATTAATTTTTCGTTTTTTGTGTGTCCCGGCGAATGGACGGCTTCAAGGATCTTTGAAGAGGTCCAATTGGCGGAAACTACTACTATGTGGAATAGGAGAAAGAATTTTGGAGAAGCAAACAGGAGTCAACCAGTTCATTGCCTTTGGGTCTTAGACGACGACGTATACATGGACCAGATAGAACCTAGTCTGATAATGTAATATTCCGGAATCAGATGTTTACAAAAGTTTAGCATTTGAGCTTTTAATAAAGTGATGTGTGCTATGCTGTATTCGAACGCATCTGAGTCGTTTAGTAATGCAGTTGCTGATGAAGGCGCCAGTGATCATAAATAAGGGTAATTAAATATAGTTTAACAGTTCACCACACAGTTGTTTCTAAACGACCAGAGACGGTCCTACATTACCCATCGATGAGCTAGCATCAGAAATGTTACTCATAGGTCATTTGGTTATTTCAGTGACTCCCAGTATAAACTTTCATTTCTCACGAAAATAGTTTGTTTCCTGCCACATTCAAAATAATTATAATTTCTCGTCTTTACAAATTTATGTATAATTCTTTGTCATATTCAGTTCTACATTAATTGTTCATGTGGCACAAACTTTCAATCACAACCGGACCCCTTTATTTGTATTCTCTTTGATTTGCGTTAATTTTATTTGAATTTTAATGGAATCTGATTATATTCTAATTAATTTTTACTAAAAAAGTCTGAGAAAAAGGTAGCAAAAGTATGACTCTAAACAGGAATATAAACAAAATCACCAAAAAAGTCAAGCAAAATTAAAAACGATGTAAAAGTATTTACTTGATCATTTGACGATGTTGTATAAACCGTTTAGCTTATTTGGTATTCATAATATTTAATAAATTTACCTTCCAAGAAAAAAGTGACAAGTTCTCCCACCAACGGCAAAAAAATAGATAAATTTCCCTGTCAATTCACTTGCATTCTTCGTGTGCCCACAACCCACAGATATAATAATACACTGGATCCACGTTTCTATTCTCACATACTTCTGCCACAGATTTTTTTCCCCCCACCTTGATAATTCGACGCGGTCCTTGCAATTCAAAACGCTGCTAAGTTGTCAGGTGTCGGCTGCATCGAAAAATGATGGAACGCTTGTCTACTACTATGAATTACGGAACGACATTGGTGATTCCACCAGGAGGTGGGCGTTCTTCGCAGCAGTCCTGAGCATCTCAGAATGCAAACACCAGCCACCTGTTAATCGCCTCTGGTAATAGAGGAGATAATAGAACCTGCTTTAAATTAGAATCTTCTGATTTCGAACTTCATAATGTCGGTCGCACTCTTTTGTGTACTGTCATTTACATTGTATGTTATTTTTCAGACTTCGACCACTGTCTCATTCCTTCATCTACAGGTAAAAAAGTTTGTAAGTCTCGAAGATGGTACGCGATAATTCATACTCCAGTTCAAGGACTTGTGGAGCCAGCATCTAGACTCTAGAGACTACATGGCTGTATTTTGGCCTATCTTCAGTCCCCCCTCCCTCCACGTAGCGTAACGTGGCTTTTGCTTCGAACCCCCTACCCAATTTCGCACGTAGCTTATTTTCCTCTATTAATTCGAGAAGACATTTTGTGTTCCCTTAACACACTATTGTTAAAATTATTGCGATATAATAGAAACAACTGATATTTGCGTTACGTACCTCTCTGCAATTATAAAATCTTCTGAATGTAATGTTGACACCTACCACTCCTGCAAATGATTAATTATTGAAAAAACCTCTTTCTCAGATACTGTCAGAGATCCATTTCTTTTTGAGGTGTTACTGAAAACATTCTCCTTTTCTCATTCATCTTTGTACTATTTTATCAATAAATGAACAAACTGTATCTGTCGCGAAAAAAAAGAGCTACGTTTTATGGTGTCTTTTGCTGCAGTTATGTCAGTTTTCTTTCTACATTACCAGGGAATGAGTCTTTAATCTGCTTAAAAGATTTCTATAAAACATTTTCGATAAGCTTTGTAAAGTTATTGTACATCGCCACTTCATACCACACTTCGAACTTGAAATAACAACTCCGAAAGCTCTAAAATAGAAGTTCCTGTGAAATTCACTTGACAGAATAAAATTAGGTTTTTTTTTCTCAACGAGTTGTGTGGTCATATACGGACGGTTCTAATCGACACAGCTTTATTTCACACCATCTAAACAATACGACCTGTCACTGACCTGTAAAATCCCGGGTGACATCTGTAAAGCGAATTCAAGTTTAGGTACTGCGTGTCTGGTTTTCGAATCGTTATGCGTCGTCGCGTGTCGGTTAGTTCATATGCGTCGGCCGCGTAGAATCCAACGCTGTGACTACAAGTCACACGCATGCGCAGTACTGTCAGTATATAGGACATATAACTTACGGAGACAAATGACGGGAAAAAATAACGTTCAGAACAAACACCAGCATGTGGATTTTTAACTGTGAAAAATAATATAAATGAAAAGTTACTTTTGTTTGGTTTGGAAACTTCCCCCTCCCTCTCCCCTGCAGCTCAACGTAGCATTCCACGGAACTCCTCTCGCCTCTAAACCGAGCTATGTTGTTTATGGACGCTCCCTTAACAAATTCTCCACGTTTCTCGCGGGTAGACTGAAGCCTACCTATCGATACACGTTTCGAGCTGCAGCTTTCGGTTCTTTAGGTATTTCACAAATTTAAGGGCCCCTATAAACATTTTTTTTTTTTTTTAACTGCTTAACGTCTCTTATCAGCGAGGTCTTTAGAGACGGGAAAGGATGGGTGGCAAGGAATGGGAAGAAATTCGGCCATGGCCTTTTGAAGGAAGCATCCCGGCATTTGCCTGGAGTGATTCGGGAAAACCATGGAAAACCCAAATCTGGATACCCGGACGGGGATTCGAACCGTCGTCCTCCCGAATGCGAGGCCAGAACGCTAACCGTTACACCACCACTCTAGGTCCCTATAAACAATTTCAGCTACTGGTTCCTAAACGGGAGGGGGAGGGACGAGAAAGGTGGGGGGTGAGGTGGAGGGGGTGTTGTGGAGGGGTGTTGTGGGGGGGTGTTGTGGGGTGGGATGAGGTGGGGGGATGAGGTGGGGGGGTGAGGTGGGCGATTGGCGGTTGCTTCGAGCGCGTGTGAACTATAACCCGCCGGCCTCGGTAGCGTAGGGGCTAGAGCACTAGCTCCGCGTGCCGAAGGTCGCAGGTTCGAATCCAGCCACGGGCATGGATGTTAAGTGTTGTGTGTCTGTGTGAATGTCCTGTCCGTCCTGTGGTGTCCATACTTATAAGATACAATATATAAACGCTGGATGACGACTGATTCACTGGAAGTTATAATAATCACATTGAGCTGGCTGTATGGCCTCAGCTGCCGAAAGCCTTATTAAAAAAACACTATAACCAAAGTCTTATACTGTCGGAAGTATTAGATCTCCTTCACAGCCTGTTAGAGTTGAAATTCTTTAGTCTAACATCACATAATTCGTGAGTTTCCTCTAAGATATCATTGTTTTAAAGATAAGTAAGCATTTACCTGTTTAATAATAAAATTTTGGCGGCATTGGGGAGGAGGGGGTGTTAACTTTTATTTTAATAGTGGGGTGGGGCGGGGGGGGGGGGTGTTGTAAAAACACTTCGAAATTTTAAGTTCCCACAGTAACAAAAGGGTTTGTCAATGAACATATTTACCAGACACATTTTTTTATTTCCAGATTCAGGCTGGTTAATAACCCCGACTGATTTCATGGTTTGCTCAGTGTTTAAAATTCCCTGAGGCCTACCCTCATTTCTGAGGCAGTAGAATTGGTATTGGAGTCAAGAATAACTATAGTTGAATTGATACCTCCATCTCTCTCTCTCTCTCTCTCTCTCTCTCTAATACAAAAAAAGAATTTTCAACCATGTTTACAAGAATAAGTAGGGCAATGAGTGTATCTAAGGAGTCAAGAAAGATACGATTGAGATCGGAATAACAGAAGAGGAGAAGAGGAAATGTAATAACATAAGGACCGAAGAAAGGAGGAAAAGACAGAGTAAATGGATGAAGAACTATTGCATATGAAGAAAAGAAGCATCGAAATGAATGTATTGGTTTATTTTTTGTGACCCTCAGATGGCCGAAATCGAAAAGAAGAATATGGTTTTACCGTTATCGCGATTCGAGTGTTGAAGCCAAGATCCCCGCTGTCCAAGACAAACAACGTTCCACAGTCACGCCTTAACTTACAAGGGGAGGGCACGACCTTGGGATTTTATTTTGGGATGAGACTTTGCGTAATAATTGTACCCCTTCAGGATGTTTACCTCCTGCAATCGTAAGACGCAACACTCAATGGATTGGGAGAAAACGGCATTCAAAAATTCAAGCCCAGCTTATATACTAGTGAAATTCCGGTCAGACTAGCATGGCAACAGCCCAGTCAGTAGCGAGCCTTGGTTCGAATATCGAATTGGGCTATTATTTTTTTTCTATTTTTTTAATTTTTATTTTATTTCAACTACCCTTTAACTTAAAATAATATAAAACTATAATAATTAAAATATTTTATTGTTTAATATACACTATTACGAATGGTTATAACAATATTTATTCATAAGTAAAAAAACTTTCATTGTGTTTCTTTTATTATTGATTTTATTTAATTTTTTTATTACAAATGTGATATGGGATAATAATAATCATAAAATATTTAAAACAATAACTTTTTTTAGCATCGAGCACAATTAACGAAAGTGGAGATTTTACTAGAACAACGGTAATATCAGAAATAAAAAACTTATAACACTGTTAATAAAATAAAATTTAATTATATTTAAAGAGTATTGTAACTATTATTGTTTTAAAGCATTTTATGTAAATTTTAGGGTAGTTAATATACTCATATTATGATCTAAAATTTGAAATTCAAATTAAATAATCAATAACATTGAATAAAACTTATTTAATTGTAAAAACAGAAAAATAAAAATGGAAAAAATTTGACGGAATCGAGATTTGAACCCAGAGCGCCCAAGCATGACGCAGGCTCGTTACTGACTGGGCTGTTCCGCTGCTGGCCTGACCGGAATTTCACTCGTATATAAGCTGGGCTTGAATTTTTAAAGGCCGTTTTCTCCTAATCTATTGAAAGTTACATCTTACGATTGCTGGAGGTAAACATCCTAAAGTGGTACAATTATTACGCAAAGTCTCATCCCAAAATAAAATCCCAAGGTCGTGCCCCCCCCCCCCCTTGTTAGTAGCTGAAACATAGAAAGACTTTACGTAACGGGAACCATGAGCCGCTCACAAGTTTCCAGATCGGTTGCAGCAGGTGCACCAAACCTGCACCTGGCAGTAGAACACCAGGCACATGCGGGTAGGAGACAAATTTGTTGCTGGCTGGAACATCTCTAACTCTGAAGCAACGCGGTCTGCAGTTGAGCATGCAAAGGACCCAGACTGTGGAGCCTACGAGCGCCGCTGGGGCTAAATCCGCGCGTTTGGGTGTCGGGCGCCGTGGGCGCAGTCTCCGGCGGTCGGCCGAATCAATACGCCAGTCGGGGGCACTCGCCACGTGCGGCATCGCTCATCAGCTGACGCCATCACTTCTAATCGCCACCAAAAATTAGTTAGCAGATTTCACGAGATTCCAAGGCAGCCGGGAATTGTGAAGAACAAATGTTAATGTAATCGAGGCTTCCGCGGCCATAGTCAATTGATTCTTGGATGTCCGGATTGGGCCGCGTCATATTTCTTGTAGCCGACGTTTCGACCATATTTCTGTGGTCCTCTTCCAGGGCAGAACTGCACGCGTAATATTTCTTGTAGCCGACGTTTCGACCATTATTCTGTGGTCTTCTTCCAGAGCAGAACTCCCCGCGTCATATTTCTTGTAGCCGACGTTTCGACCATATTTCTGTGGTCCTCTTCCAGGGCAGAACTGCACGCGTAATATTTCTTGTAGCCGACGTTTCGACCATTATTCTGTGGTCTTCTTCCAGAGCAGAACTCCCCGCGTCATATTTCTTGTAGCCGACGTTTCGACCATCATTCTGTGGTCCTCTTCCAGGGCAGAACTGCCCGCGTCATATTTCTTGTATCCGACGTTTCGACCATCATTCTGTGGTCTTCTTCCACGGCAGAACTCCCAGCGTCATGTATCTTGTAGCCGACGTTTCGACCATCATTCTGTGGTCTTCTTCCAGGGTAGAACTGCCAAATAATATAACGCGGCACCACCCGGACAGCAAAAAATCAACAAATTTTAAGCTCAATCAATTCGAAGAAAGTGACCACTAGCATAACTATGTATTGTAAGATCGAAGTTTTTCATGGCGTTGTAAATTAATTCTTGGTCTTCCAGTCGCAAAAACAAGTCACAATTGTGGGACGTTTCGAAGGACTCTACCTCGCCCCTCATTTTCAACCATAGATGTTACTGAATAACTGTTATTGAAGATGAACTGGACTATCTTCGTGGAAATTTCTTAAATAATGGTTATAAACAGGGGCAGAATAGTCGCGCGTTTTTTATTTTTTTTAAAGGAATATTGACAGAAAAATCGTATCTATACCAAGGGCCTAGCCTTTGTGACATTTGTGGCAGCCTCAAGTTTTAAAATAGATAGGACACAGAATCAAGACATTTTTCAGACCATCCGCAAAAATTAGAAGCTTGGTAGACAACATTAATGATTACCTCAGTTTACGAACTCCTGGTGTGTATTACATTCCTTATGAATGTGGCTGTGGTTATATCGGACAAACGCAGTTGTGTATTGTGCAGCAATGTGTCGATCACGCAAGAAATGTCCGTCTGGGAGCAAGAAGAGAAATAAGCTGTGGCCGAAAGCAGAGTCCAAGGACATACATTTAATTTCATAAAAAACTACAACTATAGCCCGGGTCATAGATTATTGGGATAGTATTACAACAGAAACGGTAGAAATCAAAACAACTGATTCTTTAACAGGACACTGGTTATCAACTCAGTGCGGCCTGGAACCTGGATATCAAAATGCTTTAACAGCTTCGTCTCGCTAAGGGAGCGTGCACAAACTACGTGGCTCGGTCCAGAGCCGGGGGAGGGGGGGGGGGGTATAGAGGTTGGCTGGAAGGCTACGCTAGGCTACATTCTTCACAGTTAAAATGAGGAACAGAAAACACAACAGCATGTGAATATTTATTTCCGTCAGTTAATTATCTCCGTATATAGTTTCCAATAGTCTGACAGGAGAAAACAGCAAAATTTTTTCTGGAATCAAAAGGGAAAAAAAGCTACGTGCTACGTGGGGTGGAGGGGGGTTAACAGGAGGCCAAAATGCAGCTACGTGGTTTATGGACGCTTCCTAATGGGCAGAAGAGTGGATGACGTCATCGCGCTGGGTTGATTTTTCTCTTCCGTTTCCAAGTAACATTAATGGTTGAAAATGGGTGCCGAGATATATGCCTTCCAAACGTACCACAATCGTTACTATTTTACACGCCTGGAAGATAGAGAAGAGTTTATTTATAATTATGAATTGTTTGTGACAGAATAAATATGAATTTAATTGCTCCGGTGGTAATTTCTTTATTCATTTAACCAACCCTTTTTTAATATTTTTTATTATTAACTTTTTTTATTTTGAGCGTTAATTTCTCCAACCATCTACATTTGCAATATACGAATTTTAATTATAAATTCCATCATAGTTTTTCGTAAATTGTTCATCACTTTTCTTGGTAATTTATTCCAATCCCTGACCTCCTTACTTACAGAAGAAAATTTTACTATTCCCTTATGAAGTGCTAGCTTGTGCCAATGGCTGTCCTTATCGTTCCATTCACTACTCGCCCATTATCCCTCCGAGCTCCATCACCAACATACGCCTTGTATACACCCAGCACTCACTATCTTAACGCTTCTCCTGTCTTCCAATGACACCCAATCCAACTTGTAAGACGTTTGTATCCTACTTTACTGATTAATACAGTTCGTCAATGTCGCGGTCGCCAGATGATGAAACCAAGCCAGTTCTAAGCTGTAGGTGGGAAAATAATAAAAAATCATTACGTTCATTAATAATCCTGTCCACGACTAGTTTATTGATAAACCACATTAACACTTACGAACTGGTTTGGCCACCATCAAATTTCAAGATAAAGGCTAATTGAAACTTCGTTAACCAAAAGATTACAGAATTCTTAGTATTCGTATCTGCTTTCAACTATGTTATCTACCATCACAATCTAATATTCACAGTTCGTCTCAGTACCGTTCTAACTTCACTTTTTAAGCTCACTATTCCTCCCGATCAAATCAAGTTCTTCTTAAACAAAGTCCACACACTAAAATTACATTGTACAGTAGCTGTATCGACCAATGCTTTCGATACGTGAGCGCGCTCAGAGGCAGTCCGGATACGACTCCTGCATTCCCAGCTACAGACTGACTCAAGAAGCGGATAAACCGTGATGATACAAACTCCTTTTATCAGACTGGGTCCTGCGGAAATTTCCACGAATCTGAAACACAGTAATTATCATATTTTGCTACACAAAAATCACTTTAAATCAGTTAAATTACTACTGACGAACAGAGCCTGTATTTCATCGTACGCATTTAATGATTTATGACATAAATGTTATCAAATCACCATTAGTTTTCAGGTGTGTTCCCGGATCCCTGCAAAGAATTCAACAACTGCAGAAGAGTTTTGTTGCACAGCAGAACTCAAGCTTCTTTAAGAATGCTTCTTTGGGGCACGTAGAAACAGAATGAGCACACAGTTCACGTTAACTATTGTGAACTGACCACAGTTATTCTTGAGTTAATAGGCCAATTGTAAAATGATCCAATTAACGTAATTAACTCATTGCTCTAATTTATCGACGCAACCTTTAGGTTTCTGCATTAAATGTGATTATGGCGATTTTTGCTTTGGCTCTATCACCATATCTCACATTTGCAAGATGTCAGTTCTTCAAGTTTTCATAATTACTATAGTTGCTGAAACATATCCTCAAATAAACCGAAAGATAATACTATTAAATCACGAAAGAAAATACACAGTTCTAATCAGACACGTTACATTTAATACTTATCTCCTTCAATTACGTCATAACACGTTTTGTAGTAACTGAGCGGCTAGTCACCACGGCCAAAGTTTGGATTCGCCTCTGATCAACCACTCCTCGATTAGCTTTCGAAGATATGTGGCCATAAGATCAGAGTGACTACGTTCTGCCCACACTTATAGCTAGTAATGAGCAGGAATCAGCGATACAAATGAAAACATGTAGTTGAAAGAATTGAGTGACTTTAATACTTCAGTAAAAATGGGCACATAGACATACACTTGAAATATACTGCATAAACTAGCTCTCATAAAAGGCATCTGCTACTAATAAAATCCTGTCACTCGGGATATTCTTTCTCAGCCAGCCAGAGGGTGTAAACTGCATCAGCCATTACCTAATAAAATCTGCATGCCGTATGGCGACGTGGTCCATCCTTTGAATCGGCGAAACGACTGCCCCGGAGGCCGTTCTAGACTGCGCTCTCCAGAGTAGAAACGTGGTGGGGGAAGTCAGGTGACTTCATCCTATTCGTCTAAAATCCCTGGCTAAGGGCTTTCGTAGTTACCCTGGTAGGGGGACCGCTTCCCACGGGAAGTGACTTTGCCCAACCTTGAGCTCTGCTTCGTTGGGTGGGATTACATTACATAGGCTGCAGCTTGAGAAAAATTATCCCGAACAAAAGTTAGAACATATTATAGCTAAAATCTCTCAATATGCTACACTTCCCCCCTTGGGGAAGAGTCGAACCCAGGGCTTTAGCCTAGGTGAGACTCTTACCTGGTAGTCTGCAAAATCTGGACTCAAATGCTTAAACAAAAATACACAAGAAATGTTGATTAAATAAAAGTGCCTTGAAATGATTATATATCTGACTTAACACTACCTTCTATTTGTTATTATATTCAGCTTCTAGGATAACATTTTCTAAAACTACTACATGAATTGTTGATTACATAATTTGTCGTTAATTGACTACACTAATGGATTTGACCAATTGTTTACACATTTCTAATTCTACTTGCTGTAATCTTTATCATTTTCTAACTACTACATTGCATTCAACCTTAATTCTACTTAAGCACATTATCATATAATCTTTTTTTTTCCAAAATAAAACATAGTTGAAATAATACATATATAAACTTATCAAAATTCCTTTTATCTCCGATCATGGCGAGAGATAACAGATACTTCATCATGATCTGGATCAAAAGATCGTCTGTGTCCAATAGCAGAATGAGGTCTCTCAAATACTACAATATCCTCATCATTGAGTTCATTGTTAATGTCTCGGTTAACGTGAATAGGTCTTCTTCCTCTTATACGAGATAATTCAGTACCACTAGAGTGGTTTACAATAGTTGTTTTCACACAAATCTGATTACAGCATTCACCTGCAGTATTACGCCAAAAATACTTAAAACAATTCCTTAGACAGCTACAATGTTTACATAGGCAAAATGTGATGATGCAAAAAATAAGAACTACACAGACATACGATAAGATCGAATACTGAGACAATGAATAATTTGTAAAAGCGTTTTTCTCTTGTTCTTCAATTTCATCTTGGAGTTGTTCGATTTTTAGTCCTGCAATCTTCAAATCATCAAGATTCTTAACAATGTTTTCCATTGGTAAATTCAATTTTAATTCTGAAATATTACGTTTCTCTTTGTTTATGATACAACAATCGACTTCCAGATTCAAATCAGGTATAATATCTGGACTGGTAACATTCGTTCTTATCGTTTGCTGTGATTCAATCAAAATATTCGCTCCATAACCTCGACATTTTTGCAAGAATTTTAATTTGCCTGTTCCTTTGAAAATGATATCCGTGGGCTGATTTTCACCACATAATATAGTCATACCTTCGTCTTTAGGTGCAACAAACAACCATTCGTTGTTGTTTAATTTAGTAAACAAACTTTCATTTAAAGAGACTATTTTTCTGGTACAATCACTTGGGATTGATCTTACTGGCTGTAACAATTTTACCTCACACGGAGCATTGTCAAAGGAGGCAGACAATACAAAGGTTTGTTTACAAATACTAAGATCAGATGTTAACTGTTTACACTGGAGCTCATCAGTGATTTACTTTAGCATACAATCTGCGAGACTCATCAATAATTAAAGTATCTTTTTCTGGCAAGATGAACAAATAATTATAATTATTACCAATGGCTATAGGCAATGGGAGAATTCTGTAAATATTAAATTGATTGTTGTTCGAAAGAGGAATGTTGAGAACATACGTCAAAATATTTTGCGATAAGAAGACGTCCAAACTGATCATTTTTAATAGAAGATAACCGTTTTCCTCGGAAAGCGGAACTGGGAATCGTTTGTCTTTAATATCATCTCTTATTAACGTTAGGTAACTGACAACTTGGGATGGATTAATGATAAGGGGTTGTAGAATTCCATACTGAGCGTTTACGATAGTTATATCAGCTATTGTTATTAACTTGTACTCAAATATACGGATAAACTTTCTAATGGAGTAATCAATGTGATTTGAATTTACTTATGCCTAATATGGCATTGCTGTCATCCCCGAAAACAAAATGTTTACGTGAGTAATGTTTCTTAATCTGCCCAATTAAATTGTGTTTTCCAAAGGCGAAAGATCGAAATGAATAATTTTCTACGTTTTCACAAGCATCATCGAATTTATTTAAATTCACGTTTGTAACAATTCTCAACAATGATGTAAATCCGTGTACCGGTTATGTGAACAAAATGATAACCCTTGGAACTGAACTTTTCGATCATAAAATCTCGTGTGCTACGCTGACGTGAATTAATAACAGAAGACCGTACAGCAGTTTCATCTGAAAGCAAAATAAAAGTTTAGTTAAGTGTACTGTTGCAATCTGTAAAAGAAAGTGCGTAACTTGAATTATAAATGCAAAAGTGTACGTCGTAATGTCACAATCGACTGTTCTTCACTGCGAGTTAAATGCCTTACGCGTGTGGGTGCGTTTAAAGACCTTGCTATCAGGTGGGCTCGCCTCGCCGCACTATCAGTGCGTGGGCGAGTGAGTGTGTGGCCTTCCTACCGGCCTAGCGAGATAACTGGTGGTCGGCCATCTTGGACTAGCCGTTTATCAGGAGTGAGTGGGTGACCACGTGCGTGGCCACGCCGTGACTCCACGTGGTGCGGTGTTTACAAACAAGCGACCACGTGCCTTGTGTTTATGTATTTCTAATGCGGATTCTTCTGTTTCCTATCCATTTTAAATGTACTTTAACTTACTTTATTGCATTTTTAAGGTGTGTCCTCACTACTGACTGAATTATTTCGTAATTTATTCAATGATATGGCTTTAATCTATTGGCATGAACTGTGAGTCTTTTATATTTTCCCAGTTGAATAGTTACACTCACGCCTCGTTTTCCAATCACAACAAAAGGTCCTCTGTAACCACTGTCAAGCTTCTGAGACCTACCTCTGCGAACAGATTCATCTTTTAGCAAAACTTTGCTTCCAATTTCAAATTCTCGTGGATTTTGTGTCTTATCGTAATATTCTTTGTTTTTCTCTTTCAGTCCCTGATTGATCTCTCTAGCCTGCTTGTGTAGTGTCTGTAGGATAGCTTTTAACTCATCTGCGTACTCATCATATGAATAGTGAACTTCCTTTGGATCACTTTGTAATACCCCTGGTATATTTGGTATTCTACCGAACATTAGCTCGTGTGGCGTGTACCCTGTTGCACTGTGAACACTAGTGTTATACACAAATACAAAATAAGGTAACCAATCATCCCATGTGCTCTGATTCTTGTCAATATAATGCCTCAAGTACTCTGAAAGACTACGGTGGGCTCTCTCAACAAAATTTGATTGTGGCCGATACGCCAACGTCTGGATTTTATTTATCTTTAATAATTTACATACTTTCTGCATTGTTTCGCTGATAAAGCACGATCCGTTATCTGACAGAAGAATGCTAGGCGATCCAAAGCGTAGGATTACTTCTAAGACTAATGCTCGAGCCACTGTATCAGAATCTTGTCTGGCTATCGGAATTGCAGTTATAAATTTGGTCAATTCGTCCTGAAATGTCAACACATATTTGTTCCCATTGTTGCTCAACGGCATTGGGCCAACAATGTCTGTTGCACAACGTTCGAATACATGCTCAGGTATCTTTGTAAGCTTCTAATGGCATACGGGTATGTGGTACTAAGTGTTTGTTCCTCTGGCAACTATCACACTGTTTGACATAATTTTCTATATAAGACTTCATCCCTGGCCACTGAACGTATCTCTTAATTCGCTCATATGTCTTATTTACACCTAGATGTCCAGAGATGGGGCTGTCATGGTATTCCTTAAGTATGGCTAGTTTTTCTTCCTCATTTAGTGTTGGAAATTCCTCCTCATTTGTCTGGATTTGTGCATCTACATTTGTGGATGTGAGTGTTTCTTCTTCTGTTTGCATTGTTTCATCTGTGACAGTGTCTGGTTGGGTGGATTCTTGTACTTCCCTTACTTCCCTAATTCTACTAAGTGCATCTGCAACTGTATTTGATTTTCCCTTGCGATAAACAATTGTGTAATTGTATTCTTCAAGTTTTAAGCGAAATCTTAGTAATCTAGAAGATGGGTCTTTAACACTAAAAATCCAAGTAAGGGGGAGGTGGTCAGTATAGACCGTGAAATGTCTGCCAAAGACGTAAGGTCTGAATTGCTTTATCGCCCACGTAACCTGCGAGTGCCTCTCGTTCTGATGTGGAATAATGAATTTCTGCTTTATTTAAAGTTCTGGAAATATATGCGACTGGTCTATCTGAGCCTATTTTCCCCTGCGAAAGTACTCCTGAAATGGCATATTGAGACGCGTCTGTGCTAATAATGTATGGAAGATTTTCGTCTGGGTACGCTAAAACAGGTGCTGAGATCAATTTCTCCTTGAGAGTTTGGAAAGCATTCTCAGCTCTTTGGACTCCAATCAAATGGGAACATTTTTCTTTAATAATTCATATAAAGGTTTAGCTATCTTACTAAAGTTCTCTATGAAACGGCGATAATAACCTGCAAACCCAAGGAATGTTTTCAATTGTTTTGTTGTCTGTGGAGTTGGATAATTTTTGACTTTTTCAATTTTCTGTGGGTCTGGGTAAACTCCATGTTCTGTCAACTTTGTGTCCCAGATAGGTGACCTCTTTTTGTAAGAAGTTACATTTGTTTGGCTGAAGGCGAAGTGTGTGTGTTCTTAATCTGTCAAAAATGTCTCTTAACCTCTCATTGTGTGCTTCCAAGTTTGGTCCAAAACAGATTACGTCATCTAGGTACACGAAACATCGATCACCCTGTAGACCACTCATAACGACTGTCATTAGATACTGGAAACTTGCGGGTGCGGAGGCAAGGCCCATAGCCATTTTTCGGAACATGAAATGGCCTTGACCTGCACTGAATGCAGTTAACGGTTGATCCGATTCTTTAATCAAAATTTGATGATACCCCTGAGCTAAGTCTAAGGTAGAAAAGTATTTTGCCTTCCCCAATGAATCTAAGATTTCTGAAATTAGTGGAAGCGGAAAAACAGTTCCTACAGTGATTTCATTTAACTTTGCGAAAGTCTACCACAATTCTGTATCTTTGTTGACCACTGGCATCGGGTTTCTTAGGTAGGACAAGTATTGGGAAATTCCACTCGCTAGTTGATGGAACAATAATCTCATTCTCAAGCATTTGCTCAATTTCTTTCTGTAAAATGGGTTTCAATAGTATCTGGAATTCGATACGATCTCTGTTTGATGACTGTACCCTGTGCTTCTGGCTTTAATTTGATTTCATGGGTGACTGTGTTGGTGTGTGTCAACTTATCTCCTGGGAGGTGAAATATATCATTGTACAAATAAACCAAATTTCTAGAATGGATCGCTTTTCTTCTTCATTCAAATGATCTAGCCTTAAATTTTCCATTAATAAAACTGGTGCGTGATTTCCCTTGTGTTGGTTGCACGTGTTTAGTTGTTTGTTTACCTTCTACAACTCTAATGGCGGACGGGTGTCAGCTGGCGGATCACGTGACTCTGACGTCATATCGCTCTCCGCACAATATGGCTGCGCCTGTAATGCTCCGCAATAAAATTCAAACACTGTCCTCCCTGGTTATTTAACATGGATAAAATACAAGTACCGTTTTCTACTTGACCAATGATTCAGGAATGAAAACACCTTGAATAATTTCTTGTTTGTTTACAATAGCTTCTGCACAATTTCGGCATTGCACCTGAACTCGTAAAATGCGTTCTTCTCTTGGCCCTAACTTTACTGTGTAATCCTCCCGGAAGACTTTGCAAATTCTTTTGTGCCTTTAGAACTGTTGTTCAACTGCTTTGAACTATCTTTACTGTGACTTGAATTACTAGCATCTCTCCGATTAGATACTTCTACAGTTTGTTTATGTTCCTGTTGTTCATTCTGTATATGTTGTGTAGTGGATTCATTACTGTTTTGAGCATTAATTGTGTTTTTGTTGCTATGCTTATTCCTTTTGTTTACTCGTTTTCCTCGTCTTTTGCGAGAGTTTTTGGGCGGTACCTCTGTGTTTATGTTTCCCTTCGCTTGAGAACATTTGCCTCTTGAGTTGTCTGATCCCTTTGAGACTACTCTAGCCCGCTTACTAGGCCCACTAATATTTTCTGATTCTGTTAGTATTGGAATAGAATGACCACTGATACATACAGACATGTTTTCATAGTTAATTATAGCTCCCTGTTTGATTAAAAGATCTCTCCCAATTAACCCCTCTTTAACTATATCAACAGACTCTCAACCACATGAAACTCATGCTTAATGAACACATGATTACTTAGTTTTAGTTGCAAAACAATAGTTCCTTTTGTTCTCACTGTGTGTGACATAATTCCCTTAATACTTAAAGTTTTCTTTGTATCTATTTGAACGTGATTTGCCAATGCATTCTTGTGTATAAGAGACAGCTGTGCCCCCGTGTCAAGAAGAAAGAATAATTCCCCATTGTTTACTTGCTCACAGGCGATCTTAACAAAATCATTCTCATGTTCACAGCCTACGGTATGTATTTTGCCGTATTGACGAGTGTAAGAGTGGCTGCCATTTCTCACACTCTCCGCTCGTTTCCCGAACCTTTGTTTGTCTTTTGTGTTGTGTCATTGTTGCGACAATGTGACGCGAAATGCCCGATCTTATTACATTTGTGACAAACTGCCTTCTTTACTCTACAGTCTGCAATCATATGTCCTTTTCTATGGCAATATGCACAAGTGACATAACTAATCTTCTGAACTGTGTGCGTGCTTTACATGATATGGCTAGGTGACCTTTTTGTCTGCAGATTTGGCAAACGGGTTGGCTCCTACATTCTTTACTAATATGGCCACTTTTATTGCAAGCGAAACATTTTTTCATGGCATTACTCTGTGTTGTGTGTGTATCTGAACGCCCTATAACAGCTTTTTCTTTCTGTGACAACAATGCACTTTCTTCGACGAGTGCTAATTCAACAGCTACTGGTAAAGTGATAGTGGAACCCCGTGCTCTAATCACTGTCTGTATTCTGTCATTACTTAACCCTTGAATGAACGTAATGCGACTCAGGCGATCAACGAGAGTGAGGCTCCCTTTTACATCTTCTTCAGGAATTTCTTTAGCTACTGCATTTCTAAAGTCATGTGATAATTTATCGATTTTCGCGGCCCATTCAACAATCGGTTCTGCTTTACCCTGACGAGCTGCAAAAAGGTTACAAGCATAGTGATCTAATGAACGCCTCTCCCCATAGTTTTCAATCAAGATATCTTTTACAGAATCCCATGTTTTGGTAAAAGCTCGGACGAGCAATTTCCCCCTGGCCTGGCCAGTGATCTTTGACTTTACAAAATGAAGGAGAACATCATGATCTTGCTTAGCAATTAAATTAAATGCAGTTGAAACATTTTCAATGAAAGGTTGCAGTTCTTCTTTATCTCCGCTAAACGAATTTGGAATCAACTTTAATGCTTCTGATACTGAGAGCTTTCCCGCACTGCTCTCTTCAACACCTACTTCACTCGTTGCGGTATTCATCGTGAAACACTGCGCACTGCGTATTACTCACTGTTCTGCTGGGTTGAGACTGCGAGACTTGAATTCTGGCGCCGACCGCTCGTGTTGTGGTGGCGTCGTCGTCCTATTGGCTGCTGGCGATGTCACCCCCTCCACTGCTCTCGCGCTGGCTGCTGGGACTCGGTCCGTGCTGCCCTCTCTCCGGCGGATCGCGAACTCGACTCTTCTTATCTGCTTGCAGTATCCGGTTTCGGTTCCAACTCGCGCTCCTTGTAGCGTCGAAAATTACTTTGCTATACTGACTTCTTCGTACTGTTTCTGGCTTTGCATTTACCCTCTGCGGCTGCTACACATAAGAAATGGTTTTTACAGCGAAAGAGAATATTTGTCCCTTTGCCGTACTAATAGGAAAATACTTTCCCAATATTTCTGCTATCATCGATCACTGATTTTACGTAATCTACCCCAGAATCTGACACCATTTTATGCGGCTGTAGTAACTGAGCGGCTAGTCACCACGGCCAAAGTTTGGATTCGCCTCTGATCAACCACTCCTCGATTAGCTTTCGAAGATATGTGGCCATAAGATCAGAGTGACTACGTTCTGCCCACACTTATAGCTAGTAATGAGCAGGAATCAGCGATACAAATGAAAACATGTAGTTGAAAGAATTGAGTGACTTTAATACTTCAGTAAAAATGGGCACATAGACATACACTTGAAATAAATGAAAAACACTGCATAAACTAGCTCTCATAAAAGGCATCTGCTACTAATAAAATCCTGTCACTCGGGATATTCTTTCTCAGCCAGCCAGAGGGTGTAAACTGCATTAGCCATTACCTAATAAAATCTGCATGCCGTATGGCGACGTGGTCCATCCTTTGAATCGGCGAAACGACTCCCCGGAGGCCGTTCTAGACTGCGCTCTCCAGAGTAGAAACGTGGTGGGGAGAAGTCAGTGACTTAATCCTATTCGTCTAAAATCCCTGGCTAAGGGCTTTCGTTACCCTGGTAGGGGGACGCTTCCCACGGGAAGTGACTTTGCCAACCTTGAGCTCTGCTTCGTTGGGTGGAATTACATTACATAGCTGCAGCTTGAGAAAAATTATCCCGAACAAAGTTAGTTAGAACATATTATAGCTAAAATCTCTCAATATGCTACAGTTTGCTTTACATAATTCGGTAAATTATATAGCCTGCATATACTAAACAATACGAATTGATGTGTGTGCAGGGGCGTAGCTACTATGGGGCTAGGCGGTGCAGTGCACCGGGGCCCTCACGCTCAGGGGGCCCCAAGCATACCTCAAGGGGCCCCAAAGCGCACCTCTAGGGGCCTTCAAGCGCAGTTTAGAGGGCCCCACGAGCCTTCACGGCAAACTGGCGACCTTTTTTTTTTAGCTCTACCGTCGCCTAAGGGGCCCATGAGAGTACAAGAGCCCCTCACTAAGGCCTCGCTGTGCTCAGGGGGGCCCCAACCACTGCTCAGGGGCCCCCTAAAGAATAATTCAAGGGCCCCCATCCTCATTCAGGGGTCCCTACCAGCACACAAAGCAAAAAAAAAAAAAAGGTCGCCCGTTCTGGCCTGAGGGCCCAAAATAAATGTTTTGCACCGGGGCCCTTGTTGACCTAGCTACGCCACTGTGTGTGTGTGTGTGTGTTTTTTTTGGTTTTTTTTGCTGATGGCCTTTATGCTTGTCGACCTCGAGGTCATTAGAGGCACGGAGGGACTGGGAGCAGGGAACGGGAAG
>JARYHS010008074.1:92626089-92641756 GCA_031002005.1 Vandiemenella viatica | reverse complement strand
GGTCTAATTGCTAACAGGGAAAGTGTTTTTGTAACAGGGAAGAGACTTATTTAATCAGATCCAATGGAATCACCAGTTACCTCTATGAACAAAATGAACCCTGCGGTAGTTAATTGGTGTTCTCGTAGCTTATCTAACTGGTTGTGTTGCCTGACATTATCATCGTCAGCTTCTTCTACCGAGCGTGGTGGTGTAACGGCTAGCGTTCTGGCCTCGCATTCGGGAGGACGGCGGTTCGAATCCCCGTCCGGGCATCCAGATTTGGGTTTTCCATGGTTTCCCCAAATCACTCCAGGTGAATGCCGGGATGCTTCCTTCAAAAGGTCATGGCCGAATTCCTTCCCATTCCTTGCCCCCATCCTTTCCCGTCTCTAAAGACCTAGTTGTTACAGGAGACGTTAAGCAGTTTTTTTTTTTTTAAAGTCAGCTTCTACGATAGTCAATCCTGCGATTGGTCTGCGACGATCTTCCATTCAGCTCTACTCTCTGCCCTTCTCTTCATATCTACATGTCTCCTGCAGCCAACATCTTCCATTATGTGCTGGATGTATTTTAAATGTGGTCTTCCTCGAGATCTCTTTCCTTCTACCATTCCCTCTATTACTGTTTTTACTAATCTCTCATGTCTTAAATATGTCCAGTTAATATTTTACTCCACGTTTTTATACTCTTCCATATAGAGTTGTACTCTCCTGTGCTCTCGAAAATTTCCTCATTAGTAATCTTGTCCCTCCAGCTAATCTTTAACATCCTTCTGTATCACAATTGCTCAAATGAAATTAATCTTTTCTCTTTCTTACCAACTGTCTAGGTTTCACATCCATACACAGCAATGCTCCAGATATAAGTCTTTTCCTCGTTTTCCAGCTGATGTTATTTGTTGTAAAAATTCGTTTCTTTTTGTTGAACGCTATTTTTGCTTGCGCAATCCTGCATTTTATCTCATTCTTTCTTCTTCCAACTTTTGTCATTTTGCTTCCTGGGTAACAGAATTCTTGCACATCCTCTAATTTTTCTCCGTTAATTTTAATTTTCACATTCGAGTTTTTATCATTACCACATACCATGACTTTCGTCTTCGCTTTATTAATTTTCAAATTGTACTCATTCCCCATTGTTAACTCCATTCTGTCGAGAGAAAAAAAAAGATCTTCTTCACTATTACTATTACAGTGTCATCTGCGAATCGAATCATATTTACTAGTTTTCCGTGACCCCAGCATCAATTTCACCCCAGATCTTATCCATTGAGTCTTGAATATAGGCATTGAAAATTATGGGAGACTTGGCAAGTTCTTGGCTGACTCGTTTACATATTGCTGCTTCCTTCTTGTTTATTTCCATTTTTTATTATTGCTAAAAGCATTGAAATGACATCAGTCTCAAACAGAATGTCTGAATGCAGAAAGTTTCGCCGCATTGCAATATCATTAGAATGAAAGCCTTTTGTTCATTTGCTGCTACCAATGATCGTAATTACAGATTTTGGTTGGTTTTTCGCAATGGCTTAGTTAGGTATATTGCGATCGTTCCTAATCGTTGGGCCACAAACTTTTTCACAACACATCTTCAATACCGACTTGCATAAACGTTACTAGCCTCTTAGAAGTAAACTGCCATCTGTCTGTGAACTTTGTATTAGTGCTCATTATGAGCTTTAAAAATTCTTTACAGAATATACATATGGATTCTATGACCGTGCTGACAAATGTAAATGATTCCTTGGTTTTTGATAATAAAGTTTGTTTTTATTTAATCGGGCAAATATTTTATATGTTTGTAGTTTGTGTTAAGTGATCAGACATCTCGAGACAGATAAATTTCTCAGCCAAAGTCGAGGCTGGTGTTAATACTGCGACACCAAAATCTTGTATTTAACTCGGTTCCGCTTTATCTCTAAAGGAAACTTGCCACACTAATTTTGCAGATTCAGTGTTATTAAATAAATGAATATTTATTTTTAGTTACTATAAAATGTACCCAGCCAAGCAAAAAGTAGTGCGAAAATCACGTAATCATTCTCTTTTGTTCGTTACCATTTAGAGGAAAACTAAAAACTGTTTTAACCACCACGTACCTCTTCATCCTTTTAGATGTCATACCCTTGTCCGAGTGTAGGCGGTTACCACAAAGGATTAGACGTCTTCTCCCGTATGACAGTATTCGTTTTATGGGAATAAACAGAAACCATTACTATTTCAGGAATGATTTTGATTTAATTATGAACAAATTTTAGTGGCGGAATAGTCGGAGAAATAAAAGCTAAATCCTGTTACATAACTTCATTAAGAGGATCACCACATGATCTGTTAATTACTACATAAATGTAAATAATTTAACAAATTTGACACTGATTTAAAGTACAGTGAATATAATTGACAATATTATACCTTACAGTTTTTTGATCTGTTTATGTCATAAGAATTAATGGTATCTGGTATTTCGGACAGCTCCAGTCTTAGAATTTGAAAATGGTGATATATTTGTTGTCAAAAGCGATATCAGGTTTCTTTTGGCTGACTTGTATTGTAATGAATCTTCTGGGATCTTAGCCCTAATAATTTCGTTTCATTAAAATGCGCGAAAAACTTATTTTTTCAGTGTACTTAATAATATTAGAATGGCGCATGACGTTATTTTGGAGTAGGGGCAGGAAACTTTCGCGAATTGTTACGAAGGAACAGAAGTTTCTGACACGTGTCGTAATAAGGAACGTCCAAAGATATTGATTTAAATTATAATAATAATAAATTATAAGCGCCATCTGTTGTTGAAAATTGTAACTAATTTCTAAAGTTTGTCTGCCTGATAATTTACTGTTGTCCCAAACATATTGCAACAAACGGTGTATTTCTATCGCTGCCCGTTTAGTTTTTATTAATTTTTCAAATATACCGGTCATTTTTTAAGCACCCTTTAGAAACAGTTTTTTATACCCAAACTTCCATCACTGGATTTTATTCTTCGCAAAGTCAATAAATGAAGGATGTCGGCAAATTGAACATGTCAGTTAACGACAATGAACGAATATCTCATAATTTCTACAATTATCATATATATTATTTCTATAAGGTATTTTTTTTTTTGGTCAGAAGCGTGTATCTTCCTTCATACTTAACCGAAATCAATGAATGAGGTGTAATTTTAAAGCTTATGGTCCCCACTTTGGGCATATCACATTATAAGAAAGGAATTTTTGGAATTCGACCCTTAAAGGGCAAAAATGTCAATATTTCTAAAATGCTGTTTTCTGTGTTACAAGTCATTTATCTCCATAGATATCGATCTGAAATCGTTTAATGAAGTATCATTTTAAAGATTAAGATTTCCGCTTTAGTGACGTCATATATATGGACAAAAAATTTTCTGAATTCGACCCTTAAAGGGCAAAAGGATAAATATTTTTGCAATTCGTTATTGTGTCACGAGCGATTTACCTCCCTTAATATCTAACCGATATAGATAAATGAGGCATCATATTAAAGACAAAGTCTCCGCCGTGGTAACACTATATTTTAAGAAAGGAATTTTTCGTAATTCGACCCTTAAAGGGCAAAAATGTTAATTTTTCTAAAGTGCGTTTTTTGTATCTCGAGCCATTTATCTCCCTGTATATCTAACCAAACTCGATAAATGAAGTAGAATTATAAGGAGTAATGTCTCAGCTTTGTGAAATCATATTTTAAGAAAGAATGTATTTGGAATTCAGCCCTTAAAGGGAAAAAGTATAAATTTTTCTAAAACGCATTTTTCTGTCACGAGCGATTTATCTCCCTTAATATCTAACCGATATAGATAAATGAGGTATCATATTAAAGAATAAGGTCTCCGCCATGGTAACATTATATTTTAAGAAAGGAATTTTTCGTAATTCGACCCTTAAAGGGCAAAAATGTCAATTTTTCTAAAATGTGTTTTTTGTGTCTCTAGCCATTTATCTCCCTGGATATACAACCAAAATCGATAAATGAAGTAGGAGTATGAAGAGTAATGACTCAGCTTTGGTGACATCATATTCAACCTCACATTTCACAGAATTTTTTTTTCGCGAAATTTTCGCATGGGTCGTCTAGTCAGGTATATTTATATTTACCTTAGCTTACGGGACCAGTATGGACATACACAGCTGGGCAGAAAACCGTTAATCCGTTAACTTTAGCCAGTTACATTAGCAGTTGACATCATTTTGTTTGTTTGAATTGCGCGCCACGTTCATACGTTCGGCGAGTAGAATGGCGAACGAAATAGGTAATACGAAGTGCGAGTGTGCTGCATATACAACTGTTATGCTAGGCATAGCGTGGGTGTGAGTAAGAAAGCTAGTTTTTGGAACGTTTCTATTTACATCTGCAAACTGGCGCTCACTACTAGTTTCAAATTAGATCGGTGATTGATTTTGATATTTTCATAATCTACTTCTTTTTTTACTGACAGTAAAATGTAACTTTTAGTTGGTATTGGTTTGGTGTTCGTTAGCGAAGTAAATTAAGCTGGCATTAGTTACATGAGTACGTCATGGAAACTGAATATGTTGAATCCGTTAGTGGACGCTAACAATAGCAACGAGATATTAAAAATTCTTTGCTTCATTTAGGCGATAATGTTATATTTAAATCAAGATTAGGAGAACAATTGATTTATGAAAGCAAACCGTGTTTGCCTAAATTTTCTACAATGAAGGCTCACGTGTTTAGCCTTAATAAACTCGAACAACATATGAAGAGGATGCATATATCTAAATATTAACAGTTTAAAGAAAAAGTAGAAGCAGGACCACCTCGGGAAAAAAAGAAAAATAATTCAAAGCTTTCAAGTGCCGTAGCTGCTTCTGATGCAGATACCAGCAGAATTGATTTGTTTTCATCGCCAACCGATCGTGGTGGGTGAGCGGTAACTCTGTCCTCGCATTCGGGAGGACGCGGGTTCGAAATGTGGGTTTTCCATTATTTAACCAAATCACTACAGGCGAATGCCAAGATACTTCCTTCAAAAAGTCACGGCCGAATTCCTTCCCGTTCCCTGCTCCCAGTCCCTTCGTGCCTCTAATGACCTCGAGGTCAACAAGGCGTAAGGCCATCAGCAAAAAAAAAAAACAAAAAAAACACACACACACACTGACACATCCATTCGTATTGTTAGTATATGCAGGCTATAATAATTTACCGAATTAATGTAAAAGCAAACGTGTTATGACGTAATTGAAGGAGATAAGTATAATATCTTTCGGTTTATTTGAGGATATGTTTCAGCAACTATAGTAATTATGAAAACTTGAAGAACTGACGGCTTGCAAATGTGAAATATGGTGATAGAGCCAAAGCAAAAATCGCCATAATCACATTTAATGCAGAAACCTAAAGGTTGCGTCGATAAATTAGAGCAATGAGTTAATTACGTTAATTGGATCATTTTACAATTGGCTTATTAACTCAAGAATAACTGTGGTCAGTTCACAATAGTTAACGTGAACTGTGTGCTCATTCTGTTTCTACGTGCCCGAAAGAAGCATTCTTAAAGAAGCTTGAGTTCTGCTGTGCAACAAAACTCTTCTGCAGTTGTTGAATTCTTTGCAGGGATCCGGAAACATCTCGGTAAACTAATGGTGATTTGATAACATTTATGTCATAAATCATTAAATGCGTACGATGAAATACAGGCTCTGTTCGTCAGTAGTAATTTAACTGATTTGAAGTGATTTTTGTGTAGCAAAATACGATAATTACTGTGTTTAAGATTCGTGGAAAGTTCCGCAGGACCCAGTCTGATAAAAGGAGTTTGTAACATCACCGTTACCTTTCGCCGACTGCGAATTAGTGCCTAATAACCGGTTTATCACATGCTTCTTGAGTCAGTCTGTAGCTGGGAACGCAGGAGTCGTATCCGGACTGCCTCTGAGCGCGCTCACGTATCGAAAGCATTGGTCGATACAGCTACTGTACAATGTAATTTTAGTGTGTGGACTTTGTTTAAGAAGAACTTGATTTGATCGAGAGGAATAGTGAGCTTAAAAAGTGAAGTTAGAACAGTACTGAGACGAACTGTGATGGTAGATAACTTAGTTGAAAGCAGATACTAATGCTAATTTTCCTTAAGAATTCTGTAATCTTTTGGTTAACGAAGTTTCAATTAGCCTTTATCTTGAAATTTGATGGTGGCCAAACCAGTTCGTAAGTGTTAATGTGGTTTATCAATAAACTAGTCGTGGACAGGATTATTAATGAACGTAATGAATTTTTATTATTTTCCCACCTACGGCTTAGAACTGGCTTGGTTTCATCATCTGGCGACCGCGACATTGACGAACTGTATTAATCAGTAAAGTAGGATACAAACGTCTTACAAGTTGGATTGGGTGTCATTGGAAGACAGGAGGAGCGTTAAGATAGGCGTATGTTGGTGATGGAGCTCGGAGGGATAATGGGCGAGTAGTGAATGGAACGATAAGGATGGCCATTGGCACAAGCTAGCACTTCATAAGGAAATAGTAAAATTTTCTTCTGTAAGTAAGGAGGTCAGGGATTGGAATAAATTACCAAGAAAAGTGATGAACAATTTACGAAAAACTATGATGGAATTTAAAATTAAAATTCGTATATTGCAAATGTAGATGGTTGGAGAAATTAACGCTCAAAATAAAAAAAAAGTTAATAATAAAAAATATTAAAAAAGGTTTGATTAAATGAATAAAGAAATTACCACCGGAGCAATTAAATTCATATTTATTCTGTCACAAACAATTCATAATTATAAATAAACTCTTCTCTATCTTCCAGGCGTGTAAAACAGTAACGTTTGTGGGACGTTTGGAAGGCATATATCTCGGCCCCCATTTTTAACCATTGATGTTAATTTACGGCCTGCCTCGGAAACGGAAGAGAAAAATCAACCCAGCGCGATGACGTCATCCACTCTTCTGCCCATTAGGAAGCGTCAATAAACCACGTAGCTGCATTTTAGTCTCCTGTGAACCTCCCTCCACCCCACGTAGCACGTAGCTTTTTTTCCCTTTTGATTCCAGAAGAAATATTGCTCTGTTTTCTCCTGTCAGACTATTGTAAACTACATACGGAGATAATTAACTGACGGAAATAAATATTCACATGCTGTTGTGTTTTCTGTTCCTCATTTTAACTGTGAAAAATGTAGCCCAGCGTAGCCTTCCAGCCAACCTCTACCCCCCCTCCCCCCTCCTCCCGCCCTGGACCGAGCCACGTAGTTTGTGCACGCTCCCTTAGCGAGACGAAGCTGTTAAAGCATTTTGATATCCAGGTTCCAGGCCGCACTGAGTTGATAACCAGTGTCCTGTTAAAGAATCAGTTGTTTTGATTTCTACCGTTTCTGTTGTAATACTATCCTAATAATCTATGACCCGGGCTATAGTTGTAGTTTTTTATGAAATTAAATGTATGTCCTTCTTGGACTCTGTTTTCGGCCACACCTGATTTCTCTTCTTGCTCCCAGAAAGACATTGCTTGCGTGCTAGACACATTGCTGCACAATACACAACTGCGTTTGTCCGATATAACAACAGCCACATTCATAAGGAATGTAATACGCACCAGGAGTTCGTAAACTGAGGTAATCATTAATGCTGCCTACCAAGCTTCTAATTTTTTCGGATGGTCTGAAAAATGTCTTGATGCTGTGTCCTATCTATTTTAAAACTTGAGGCTGCCACAAATGTCACAAAGGCTAGGCCCTTGGTATAGATACGATTTTTCTGTCAATATTCCTTAAAAAAAAAAAAACGCGCGACTATTCTGTCCCTGTTTATAACCATTATTTAAGAAAGTTCCACGAAGATATTCCAGTTCATCTTCAATAACAGTTATTCAGTAACATCTATGGTTGAAAATGAGGGGCGAGGTAGAGTCCTTCGAAACGTCCCACAATTGTGACTTGTTTTTGCGACTGGAAGACCAAGAATTAATTTACAATGCCGTGAAAATCTTCGATCTTACAATACATAGTTATGCTAGTGGTCACTTGCTTCGAATTGACTGAGCTTAAAATTTGTTGATTTTTTGCTGTCCGGGTGGTGCCGCGTTATATTATTTGGCAGTTCTACCCTGGAAGAAGACCACAGAATGATGGTCGAAACGTCGGCTACAAGAAACATGACGCGGGGAGTTCTGCCGTGGAAGAAGACCACAGAATGATGGTCGAAACGTCGGATACAAGAAATATGATGCCGACAGTTCTGCCCTGGAAGAAGACCACAGAATGATGGCCGAAACGTCGGCTACAAGAAATATTACGCGTGCAGTTCTGCCCTGGATGAGGACCACAGAATTATGGTCGAAACGTCGGCTACAAGAAATATGACGCGGGCAGTTCTGCCCTGGAAGAGGACCACAGAATGATGGTCGAAACGTCGGCTACAAGAAATATGACGCGGAGAGTTCTGCTCTGGAAGAAGACCACAGAATAATGGTCGAAACGTCGGCTACAAGAAATATTACGCGTGCAGTTCTGCCCTGGAAGAGGACCACAGAAATATGGTCGAAACGTCGGCTACAAGAAATATTACGCGTGCAGTTCTGCCCTGAAGAAGACCACAGAATTATGGTCGAAACGTCGGCTACAAGAAATATGACGCGGCCCAATCCGGACATCCAAGAATCAATTGACTATGGCCGCGGAAGCCTCGATTACATTAACATTTGTTCTTCAAAATTCCCGGCTGCCTTGGAATCTCGTGAAATCTGCTAACTAATTTTTTGTGGCGATTAGAAGTGATGGCGTCAGCTGATGAGCGATGGCGCACGTGGCGAGTGCGCCGTCTGCCCGCTGCCCCCGACTGGCGTATTGATTCGGCCGACCGCCGGAGACTGCGCCCACGGCGCCCGACACCCAAACGCGCGGATTTAGCCCCAGCGGCGCTCGTAGGCTCCACAGTCTGGGTCCTTTGCATGCCCAACTGCAGACCGCGTTGCTTCAGAGTTAGAGATGTTCCAGCCGGCAACAAATTTGTCTCCTACCCGCATGTGCCTGGTGTTCAACTGGCAGGTGCAGGTTTGGTGCACCTGCTGCAACCGATCTGGAAACTTGTGAGCGGCGCAAGGTTCCCGTTACGTAAAGTCTTTCTATGTTTTAGCTACTAACAAGGGGAGGGCACGACCTTGGGATTTTATTTTGGGATGACACTTTGCGTAATAATTGTACCACTTTAGGATGTTTACCTCCTGCAATCGTAAGATGTAACTTTCAATAGATTAGGAGAAAACGGCCTTTAAAAATTCAAGCCCAGCTTATATACGAGTGAAATTCCGGTCAGGCCAGCAGCGGAACAGCCCAGTCAGTAACGAGCCTGCGTCATGCTTGGGCGCTCTGGGTTCAAATCTCGATTCCGTCAAATTTTTTCCATTTTTATTTTTCTGTTTTTACAATTAAATAAGTTTTATTCAATGTTATTGATTATTTAATTTGAATTTCAAATTTTAAATCATAATATGAGTATATTAACTACCCTAAAATTTACATAAAATGCTTTAAAACAATAATAGTTACAATACTCTTTAAATATAATTAAATTTTATTTTATTAACAGTGTTATAAGTTTTTTATTTCTGATATTACCGTTGTTCTAGTAAAATCTCCACTTTCGTTAATTGTGCTCGATGCTAAAAAAAAGTTATTGTTTTAAATATTTTATGATTATTATCATCCCATATCATATTTGTAATAAAAAAATTAAATAAAATCAATAATAAAAGAAACACAATGAAAGTTTTTTTACTTATGAATAAATATTGTTATAACCATTCGTAATAGTGTATATTAAACAATAAAATATTTTAATTATTATAGTTTTATATTATTTTAAGTTAAAGGGTAGTTGAAATAAAAATTAAAATTAAAAAATAGAAAAAAAATAATAGCCCAATTCGATATTCGAACCAAGGCTCGCTACTGACTGGGCTGTTGCCATGCTAGTCTGACCGGAATTTCACTCGTATATAAGCTGGGCTTGAATTTTTGAATGCCGTTTTCTCCCAATCCATTGAGTGTTGCGTCTTACGATTGCAGGAGGTAAACATCCTGAAGGGGTACAATTATTACGCAAAGTCTCATCCCAAAATAAAATCCCAAGGTCGTGTCCTCCCCTTGTAAGTTAAGGCGTGACTGTGGAACGTTGTTTGTCTTGGACAGCGGGGATCTTGGCTTCAACACTCGAATCGCGAGACCGGTAAAACCATATTCTTCTTTTAGATTTCGGCCATCTGAGGATCACAAAAAATAAACCAATACATTCATTTCGATGCTTCTTTTCTTCATATGCAATAGTTCTTCTTCCATTTACTCTGTCTTTTCCTCCTTTCTTCGGTCCTTATGTTATTACATTTCCTCTTCTCCTCTTCTGTTATTCCGATCTCAATCGTATCTTTCTTGACTCCTTAGATACACTCATTGCCCTACTTATTCTTGTAAACATGGTTGAAAATTCTTTTTCGTATTAGAGAGAGAGAGAGAGAGAGAGAGAGAGAGAGAGAGAGAGAGAGAGATGGTGTTTAGTGGTATCATTTCAACTATAGTTATTCTTGACTCCAATACCAATTCTACTGCCTCAGAAATGAGGGTAGGCCTCAGGGAATTTCAAACACTGAGCAAACCATGAAATCAGTCGGGGTTATTAACCAGCCTGAATCTGGAAATAAAAAAATGTGTCTGGAAAATATGTTCATTGACGGACCCTTTTGTTACTGTGGGAACTTAAAATTTCGAAGTGTTTTTACAACACCCCCCCCCCCGCCCCACCATTAAAATAAAAGTTAACACCCCCTCCTCCCCAATGCCGCCAAAATTTTATTATTAAACAGGTAAATGCTTACTTATCTTTAAAACAATGATATCTTAGAGGAAACTCACGAATTATGTGATGTTAGACTAAAGAATTTCAACTCTAACAGGCTGTGAAGGAGATCTAATACTTCCGACAGTATAAGACTTTGGTTATAGTGTTTTTTTAATAAGGCTTTCGGCAGCTGAGGCCATACAGCCAGCTCAATGTGATTATTATAACTTCCAGTGAATCAGTCGTCATCCAGCGTTTATATATTGTATCTTATAAGTATGGACACCACAGGACGGACAGGACATTCACACAGACACACAACACTTAACATCCATGCCCGTGGCTGGATTCGAACCTGCGACCTTCGGCACGCGGAGCTAGTGCTCTAGCCCCTACGCTACCGAGGCCGGCGGGTTATAGTTCACACGCGCTCGAAGCAACCGCCAATCGCCCACCTCACCCCCCCACCTCATCCCCCCACCTCACCCCCCCACCTCATCCCCCCCACCTCACCCCCCCCACAACACCCCCCCACAACACCCCCCCACAACACCCCCTCCACCTCATCCCCCACCTTTCTCGTCCCTCCCCCTCCCGTTTAGGAACCAGTAGCTGAAATTGTTTATAGGGACCTAGAGTGGTGGTGTAACGGTTAGCGTTCTGGCCTCGCATTCGGGAGGACGACGGTTCGAATCCCCGTCCGGGTATCCAGATTTGGGTTTTCCATGGTTTTCCCGAATCACTCCAGGCAAATGCCGGGATGCTTCCTTCAAAAGGCCATGGCTGAATTTCTTCCCATTCCTTGCCACCCATCCTTTCCCGTCTCTAAAGACCTCGCTGATAAGAGACGTTAAGCAGTTAAAAAACAAATGTTTATAGGGGCCCTTAAATTTGTGAAATACCTAAAGAACCGAAAGCTGCAGCTCGAAACGTGTATCGATAGGTAGGCTTCAGCAGTCTACCCGCGAGAAACGTGGAGAATTTGTTAAGGGAGCGTCCATAAACAACATAGCTCGGTTTAGAGGCGAGAGGAGTTCCGTGGAATGCTACGTTGAGCTGCAGGGGAGAGAGAGGGGGAAGTTTCCAAACCAAACAAAAGTAACTTTTCATTTATATTATTTTTCACAGTTAAAAATCCACATGCTGGTGTTTGTTCTGAACGTTATTTTTTCCCGTCATTTGTTATGTCCTATATACTGACAGTACTGCGCATGCGTGTGACTTGTAGTCACAGCGTTGGATTCTACGCGGCCGACGCATATGAACTAACCGACACGCGACGACGCATAACGATTCGAAAACCAGACACGCAGTACCTAAACTTGAATTCGCTTTACAGATGTCACCCGGGATTTTACAGGTCAGTGACAGGTCGTATTGTTTGATGGTGTGAAATAAAGCTGTGTCGATTAGAACCGTCCGTATATGACCACACAACTCGTTGAGGAAAAAAAAACCTAATTATTCTGTCAAGTGAATTTCACAGGAACTTCTATTTTAGAGCTTTCGGAGTTGTTATTAGTTCAAGTGTGGTATGAAGTGGCGATGTACAATAACTTTACAAAGCTTATCGAAAATGTTTTATAGAAATCTTTTAAGCAGATTAAAGACTCATTCCCTGGTAATGTAGAAAGAAAACTGACATAACTGCAGCAAAAGACACCATAAAACGTAGCTCTTTTTTTCGCGACAGATACAGTTTGTTCATTTATTGATAAAATAGTACAAAGATGAATGAGAAAAGGAGAATGTTTTCAGTAACACCTCAAAAAGAAATGGATCTCTGACAGTATCTGAGAAAGAGGTTTTTTCAATAATTAATCATTTGCAGGAGTGGTAGGTGTCAACATTACATTCAGAAGATTTTATAATTGCAGAGAGGTACGTAACGCAAATATCAGTTGTTTCTATTATATCGCAATAATTTTAACAATAGTGTGTTAAGGGAACACAAAATGTCTTCTCGAATTAATAGAGGAAAATAAGCTACGTGCGAAATTGGGTAGGGGGTTCGAAGCAAAAGCCACGTTACGCTACGTGGAGGGAGGGGGGACTGAAGATAGGCCAAAATACAGCCATGTAGTCTCTAGAGTCTAGATGCTGGCTCCACAAGTCCTTGAACTGGAGTATGAATTATCGCGTACCATCTTCGAGACTTACAAACTTTTTTACCTGTAGATGAAGGAATGAGACAGTGGTCGAAGTCTGAAAAATAACATACAATGTAAATGACAGTACACAAAAGAGTGCGACCGACATTATGAAGTTCGAAATCAGAAGATTCTAATTTAAAGCAGGTTCTATTATCTCCTCTATTACCAGAGGCGATTAACAGGTGGCTGGTGTTTGCATTCTGAGATGCTCAGGACTGCTGTGAAGAACGCCCACCTCCTGGTGGAATCACCAATGTCGTTCCGTAATTCATAGTAGTAGACAAGCGTTCCATCATTTTTCGATGCAGCCGACACCTGACAACTTAGCAGCGTTTTGAATTGCAAGGACCGCGTCGAATTATCAAGGTGGGGGGAAAAAAAATCTGTGGCAGAAGTATGTGAGAATAGAAACGTGGATATCTGTGGGTTGTGGGCACACGAAGAATGCAAGTGAATTGACAGGGAAATTTATCTATTTTTTGCCGTTGGTGGGAGAACTTGTCACTTTTTTCTTGGAAGGTAAATTTATTAAATATTATGAATACCAAATAAGCTAAACGGTTTATACAACATCGTCAAATGATCAAGTAAATACTTTTACATCGTTTTTAATTTTGCTTGACTTTTTTGGTAATTTTGTTTATATTCCTGTTTAGAGTCATACTTTTGCTACCTTTTTCTCAGACTTTTTGCAACTTTTTTAGTAAAAATTAATTAGAATATAATCAGATTCCATTAAAATTCAAATAAAATTAACGCAAATCAAAGAGAAGACAAATAAAAAAAAGGGGTCCGATTGTGATTGAAAGTTTGTGCCACATGAACAATTAATATAGAACTGAATATGACAAAGAATTATACATAAATTCGTAAAGACGAGAAATTATAATTATTTTGAATGTGGCAGGAAACAAACTATTTTCGTGAGAAATGAAAGTTTATACTGGGAGTCACTGAAATAACCAAATGACCTATGAGTAACATTTCTGATGCTAGCTCATCGATGGGTAATGTAGGACCGTCTCTGGTCGTTTAGAAACAACTGTGTGGTGAACTGTTAAACTATATTTAATTACCCTTATTTATGATCACTGGCGCCTTCATCAGCAACTGCATTACTAAACGACTCAGATGCGTTCGAATACAGCATAGCACACATCACTTTATTAAAAGCTCAAATGCTAAACTTTTGTAAACATCTGATTCCGGAATATTACATTATATTATCAGACTAGGTTCTATCTGGTCCATGTATACCAGTCGTCGTCTAAGACCCAAAGGCAATGAACTGGTTGACTCCTGTTTGCTTCTCCAAAATTCTTTCTCCTATTCCACATAGTAGTAGTTTCCGCCAATTGGACCTCTTCAAAGATCCTTGAAGCCGTCCATTCGCCGGGACACACAAAAAACGAAAAATTAATATTGTTTAACAATTTTTTTAAGTGGTCTTCCGTCTTGCAACTAAACAAATGCTTTTTATGGCAAATGCATTTCGCCTTTATTTAAGACATCTTCAGTACCCTAGATAAACACAAACATCTATACTATTATAAGTCTGTAAGCAAGCTGCATGTGTCTCTTTATTTGAACGGGACCCGTGCAGAAACTACCGCAGCAATTAGGATGGGGTTTACAAATTTTTACAGCTAATGGTCCAAATAAAATCTGCGGATATAGCTATGACTTACATGTAACGAATGAAGGAGAAAATATTTAAATTCATTTCTAGATCGGTAATTATAATATACTAGCTCGTCCCCGCGACTTCGTACGCGTGGATTAAGAATACCATATTTTTGCCAGAAACTGAATATAGGAAGTTGTTGGTAACAAAGGATTGGTCCCAAACAACATCGAGTCGGCATAATATGACAGGAAAGCTATAACTATATCACTCTGCCGTCGAACCTACCTCTTGAAGAGAATCGATTTCCAACATTTTTCTGTCACCATTCGATAAGGTCTCAAAATTTCGTGACTGCAACTGTTAATCATACTGGAAAAAATGTCCTGTGCCCTTCATACAGATTTTCTTGTCAAATTCCATCGAATCGTCAAAACGTAACAAAAAGACAGACTTCCTTCCGTATTTATAGCATTATTACTGCGGTTCACACACACACACACACACACACACACACACACACACACACACACACACACACACACACACATAGCGAACAACCCCTGAGGGATCACCTACAGCATTGCAAGACTATCTGCTATTTGCCTCGCATTGCACCCTAACTTTGTAATATCTACAGTTTAACATTCAATCCGAATAACCGACGGCCCAGCGTGACTCTTACGATCAAAAACAATTTTTAAAAATCTTGGTCTCCATTGAGACTGAACCGGAGACCACGACCCAAACATTAGTAAGCAAGCGAGTAGGGGGGGAAGGCGGATTCAAGCCAGAAACCGGGAAAACCCGTGACGTCACGAAGTGGTGGGGGGGACCTCTCTCCCCTCCCCTCCGGCGGGCTTTTTGAATCAGCCAATCAGCGTTCAGGTGGTGGGGGGTCCTCCCTTGGGCGGCGTTCAAACCTCAATTTAGTTCCTCAACCAGCCGCACAGATGGCGACACCGGGTGGGCTTGCGCATATGTTAGTTCCCCGACCTGCGCACAGATGGCACCATCTCCCAAGGGCTTAATTTCTTTGGGCGCAGATATTCCACTCCCCCAGCTAGCGGGGAAATTCCACCGCCCGGGGCGTGT
>JARYHS010008074.1:92565105-92625089 GCA_031002005.1 Vandiemenella viatica | reverse complement strand
ATAGTATACGGTTCGGCACGTACAGCTATCTGCGCATTTTAGACAGTGTCCATCATGCAGGAATCGGCTCGCAACCGGTGCCTACCGCACCAGTCCGATTATCAGCATCTGTGCTGAGTCAGGCGAGCCGCCGCTTTCCACCCGTCGGCGCCTCCTCATGGTGCGACACTACTTGCACATTGCCACAACACCAGCTAGTCCCGTGTACGATGTAGTATTCGTCCAAACTACGAACGACTGTATACCAATCGCTTAAGAGCAACCAAACCGTTTAGCTTACGCACAAAGGCTATTATGGAGGAGCATGGGTTTGAGATGCCCCCTTTTATCACAGGGTTGGAGTAAATCTCCTCCCTCTTTAAAAGGCCCAGAACTGTTTTAGAATTTCCAGGTACAACAAGCTTTTACCAATGACAATGTTTTATCAGAATGTTTATGGATGTTTTAAACCGCATCACGATTTTACCCCGGTATTCACGGTGGGTCTAAGCAGGCTAACGGAGTTTGGCTGCTCCGTAGTGTTCCCCTCGAGCGACTTATAATTACAAACTGAATAGCTATTGCAGCGTATACACTGCAGAGTGTTACGCTTTGTTAAAGTCGCTCCAGCATATGAAAGTAATCCGCAGCATGAAGTACATCATATGCTGTGATTCCCTCAGCTGCATCCAGGCCATGGGAAGCTGTACCCAGCAGATCGTCTGTTCCAGGGACATCCGGACACCCTCCGATCCCTCCAATCTTCTGGAAAGGAGGTAGTATTCTGCTGGGTACCTGGTCATGTGGGAATCAGGGGGAACGAAGGCAGCTGATGAAGCTGCCAAGTTAGCCTGCAACAAGGTCAGAGTTGCTTTGAACCGTCCCCAAAGTCTGACCTTGCCTCGGCGGGGAAAAGATTTTGTTTTTGACATTTGGCAGAGGCAGTGGCTGGAGGTAGAGCATAATAAGCTCCGGCTGGTCAAACCGACCCGTTCGCCGTGGAGCAGCTCCTTCCAGCGGGCGAGGGATGAGGTTCTCCTGACTCGCCTCCGTATAGGCACTGTCCTCTGACACATAGCTTTCTCCTCCGCCGGGAGGACCCACCGAATGTGATGCTTGTGGCGTATCGTTGACGGTACGCCACATTTAAGTGAGTGTATTTTATTTTTAGACTTAAGGGCAGACGTTGGCTTAGCCAACGATCCTGTCACTTATTTTAAACAACGATATGACAATGTGGCTAAGGTTTTAAAGTTTTGTTGCTTGGCCGGTCTTGTCCCAAAAATTTTGGGCAGATCGCCTAGGTTTTTATTTGGATTGGTGCCATTTACAACCCAATCCAGTACTGCTTTTACTTGGACAACTGCTTATATGGCTTGGCCCTTTTACAACCAGCCAGCTAACTCGTTTTTTAAACTGTTGGCCCTCTTACAGCCAACCAGTTAATGTATGATTTTAAATTTTCCTTGTCTCAGTTTTATTTCTTGTTGCCGTCTGGTGGCCGATCTCTTTACAGTTGGCCACGCAGATGGTACTTTATTTAGTAGGTTAGTATTTATTGTTCTGTCTCTGCGGCCGACCCCTTTACAGTCGGCCACAGAGACGGCAATTTTGCACATTGTCACGCCTGTTGTTGTTAGGGCGCTAATGACCCCGTCGTCGACGCGCCCTAAACACTAAACAACACAACATCTATGTTCGGCACGGGACAGTTATCTGCGTATATTGGATGGTGTCCACCTGCAGGAATTCGGCTCGCCATAGGTGCATATCGCACAGCCCTATGTCAGCATTTGTGCTGACTCGGGCGAGCCGCCGCTTACCATCCGTCGGCAACTCTCATGGTGAGAACTACCTCCATGTTGCCATAACACCTGGCAGTCCCGTGTACGACATAGTTTTGCATCCTAACTACGAGCGCTCTATACCAACCGGCAATAGAGCACTAAACCGTTCAGCTACCGTACAAAGGCTATTTTAGAACAATGCGGATTCGAGCTTCCTTCTTTTATCACCAGGGTTGGAGTAAATCTCCTCCCTGGCCCCGCAGGGGCCTGGTACGCAAGTGCCAGGTACGGGTTTGGCGAACCCGCGGTGCCCGAGCTGGAAACTTGTGAGCGCCGCAAGTTTCCCACACCGTAAACTCCTACCATGCTTCAACGACCACCGTAGGGCGTGGCGGTGGAACGTTGTGTGCCTAGGAGAACGGGGATCTTGGCTTCATCGCCCGGATCGCGAGGACGGTAAAACCTCTATAAAAAACCCCTCAACCTCAAGGTGAGTAACGTGCCGAGGAGGTGGATGGGTGGTGAGGCAAACCACCCGTTAACGTACAACCTCAGGGGCACCTGCCGCACCCCTGTTGTATTGGGCTTGGTGGTGTGATTCGGGGGCTCCACGCACTCGACTTTTAGGTCCTCCGGACTCGTGGGAACAATACCCAAAACACCAAAAAATTCCTCATTTGCCTGCGGCTCGGGCAATCCGCAGGGCCAATCTTCCGCCCAAAAAACTGGAAAGCGGCGAGGGTTGAAAGCCCTCCTCCTGAGAAAGAAGACGGTAACAGGAAGGGTTATCTTATAGAAAACGCCTTCATAATAATGGGAAGAAAGGAGGGATCTTTCGAAAAGATCTCTCCTTTTTATATAAATAAAGGGTTACAAGGCATAGCTGGAACGCTTAAAAGTGTGAAAAAGCTGAGGAACGGGACCCTGCTTTTGGAAACATCCACCTACAAGCAGGCTGTCCTACTCCTTAAGTGTGAGAAGCTCGGGGAGTTCGCAGTAAATGCGAACTCCATAAATCGCTCAACTCAAGCAAGGGAGTGATCACATGCCGTGATCTGATTGATATAGCGTCCGAGGAACTCCTTAAGGAGTGGATCAGAGAACGTGGTCGAGGTTCGTCAGATCCTGCGAAGGGTTAACGGCAGTCTTGAGAAGACTGCCACCTTCGTCCTGACGTTCGACACTCCGACGTTGCCAAAGTCCATCAAAGCTGGATATCTCAATCTGAACGTTCGCCCGTATGTTCCGGACCCGATGCGCTGCTATAAGTGCCAGAGGTTCGGACATACGACGGCGAACTGCAAAGGCAACGCCACTTGTGGGAAATGTGGAAAATCTGCGCATGAACCGGGTGCAAGTTGCACCCTCCCACAGGTGTGCATTAACTGCTCCGGGGCACATCCAGCCTGGAGCAGGGAGTGTCGAGTGTACCTTGAAGAAAAGAAGGTACAGGAGTTGAAGACTAAGGAAAGAATATCCTTTGGCGAGGCGAAAGAAACGGTTTAAGGCGCTTGCGCCACCGGTCTTCGCCACTAGTTTTGCCAAAACGTTGTCAGCTCCCGTCAGGAAGGAAAGTGTTGCAACGCAGACGTCCGTTGTAGACACGGGCACGAGCACAATGTGTTCGTGTCAGTGCAAATGTGGCGCAATACCCACTAAGGTCCTAACACCAGGACCGCGGACGTCGGCAGCAACACTTCTGCAACCACGACCCGTCAGACAGCAGGTAAAACAGGTCCACCAGCAAAAGAACAGCCATCTGCTACATTAGCTGCAGGTGTGGGTCCCACTGCCGCGGGAGAGGTAGCTCCAGCGGCGGAAGCAGCCCCTGCAGCAGAAGCGTAATGTCTACGCCATCGGCTGGTAGCGGATGGCAAACAGTTCAGAAAAATCGGGGTCCGAAGTTTAGACATACGGACCCCTCTATGTTCGTGAAATCCCCTTCCGCTTCTCCTCCCAGTTCCCCAACTGGGGGAGGGAAGAAGGGGAAAAGGCCTCGGCGGAAGAAAGTTCCGCAAGACGGCGAGGCCTTAGAACAAGAGTCGTCTTCGGACCACGAAGACGACGTAATGCTGGTGGACGTACCTGGTTCCGTCCCTCAGCAGACACCGGACAATGACCCACCCGACCCGGGGCGGGTGGTTTTAAATAGGTAGGATGGCTCCCATACTTCAGTGGAACGTCAACGGCTTTCAGGCTCACAAAGAGGAAGTCCACCTCTTAGCACGGTCTGATCCATTGTGTCTCTGCTTACAGGAGACACATTTCAGACCATCGTACCAACCAGTGCTAAGAGGATATGAGATATACCGAAAGGACGATACCGAGGGTGATCGAGCCAGGGGGGGAGTGGCTGTGTTGGTCCGAAACACAGTCCACTCTGAACCCGTTGCTCTCACCTCCTCACTACAAGCAGTTGCGGTGAAAATACACGGTCCAATCCAACTGACCGTATGCTCTATCTATCTGCCACCCAGTGTGTCAGTCGCCTATGACGACCTGGTTAGCATCATACGACAACTCACTCGGCCCTTTCTCCTCTTGGGAGATTTCAACGCCCATTGTGCGTTGTGGGGTTCCTCCACCGATAGCCCCAGGGGCCGAGTGGTTGGTAGACTGATAGAGCAGGAGGACATTTGTATCCTGAATACAGGGCAAATGACTCATTTCACCACTGCTACCGGTACGTCCTCTGCCTGCCATTGACCTTTCGTTGTGCTCCCCCTCAATCGCGGACTCCGTGCATTGGGAAGTGGATCGCGACCTTCATGGAAGCGACCACTTCCCAATATGGATGCACGTAGAGTTTGAACGCGGAGGAGGCAATAACCGACGCAAATGGAACGTCAGCAAAGCCAATTGGCCGTTGTATAGCAGGTCACTATGCCTCCGGCCTCGCAAAGGCATCACGGAGATGGTGAATCATTTTACAGCTGTGATTCACCAGGCGGCTGACGTCTCCATGCCTAAATGCTCCGGAACGCTGTGTAGAACGCCCGTCCCCTGGTGGAACGACGAATGTCGTTCCGCTATTCAGGGACGCAGGAGGGCGTTGCGCCGATTTAAGATGCAGCCATCTGATGACAACTTAGCAGCGTTCCGTATAGCCAGAGCTAAGGCGCGTCGTGTTATTAAGGAGAGCAAGAAACGGTCTTGGCAGAACTTTGTGAGCACCATAAACCGTTCCACACCTTCTTCGAAAGTATGGGAGTCTATCCGCCGTATATCTGGAAGGTACTCCCGCCCACCAGTATCTGGATTACTGGATCACGGACGTGTTATTACCGACGAACGAAGCATAGCGCAGCTGATGGCGGAGAACTTCGCCTCCGTCACTTCGTCCGCCAACTTTGACCCTCGGTTTAAGCGGCAAAGAGCCGCCACCGAGAGGCGAGAGCTGTGCTTCAGTTCGTCGAATACAGAGGCCTACAACTGCCCATTTACATCTTGGGAGCTGGAGTCAGCGCTCAACAGCGCAAATGACACTGCTCCAGGGCCTGATTTGATCCAGTACCAGATGCTGAGGCATCTTAGTAAAGATGCTAAGGAGTACCTTTTAGATATTTTTAATCAGATATGGACCGGAGGACACTTCCCCGACTCGTGGAAAGAAGCAACGCTTATTCCTATTTTAAAGCCTGGTAAGGACAAATTGCTGCCAGGTAGCTATCGTAGCATCGCCCTTACAAGCTGCGTGGGTAAGACACTGGAGAGGATGGTCAATCGCCGCCTCGTCTGGTGTCTTGAATCCCGAAATCTGCTGAGCCGCTTTCAGTGTGGATTCAGGAAGTTCCGTTCCACCTTGGACAACCTGATCCTGCTGGAGGCGGCCATACAGGATGCGTTCATCCGCAGCCAACACCTTGTGGGTGTCTTTTTCGACCTCGAAAAGGCTTATGATACTACCTGGCGGCATGTTATTTTAAAACAGTTACACGAATGGGTTTTAGGGGTAACCTTCCCCGTTTTTTAAAATCATTTTTATCTGGTCGTTGCTTCCGGTACCGAGTCGGTAGTGAAGTGTCTGATCTTTTATTCAGGAAAACGGTGTTCCTCAGGGTTCAGTTTTGAGAGCGTGACTCTTTTCGCCATTGCGATAAATAGCATTTTAAGTGTTATAAGGAGTCCTATAGGATACTCCTTATATGTGATGATTTTTTAATTTTTTATCGCATCGTCCAGCCTGAGAAGCGCTGAGCGGCAGCTGCAACTCACGCTGAACAGGCTGGACCGAATGGTCAGTGCACACCGGTTTTCGTTTCTCTGCCGAGAAAACCCGGTGTGTACTTTTTACTCGCAACAGGAGTCTCTTACCGGAGCACCACCTTACCCTGAGGAACATTGTTTTACGGTTTACGGAATCTGTCCGGTTTCTGGGCCTAATTTTAGACAATAGGCTAACCTGGCTGCCACATCTTAAAGATGTGAAAGCCAGAGCGTCTAAAGCTTTAAATGTTTTAAAATGTTTGTGTGGCAGGTCATGGGGCGCTGACCGCTCCTGCCTGCTACAATTTTACAGAGCCTTTGTACGGTCGCGGCTGGAATACGGTTGTATCGTGTATGGCTCGGCACGGGACAGCTACCTACGTATACTGGATAGTGTCCACCATGCTGGAATTCGGCTCGCCACGGGTGCATATCGCACCAGTCCTATTGTCAGCATTTGTGCTGACTCGGGCGAGCCGCCGCTTACCATCCGCCGGCAACTCCTCATGGTGCGACACTACCTGCAGGTTGCCATAACACCTGGCAGTCCCGTGCTCGACATAGTGCTCCATCCCAACTACGAGCGGCTCTATGCCAACCGGCATAGAGCCACTAAACCGTTCAGCTACCGTACAAAGGCTATTTAGAACAATATGGATTCGAGCTTCCCTCTTTTTATCACCAGGGTTGGAGTAAATCTCCACCCTGGCTTTTACAGAGGCCCAGAACAATTTAGATCTGTCCCGGTATAACAAACTGTTAACCGCTGACAGTGTTTTTATTAATATTTTTACTGATATCTTAAATCAATATCACACTTTTACCCCGGTGTATACGGATGGGTCTAAGCAGGCTAACAGTGTAGGGTGTTCAGTAGTGTTCCCTCGAGCGACTTACAAATACAAGCTGGATAGCAGGTGTAGTGTTTACACTGCGGAGTGCTATGCCCTGCTAAAGTCGCTCCAGCATATGAAGGCACGTCGTGATATGAAGTACCTCATATGCTGTGATTCCCTCAGTTGTATTCATGCGTTAGCAACTATGTACCCAGCAGACCGTCTAGTCCAGGACATCCAGGACGCCCTCCTTTCCCTCCAGTACTGTGGGAAGGAGGTCGTATTCTGCTGGGTACCCGGCCATGTGGGAATCAGGGGGAACGAGGTAGCTGATGAAGCTGCGAAGTTAGCCTGTGACAAGGTCAGAATTGACTTTGATCCGGGTCCCAAAGTCTGACCTTGCCTCGGCGGCGAAGAGATTTGTTTTTGATGTTTGGCAGAGGCAGTGGCTGGAAGTTGAGGATAATAAGCTCCGGCAGGTCAAACCGACCGTTCAGCCGTGGAGCAGCTCCTTCCAGCGGGCGAGGAGGGATGAGGTTCTCCTTACTCGCCTCCGTATAGGGCACTGTCCTCTGACTCATGGTTTCCTTCTCCGCCGAGAGGACCCTCCGGAATGTGATGCCTGTGGCGTACTTCTGACGGTGCGCCACATTTTAACAGACTGTGTAAAGTTTTTTAACATAAGGGCAGACGTTGGCCTAGCTAATGATCTGCCCGTAATTTTAAATAATGACAATGTGGTGAAGGTTTTAAAATTTTGTAATATGGCCGGTCTTACCCCAAAAATTTTGGGTAGATCGGCCTAGTTTTTAGAATGGTTTGGTGGTCCGTCTACAACCACCAATCCATGTACTGACTCATTCGTCTTTTAATTTTTTGTTTTTGTTTTGTTTTTTAAGATCGACACTTTACAACTGGATGGCCTGTTTACAGCCATTCAGACTGTCTTTTTTAATGTTTGTGTAAGCTGGTTGGCCCTTTTACAGCCAACCAGCTAGTGTTATTTGATAGTTTACTTATTTTACTGTAACTGTTTTAATGTTTTACTTAAACCTGCTGTCTGCATGGCCGACCTCTTTACAGTCGGCCATGTAGGCGGTATTTTAGTCAGTGTTTTCGTATTTTATTAAGCTGTCTGTGTGGCCGACCCCTTTACAGTCGGCCATGCAGACGGTTGCTACTTTTATCCCACATTGTCATTCTGTGTTTGAGTTAGGGCGCTAATGACCAAGTCGTCGACGCGCCCTAAAGCACCAACAACAACAACAACAACCTCCCTGGCTTTTAAAGAGGCCCAGAATGATTTTAGAATTATCGCGGTACAACAAGCTGTGTACCGCCGATAATGTTTTTATCAGAATTTTTAGAGATGTCTTAAACGAGCATCATAATTTTTACCCGGTATTTACGGATGGGTCTAAGCAGGCTAACGGAGTTGGCTGCTCCGTCGTGTTCCCTCGAGCGACTTACACATATAAACTTGACGGCAGGTGCAGTGTTTTTACTGCCGAGTGCCACGCCGTGCTAAAGTCGCTCCAGTATGTGAAAGTAATGCGCGATAAGTTGTTCATCATATGCTGTGATTCCCTCAGTTGTATTCAGGCCATAGGAAATATGTATCCAGCAGATCGTCTAGTCCAGGACATCCAGGACGCCCTCCTTTCCCTTCAATCTCGTGGAAAGGAGGTGTTATTCTGCTGGGTACCGGGCCATGTGGGAATCAGAGGGAACGAGGCAGCTGATCAAGCTGCCAAGATAGCCTGCGACAAGGTCAGAACCGACTTTGAACCGGTCCCAAAGTCAGACCTTGCCTCGGCGACGAAGAGATTTATTTTTGATGTTTGGCAGAGGCAGTGGCTGGAAGTTGAGCATAATAAGCTCCGGCTGGTCAAACCGACAGTTCAGCCGTGGAGCAGCTCCTTCCAGCGGGCGAGGAGGGATGAGGTTCTCCTTACTCGCCTCCGAATAGGGCACTGTCCTCTGACGCACAGCTTTCTTCTCCGCCGAGAGGACCCTCCGGAATGTGATGCTTGTGGCGTACCTTTGACGGTACGCCACATTTTAACTGAATGTGTATTGTTTGTAGATCTAAGGGCAGACGTTGGCTTAGCCAACGATCTGTCCCTTATTTTAAACAATGATAGTGACAATGTGGCCAAGGTTTTAAAGTTTTGTGGCATGGCCGGTCTTGTCCCAAAAATTTTGGGCAGACCGGCCTAGGTTTTACATTGGATTGGTGGCCTTTTAGAGCCACCAATCCAATTACTGTTTTTAGTTGTGACCTTGTTTACCTGGCTGGCCCCTTTACAGCCAGCCAGGTAGTTCTTCGTTTCAAACTGGTTGGCCCGTTTACAGCCAACCAGTCAATGTATGTAGTTTTTACTCTGTGTGTCCTGTGTACTAACGTATTATTATTATTATTATGTTTTATTTTTTTCCGTCTGTGGGCTTGACCCCTCTACAGTCAGTCATACAGACGGAATACCAGTCAGTATTCTAATATTTTATTGTGCTGTCTCTGTGGCCGACCTTTTACAGTCGGCCACTTAGACGGCAATTTTGTCACATTGTCACGTCCTGTATTTGTTAGGGAGCTAATAACCCCGATGTTGACGCGCCCTAAAGCACAAACAACAACAACAACAACAACATACGGATGGGTCTAAGTAGGCTAACAGTGTAGGCTGTTCAATAGTGTTCCCTCGAGCGACTTACAAATACAAGATGGATAGCAGGTGCAGTGTTTACACTGCGGAGTGCTATGCCCTGCTAAAGTCGCTCCAGCATATGAAGGCACGCCGCGACAAGAAGTACCTCATATGCTGTGATTCCCTTAGTTGCATTCAGGCATTAGCAACTATGTACCCAGCAGACCGTCTACTCCAGGACATCCAGGACGCCCTCCTTTCCCTCCAATCTTGTGGGAAGGAGGTGGCATTCTGCTGGGTACCAGGCCATGTGGGAATCAGGGGGAACGAGGCAGCTGATGAAGCTGCCAAGTTGGCCTGTGACAAGGTCCGAATCGACTTTGACCCGGTCCCAAAGTCAGACCTTGCCTCGGCGGCGAAGAGATTTGTTTTTGATGTTTGGCAGAGGCAGTGGCTGGAAGTTGAGCATAACAAGCTCCGGCAGGTCAAACCGACCGTTCAGCCGTGGAGCAGCTCCTTCCAGCAGGCGAGGAGGGATGAGGTTCTCCTTACTCGCCTCCGTATAGGGCACTGTCCTCTGACACATGGTTTCCTTCTCCGCCGAGAGGACCCTCCGGAGTGTGATGCTTGTGGCGTACCTTTGACGGTACTCCACATTTTAACCGAATGTGTATTGTTTTTAGATCTAAGGGCGGACGTTGGCTTAGCCAACGATCTGTCCCTTATTTTAAGCGATGACCGTGACAACGTGGCTAAGGTTTTAAAGTTTTGTTGCTTGGCCGGTCTTGTCCCAAAAATTTTGGGCCGATCGGCCTAGGTTCTAGTTTGGATTGGTGGCCGTATACAACCACCAATCCAAGTACTGTTTTTATTTGTGACACTGATTATATGGCTGGCCCTTTTACAGCCAGCCAGCTAATTTGTTTTTTAACCTGGTTGGCCCATCTACAGCCAACCAGTTAATGTATTATATTTTAGTCACAGTTTTATATTTTATGTTGCCGTCTGTGTGGCCGACCTCTTTACAGTCGGCCAGGCAGACGGTATTTTAGTTAGTATGTTAGTATTTTATTGTGCTGTCTCTGTGGCCGACCCCTTTACAGTCGGCCACACAGACGGCAATTTCGCCACGTTGTCACGCCTGGTTTTTGTTAGGGCGCTAATGACCCCGCTGTCGACGCGCCCTAAAACAACAACAACAACAACAACAACAGCAAGGGTTTTCTAATCGACAACGCCGTCGTAATAATGACACGGGTGGAGGGATCTTTTGAGAAGGTCTCCCCATTTTATGTGAACAAAGGTTTAGAGGGTATTGCGGGTACCCTCAAATCGGTCAAAAAGCTGAGGAATGGGACACTGCTTTTGGAAACATCCACCCACAAGCAGGCTGTCCAACTCCTTAAGTGTGAGAAGCTCGGGGAGTTCGCAGTGAAGTGCGAACTCCATAAAACTCTAAATTCTAGTAAGGGTGTCATCACCTGTAGGGACCTTATGGATTTAGATACCGAGGAACTCCTTAAGGAGTGGTCTACAGAACATGTGGTCGAGGTTCGTCAGATTAAACGAAGGGTTAACGGCAGTCTTGAGAAGACAGCCACCTTCGTCCTGACGTTCGACACTCCGACGTTGCCCCAAAACATCAAGGCAGGATATTTGAATTTGAATATCCGCCCGTATGTGCCGGACCCAATGCGCTGCTTTAAGTGCCAGCGGTTCGGCCATACGACGGCGACCTGCAAGGGTAACCCCACCTGTTGGAAGTGCGGAAAGGCGGCTCATGAGCCAGGCACGAGCTGCACGCTCCCACAGGTGTGTGTGAACTGCTCCGTGGCACATCCAGCCTGGAGCAGGGAGTGTCGATTGTATCTGGAGGAAAAAAAGATACAGGAGTTGAAAACGAAAGAGCGGATTTCGTATGGCGAAGCCAAGAAGCAATATAAGGCTCTGGCTCCACCAGTCTTCGCTACCAGCTTCGCGAAGACGTTATCAACTCCCGTCAGGAAAGAAAGTGTCGCTACCCAGACGTCCGTTGCGGACATGGGCACAAGTCCAATGTGCTCATGTCAGTGCAGATGTGGTGCCACACCCATCAAGGTCATTACACCTAGGACCTCGGACGTGGGTAGCAACACTCTGACAAACTCGACCACATCGACAGCAAGTCCACCAGTAAAAGCACAGCCATCCGTTACAGTAGCTACAGTCGTTTGTGCCTCTGCAACAGCAGAAAAGGCACCCATTGCAGAAACATTACCTATAGCAGACGTAGCAAAAGCAACGCCATCTGCCAGTAGCGGATGGCAAACTGTGCAGAAAGTTCGGGGTCCGAAATTCAAACATACGGACCCCACCATGTTCTTAAAGTCCCCTTCTACATCTCCTCCCAGTTCCCCAACTGGCAGGGAGAAGAAGGGGAATAGGCCTCGGCGGAAGAAAAATCCGCACGACTCCGAGGCCTTAGAACAAGTGTCGTCTTCGGACCCAGAAGACGACATAATGCTGGTGGACGAACATAGTTCCGTTCCTCAGCAATCTCATGCGCAGGACCCACCCGACCCGGGGCGGGTGGTTTTAAATAGGTAGAATGGCTCCCATACTTCAGTGGAACGTTAACGGCTTTCAGGCTCACAAAGAGGAAGTCCAACTCTTAGCACGGTCTGATCCTTTGTGTCTCTGTCTGCAAGAGACACAATTCAGACCGCTACACCAGCCTGTGCTAAGAGGTTATGACATATTCCGAAAGGACGATACCGAGGGTGATCGAGCGAGGGGCGGAGTGGCCGTGTTTGTTCGGAACACTGTCCACTCCGTATCCGTCGCTCTCACCTCTCACCTACAAGCAGTAGCGGTGAAAATACACGGTCCAATACAACTGACCGTATGCTCTGTCTATCTGCCACCCAGTGTGTCAGTCGGCTACGACGACCTGGTTGGCATTATACGACAACTCACTCGGCCCTTTCTCCTTTTGGGAGATTTCAACGCCCACAGTGCGTTGTGGGGTTCCACCACCGATTGCCCCAGGGGCCGAGTGGTTGGTAGATTGATAGAGCAGGAGGAAATTTGTATCCTGAATACAGGGCAAATGACTCATTTCACCACTGCTACCGGTACGTCTTCTGCCATTGACCTTTCCTTGTGTTCCCCCTCAATAGCGGACTCCGTGCAGTGGGAAGTGGATCGCGACCTACATGGTAGCGACCACTTCCCAATTTGGATGCACGTCGAGTGTGAACGTGGAGGAGGAAATAACCGACGTAAATGGAACGTCAGTTGTGCAGATTGGCAGCTCTACTGCCGTGCTGTACAACTGCAACCCTGTGGCAGTATACAGGAGAAGGTGAATCACTTCACAGAAGTGATTCACCGTGCAGCTGACGTTTCCATGCCGAAGAACTCCGGAACGCTGCGAAGGACGCCCGTCCCCTGCTGGAATGATGAATGTCGTTCCGCCATCCAGGGTCGCAGACGGGCGTTGCGTCGCTTCAGGTTGTGCCCCACATCTGACGACCTAGCAGCGTTCCGTATTGCCAGAGCTAAGGCGCGTCGAGTTATTAAGGAGAGCAAGAAGAGGTCATGGCAGAACTTTGTGAGCAATTTAAATCGTTCCACGCCTTCGTCGAAAGTATGGGAGTCCATTCGCCGTATATCTGGAAGGTACTCCCGCCCACCAGTATCTGGGTTACTGGATCACGGACGGATAATTACTGACGAACGAAGCATAGCGCAGCTGATGGCGGAGAACTTCCCCCGCAGGGGCCTGGTATGCAAATGCCAGGTACGGGTTTGGCGAACCCGCGGTGCCCGAGCTGGAAACTTGTGAGCGCCGCAAGTTTCCCACACCGTAAACTCCTACCATGCTTCAACGACCACCGTAGGGCGTGGCGGTGGAACGTTGTGTGCCTAGGAGAACGGGGATCTTGGCTTCATCGCCCGGATCGTGAGGAAGGTACAAACCTCTATAAAAAAAACCCTTAACCTCAAGGTCGGACACGTGCCGAGGAGGTGCATGGGTGAGAGGCAGATCACTCGATAACGTGCAACCTCAGGGGCACCTGCGCACCCCTGTTGTATTAGCGCTTCTTTTTAAACTGGTTTTACTCGTGGGACCAAAACGAAGTCTTCCAATAAAACCACAAAACCCTGCGGAACGGGTGTGCCGCAGGCTAATACAAATACACCCAGTTCTAAGAAGCGGGTGAGGGTTGATAGCCCCCCCGCTCCTGAAAGTGAAAGTAACAGAAAAGAATGTTCGTTAGCGAACGCTTTTGTAATAATGGAAAGGATAGAAGGAACATTTGAGAAGGTGTCACCCTTCTATATTTCAAAGGGTCTAGAGGGTTTAGTTGGTACCCTTAATAATGTTAAAAAACTGAGGAATGGGACGCTGCTGCTGGAAACAACCAACAGTAAGCAGGCTACCAAACTGCTGAATTGTCAGAAGCTCGGGGAGTTCGCCGTAAAATGCGAACTCCATAAGTCCCTAAATTCCAGTAAAGGCGTAGTCACCTGTCGTGATGTCATGGATTTAGGGACAGACGAGCTTCTGAATGAGTGGAAAACTGAGAAAGTGGTCGAGGTACGTCAGATCACGCGAAGGGTGAATGGCAGTGTTGAAAAGACTGCCACCTTCGTCCTGACGTTTGACACTCCAATATTGCCCAAGAATATTAAGGCCGGGTATCTAAACCTGAATGTCCGCCCGTATGTTCCGGACCCGATGCGCTGTTATCAGTGTCAGCGGTTCGGACATACGACGGCGTCATGTAAGGGCAACCCCACCTGTGGGAATTGCGGCAAGGGGGCACATGAGCCGGGTGCCAGTTGTACGCTACCACAGGTGTGCGTCAACTGCTCCGGTTCGCACCCGGCCTGGAGTAGAGAGTGTCAAGTGTATCAGAAGAGCGCAAGATACAGGAGCTGAAGACCAAAGAGCGGATTCCCTATGGGGAAGCTAAAAAGAGGGCCAAGTCGCTCGCCGCTCCAATTTTCGGAACTAGTTTTGCTAAGATGGCTTCAGCTCCCGTCAGGAAGCAGAGTGTTGCTACCCAGACGTCCTTTGCAGACATGGGCACAAGCACTACGTGCTCATGTCAGTGCAGATGCGGTGCCAAACCCGCTAAGGTCGTTACGCCTAAGACCGTGGACGTCGGTAGCAGCACGTCTGCGACCTCGACCACACCAGCAGCAGCAGTAATTGTTCCACCAGCAACAGCGGCAGTTAAATCCACTCCACCTCCTATTCCTCCACGTGCAGTGCCCGTAAACGCATCATCTTCTTCCAATGCAAACGGAGGTGATCAAAAGATTCGGGGCCCGAAGTTTCGGCAGACGGACCCAACTCAGTTTGTGAAATCACCCTCTTCATCCCCTCCCAGGTTACCTGGTTGTAGGGAAAACAAACCAAAGAGGACGAGGAAGAAAAAAGCCAAAGAGGTTTTTAGTGAGTTTTCTGAGTCGGAGATGTGTGTTTCTTCGGAGCCAGAAGAAACTGAAATGCTGGTGGACGAGCCTGGTCTCATTCCTCAGCAGGCAGTTACCAAAGACCCACCCGAACCCGGGCGGGTGAAACTAAACCGGTAGGATGATGGATGGGTGGCCTCTTTACAGCCACCCATCCATATACTTTGATTCTATTTTTTATACTGTTACAACTCATGTCTCGCTTGCCACTATACAGCCGGTGAGACATGTAGTTTTTTAAATAATCGTTTGAACCTGTGTGGCCTCTTTAGAGGCATCCAGGAGTCGTACCGTTAAGTTCTGGTGGCTCCTTTAAGCCACGTCAGATTTTATGATTTGTTTTATTTGCTGTCTGTATGGCCGACCCCTTTACAGTCGACCATGCAGATGGTATTTTAGTTTATTCTTAAGTCACGATAAAAGCTGGCAATTTTTAGGGCGCTATTGACCCCGCTGTGGGTTATCCTAAAGCAACAATTTTAACACCGAGATCAACAGTGTGGCGAGCGCTTTAATATTTTGTGTATTGGCCGGTCTAGTGCCTAACATTTTTAGGCAAATCGGCCTAGTTTTAAGATTTATGGGTGGCCTCTTTACAGCCACCCATCCATTCGCATTGGTTTTTATTTTTTATATCTTTATAATTCCTGTCTCGCTGGCCACTATACAGCCAGCGAGAAATGTAGTGTTTTTAATTATCTTGTGAACTTGTTAGGCCCCTTTACAGCCATCCAGGTGTTTTTTGGTCTTGGGTCGTGGTGGCCCTTTTGAGGCCATGTTTTATTTTTGTGAATTATTTTATTTGCTGTCTGTATGGCCGACCCTTTTACAGTCGACCATGCAGATGGCATTTTAGTTTTATTTTTAGCTAAAGTGTTAGCTGGTCATTGTTAGGGCGCTAATGACCTCGCTGTCGACGCGCCCTAAAGCAACAAAAACAACACAACAACGAGTGACCATTTTACAGCCACTCATCCATGTATTGTGCATAGCTCTTGTTTTGTTTTTGTTTTACTATTAGATTTAAGTTTTTACGTCTGACTGGCCCCTTTACAGCCAGCCAGACATGTGCTGTGATGTTCGTATTTTAATGGCCCCTTTACAGCCATCATTTTAGCTTTTTACTCGATTTGCCGTCTGTGTGGCCGACCCCTCTACAGTCGGCCATACAGACGGTAGAACTTGGATTTTAAGCCACATTGCTAAGCCGGTCGTTGTTAGGGCGCTAATGACCCCGCCGTCGACGCGCCCTTAAGCCACAACAACAACAACAACGGAGAACTTCGCCGCCATCACTTCGTCCGCTAACTTTGACCCTCGGTTTCAGCGACGTAGAGTCGCTGCCGAGAGGCGCCCGCTATGCTTCGATTCGTCGAATTCAGAGGCCTACAACTGCCCATTCACATCTTGGGAGCTGGAGTCAGCGTTGAACAGCGCAAATGACACTGCTCCAGGGCCTGATTTGATCCAGTACCAGATGCTGAGGCATCTCAGTAAGGATGCTAAAAAGTACCTTCTAGATATTTTTAACGACATTTGGACCGGAGGACACTTCCCCGACTCGTGGAAAGAAGCAACATTAATTCCCATTTTAAAACCTGGCAAGGACAAATTGTTGCCAGGTAGTTATCGTAGTATTGCCTTGACTAGCTGCGTGGGGAAGACACTGGAGAGGATGGTGAATCGCCGCCTCGTCTGGTGTCTTGAATCCCGTAATCTCCTCCCCGCAGGGGCCTGGTACGCAAGTGCCAGGTACGGGTTTGGCGAACCCGCGGTGCCCGAGCTGGAAACTTGTGAGCGCCGCAAGTTTCCCACACCGTAAACTCCTACCATGCTTCAACGACCACCGTAGGGCGTGGCGGTGGAACGTTGTGTGCCTAGGAGAACGGGGATCTTGGCTTCATCGCCCGGATCGCGAGGACGGTAAAAACCTCTATAAAAAACCCCTCAACCTCAAGGTCAGCCACGTGCCGAGGAGGTGCATGTGTGAGAGGTGGATCACACGCTAACGTGCAACCTCAGGGGCACCTGCGCACCCCTGTTGTATCAGCATTTCTTTTTATCATGTTTTTGCTCGTGGGACCACAATTCCTTCTCACAAACAAAAACAAAACCCCTGCGGCCCGGGTGTGTCGCAGGTAAATAAAAATACACCCAGTTCAAAAAAGCGGGCGAGGGTTGAGAGCCCTCCTCGTGAACAAAATTACAGTAACGGCAAGGGTTTTCTTATAGATAACGCCTTCGTTATAATGTCAAGGGTGGAGGGATCTTTTGAGAAGGTCTCTCCATTTTATGTAAACAAAGGTTTAGAGGGTATTGCGGGTACCCTCAAATCGGTAAAAAAGCTGAGGAACGGAACTCTGCTTTTGGAAACATCCACCCAAAAGCAGGCTGTCCAACTCCTTAAGTGCGAGAAGCTCGGGGAGTTCGCAGTAAAGTGCGAACTCCATAAAACTCTAAACTCTAGTAAAGGTGTCATCACCTGTAGAGACCTCATAGATTTAGAGACCGAGGAACTCCTTAAGGAGTGGTCTACAGAACATGTGGTCGAGGTTCGTCAGATTAAACGAAGGGTTAACGGCAGTCTTGAGAAGACAGCCACCTTCGTCCTGACGTTCGACACTCCGACGTTGCCCAAAAACATCAAAGCAGGATATTTGAATTTGAATATCCGCCCGTATGTGCCGGACCCAATGCGCTGTTTTAAGTGCCAGCGGTTCGGCCATACGACGGCGACCTGCAAGGGTAACCCCACCTGTGGGAAGTGCGGAAAGGCGGCTCATGAGCCAGGCACGAGCTGCACGCTCCCACAGGTGTGTGTCAACTGCTCCGGGGCACATCCAGCCTGGAGCAGGGAGTGTCGATTGTATCTGGAGGAAAAAAAGATACAGGAGTTGAAAACGAAAGAGCGGATTTCGTATGGCGAAGCCAAAAAGAAATATAAGGCTCTGGCTCCACCAGTCTTCGCTACCAGCTTCGCGAAGACGTTATCAACTCCCGTCAGGAAAGAAAGTGTCGCTACCCAGACGTCCGTTGCGGACATGGGCACAAGTCCAATGTGCTCATGTCAGTGCAGATGTGGTGCCACACCCATCAAGGTCCTTACACCTAGGACCTCGGACGTGGGTAGCAATACCCTGACTAACTCGACCACATCGACAGCATGTTCAGCAAGTCCACCAGTAAAAGCACAGCCATCCGTTAATGTAGCTACAGTCGTGGGTGCCTCTGCAACAGCAGAAAGAGCACCCACTGCAGTAGCATTACCTGCAGCAGCTATAACAACGGCAACGCCATCTGCCAGTAGCGGATGGCAAACTGTGCAGAAAGTCCGGGGTCCGAAGTTTAAACACACGGACCCCACTGTGTTCTTGAAGTCCCCTTCTACTTCTCCTCCCAGTTCCCCAACTGGCAGGAAGAAGAAGGGGAACAGGCCTCGGGGGAAGAAAAGTCCGCATGACTCCGAGGCCTTAGAACAAGTGTCGTCTTCGGACCCTGAAGACGACAAAATGCTGGTGGACGAACATAGTTCCGTTCCTCAGCAATCGCATGCGCAGGACCCACCCGACCCGGGGCGGGTGGATTTTAAATAGGTAGAATGGCTCCCATACTTCAGTGGAACGTTAACGGCTTTCAGGCTCACAAAGAGGAAGTCCAACTCTTAGCACGGTCTGATCCTTTGTGTCTCTGTCTGCAAGAGACACATTTCAGACCGCTACACCAGCCAGTGCTAAGAGGATATGACATATTCCGAAAGGACGATACCGAGGGTGATCGAGCTAAGGGAGGAGTGGCGGTGTTGGTCCGAAACACTGTCCACTCCGAACCCGTTGCTCTCACCTCCACATTACAAGCAGTAGCGGTGAAAATACACGGTCCAATCCAACTGACCGTATGCTCTGTCTATCTGCCACCCAGTGTGTCCGTCGGCTACGACGACCTGGTTGGCATTATAAGACAACTCACTCGGCCCTTTCTCCTTTTGGGAGATTTTAACGCCCACAGTGCGTTATGGGGTTCCACCACCGATTGCCCCAGGGGCCGAGTGGTTGGTAGACTGATAGAGCAGGAGGAAATTTGTATCCTGAATACAGGGCAAATGACTCATTTCACCACTGCTACCGGTACGTCTTCTGCCATTGACCTTTCCTTGTGTTCCCCCTCAATAGCGGACTCCGTGCAGTGGGACGTGGATCGCGACCTTTATGGTAGCGACCACTTCCCAATTTGGATGCACGTCGAGTGTGAACGTGGAGGAGGAAATAACCGACGTAAATGGAACGTCAGTTGTGCAGATTGGCAGCTCTACTGCCGTGCTGTACAACTGCAACCCTGTGAGACTATCCAGGAGAAGGTGAATCACCTCACAGAAGTGATTCACCGTGCAGCTGACGTTTCCATGCCGAAGAGCTCCGGAACGCTGCGAAGGACGCCCGTCCCCTGGTGGAACGATGAATGTCGTTCCGCCATCCAGGGTCGCCGACGGGCGTTGCGTCGTTTTAGGTTGTGCCCAACATCTGACAACCTAGCAGCGTTCCGTATTGCCAGAGCTAGGGCGCGTCGAGTTATTAAGGAGAGCAAGAGGAGGTCATGGCAGAACTTTGTGAGCACTATAAACCGTTCCACACCTTCGTCGAAAGTATGGGAGTCCATTCGCCGTATATCTGGAAGGTACTCCCGCCCACCAGTATCTGGGTTACTGGATCACGGACGTATAATTACTGACGAACGAAGCATAGCGCAGGTGATGGCGGAGAACTTCGCCGCCATCACTTCCTCCGCTAACTCTGACCCTCGGTTTCAGCGACGTAGAGTCGCTGCCGAGAGGCGCCCGCTGTGCTTCGATTCGTCGAGTACTGAGGCCTACAACTGCCCACTTACATTTTGGGAGCTGGAGTCAGCGTTGAATAGCGCTAACGACACTGCTCCAGGGCCCGATATGATCCAGTACCAGATGCTGAGGCATCTCAGTAAGGATGCTAAGGAGTACCTTCTGGATATTTTTAACAGTATATGGACCGGAGGACACTTCCCCGACTCGTGGAAGGAAGCAACACTTATTCCTATTTTAAAGCCTGGCAAAGACAAATTGTTGCCAGGTAGCTATCGTAGTATCGCCCTTACAAGCTGCGTGGGTAAGACACTGGAGAGGATGGTTAACCGCCGCCTCGTCTGGTGTCTGGAATCCCAAAACCTTCTGAGTCGCTTTCAGTGTGGATTCAGGAAGTTCCGTTCCACCTTGGACAACCTGATCCTCCTGGAGGCGGCAATACAGGATGCGTTTATCCGCAGCCAACACCTTGTAGGTGTTTTTTTTCGACCTTGAGAAGGCCTACGATACTACCTGGCGGCATGTGATTTTAAAACAGTTACATGAATGGGGTTTTAGGGGAAACCTACCCCGTTTTTTAAAATCATTTTTATCTGGTCGTTGCTTCCGGTACCGAGTCGGTGGTGAAGTGTCTGATCTTTTTATTCAGGAAAACGGTGTTCCTCAGGGGTCAGTTTTAAGCGTGACCCTTTTCGCCATAGCCATTAACAGTATATCACTCGTCATAAGGAGTCCCTTACGGTTCTCCTTATATGTGGACGACTTTTTAATTTTTATTGTATCGTCCAGCCTGAGAAGCGCTGAGCGGCAGTTGCAACTCACGCTGAACAGGCTGGATGAATGGTCAGTGCACACCGGTTTTCGTTTCTCCGCTGAGAAAACCCGGTGTGTACTTTTTACCCGCAGCAGAAGCCTTTTACCAGAGCCTCACCTTACCCTGAGGAACACCGTTTTAAGTTTTAGTGATACTGTTCGATTTCTGGGCCTCATTTTCGACAGTAGGCTAACCTGGCTTCCACATGTCAAAGATGTGAAAGCCAGAGCCTCAAAAGCTCTAAATGTTTTAAAATGTCTGTGTGGCAGGTCATGGGGCGCTGACCGCTCCTGCCTGCTACAATTTTACAGAGCCTTTGTACGGTCGCGGCTGGAATACGGTTGTATCGTGTACGGTTCGGCACGGGACAGTTATCTTCGTATACTAGATAGTGTCCACCATGCTGGAATTCGGCTCGCCACGGGTGCATATCGCACCAGCCCTATTGTCAGCATTTGTGCTGACTCTGGCGAGCCGCCGCTCACCATCCGCCGGCAACTCCTCATGGTGCGACACTACCTTCATGTTGCCATAACACCTGGCAGTCCCGTGTACGACCTAGTTCTACACCCCAACCACGAGCGGCTCTATGCCAACCGGCATAGAGCCACTAAACCGTTCAGCTACCGTACAAGGGCTATTTTAGAACAATATGGATTAGAGCTTCCATCTTTTTATCACCAGGGTTGGAGTAAATCTCCTCCCTGGCTTTTAAAGAGGCCCAGAATAATTTTAGAGTTGTCTCGGTATAATAAACTGCGTACCGCTGACAGTGTTTTTATTAATGTATTTACAGATATTTTAAATCAGTATCACATGTTTACCCCGGTATATACGGATGGGTCTAAGCAGGCTAACGGAGTTGGTTGCTCCGTAGTGTTCCCTCGAGCGACTTACACATTCAAACTAGACGGCAGGTGCAGTGTTTACACCGCCGAATGCTATGCCGTGTTGAAGTCGCTCCAGCATATGAAAGTAATGCGCGATAAGTTGTTCATCATATGCTGTGATTCCCTCAGCTGTATTCAGGCCATAGGAAATATGTATCCAGCAGATCGTCTAGTCCAGGACATCCAGGACGCCCTCCTTTCTCTCCAATCTCACGGAAAGGAGGTGTTATTCTGCTGGGTACCCGGCCATGTGGGAATCAGGGGGAACGAGGCAGCTGATGTAGCTGCCAAGTTAGCCTGTGACAAGGGCAGCACTGACTTTGATCCGGTCCCAAAGTCTGACCTTGCCTCGGCGGCGAAGAAATTTGTTTTTGAGGTATGGCAGAGGCAGTGGCTGGAAGTTGAGCATAATAAGCTCCGGCTGGTCAAACTGACCGTTCAGCCGTGGAGCAGCTCCTTCCAGCGGGCGAGGAGGGATGAGGTTCTCCTTACTCGCCTCCGTATAGGGCACTGTCCTCTGACTCATGGTTTCCTTCTCCGCCGAGAGGACCCTCCGGAATGTGATGCTTGTGGCGTACCATCTGACGGTGCGCCACATTTTAACTGACTGTGTGAAGTTTTTAAACATAAGGGCAGACGTTGGTCTAGCTAACGATCTGCCCGTAATTTTAAATAATGACAATGTGGTGAAGGTTTTAAAATTTTGTAATATGGCTGGTCTTACCCCAAAGATTTTGGGGAGATCAGCCTAGTTTTTTAAAATGTTTTGGTGGTCCGTCTACAACCACCAATCCATGTACTGACTTATTCGGTTCTTATTTTTGTTTTTGATTTTTAAGATCGACATTTTACAACTGGATGGTCCCTTTACAGCCATCCAGACTGCCTTTTTAGTGTTTGTGTAAGCTGATTGGCCCTTTTACAGCCAACCAGCCAGTGTTATTAGATTGTTTACTTATTTTACAGTAATTGTTTCAATGTTTTACTTAAACCTCCTGTCTGCATGGCCGACCTCTTTACAGTCGGCCATGTAGGCTGTATTTTAGTCAGTGTTTTCGTATTTTATTATGCTGTCTGTGTGGCCGACCCCTTTACAGTCGGCCATGCAGACGGTAGCTAGTTTTATCCCACATTGTCATTCTGTGTTTGAGTTAGGGCGCTAATGACCAAGTCGTCGACGCGCCCTAAAGCACCAACAACAACAACAACAACAACAACGTAATCTCCTGAGCCGCTTTCAGTGTGGATTCAGGAAGTTCCGTTCCACCTTGGACAACCTGATCCTCCTGGAGGCGGCAATACAGGATGCGTTCATCCGCAGCCAACACCTCGTGGGTGTTTTTCGATCTTGAAAAAGCTTACGATACTACCTGGCGGCATGTGATTTTAAAACAGTTACATGAATGGGGTTTTAGGGGAAACCTACCCTGTTTTTTAAAATCATTTTTATCTGGTCGTTGCTTCCGGTACCGAGTCGGTGGTGAAGTGTCCGATCTTTTTATTCAGGAAAACGGTGTCCCTCAGGGGTCAGTTTTAAGCGTTACGCTCTTTGCTATTGCTATTAATAGCATAGCAGCCATTATAAGGAGTCCCCTACGGTACTCCTTATATGTGGACGATTTTTTTATTTTTATTGTATCGTCCAGCCTGAGAAGCGCTGAGCGGCAGTTGCAACTCACGCTGAACAGGCTGGACGAATGGTCAGTGCACACCGGTTTTCGTTTCTCCGCTGAGAAAACCCGGTGTGTACTTTTTACCCGCAGCAGAAGCCTTTTACCAGAGCCTCACCTTACCCTGAGGAACACCGTTTTAAGTTTTAGTGATACTGTTCGATTTCTGGGCCTCATTTTTGACACAAGGCTTAACTGGCTTGCGCATCTAAAAGATGTGAGAGCCAGGGCCTTAAAAGCTCTTAATCTTTTAAAATGTCTGTGTGGCAGGTCATGGGGCGCTGACCGCTCCTGCCTGCTACAATTTTACAGAGCCTTTGTACGGTCGCGGCTGGAATACGGTTGTATCGTTTATGGTTCGGCACGGGACAGCTATCTCCGTATACTGGATAGTGTCCACCATGCTGGAATTCGGCTCGCCACGGGTGCATATCGCACCAGCCCTATTGTCAGCATTTGTGCTGACTCGGGCGAGCCGCCGCTTACCATCCGCCGGCAACTCCTCATGGTGCGACACTACCTGCACGTTGCCATAACACCTGGCAGTCCCGTGCACGACATAGTGCTCCATCCCAACTACGAGCGGCTCTATACCAACCGGCATAGAGCCAGTAAACCGTTCAGCTACCGTACAAAGGCTATTTTACAACAATATGGATTTGAGCTTCCTTCTTTTTATCACCAGGGTTGGAGTAAATCTCCTCCCTGGCTTTTAAAGAGGCCCAGAACAATTTTAGAATTATCGCGGCACAACAAGCTGTGTACCGCGGATAACGTTTTTATCAGAATTTTTAGAGATGTTTTAAACCAGTATCACACGTTTACCCCGGTATATACGGATGGGTCTAAGCAGGCTAACGGAGTTGGTTGCTCTGTAGTGTTCCCTCGAGCGACTTACACATTCAAACTAGACGGCAGGTGCAGTGTTTACACCGCCGAATGCTGTGCCGTGTTGAAGTCGCTCCAGCATATGAAAGTAATGCGCGATAAGTTGTTCATTATATGCTGTGATTCCCTCAGCTGTATTCAGGCCATAGGAAATATGTATCCAGCAGATCGTCTAGTCCAGGATATACAGGACGCCCTCCTTTCCCTCCAATCTCGTGGAAAGGAGGTATTATTCTGCTGGGTACCGGGTCATGTGGGAATCAGGGGGAACGAGGCAGCCGATGTAGCTGCCAAGTTAGCCTGCGACAAGGTCAGAACCGACTTTGAACCGGTCCCAAAGTCAGACCTTGCCTCGGCGGTGAAGAGATTCGTTTCTGATGTTTGGCAGTGGCAGTGGCTGGAAGTTGAGCATAATAAGCTCCGGCTGGTCAAACCGACCGTTCAGCCGTGGAGCAGCTCCTTCCAGCGGGCGAGGAGGGATGAGGTTCTCCTTACTCGCCTCCGAATAGGGCACTGTCCTCTGACGCACAGCTTTCTTCTCCGCCGAGAGGACCCTCCGGAATGTGATGCTTGTGGCGTACCTTTGACGGTACGCCACATTTTAACCGAATGTGTACTGTTTTTAGATTTAAGGGAAGACGTTGGCTTAGCCAACGATCTGTCCCTTATTTTAAACGATGACGGTGACAATGTGGCTAAGGTTTTAAAGTTTTGCAGCTTGGCCGGTCTTGTCCCAAAAATTTTGGGCAGATCGGCCTAGGTTTTAGATTGGATTGGTGGCCATTTACAACCACCAATCCAAGTACATTTTTTACTCGTGACACTGCTTAAATGGCTGGCCCTTTTACAGCCAGCCAGCTAACTTGTTTTTTAAACTGGTTGGCCCTTTTACAGCCAACCAGTTAATGTATGCGTTTTAATATTTTATTTCCTTGTCTCAGTTTTATATTTTAAGTTGCCGTCTGTGTGGCCGATCTCTTTACAGTCGGCCACGCAGACGGTATTTTAGTTAGTATGTTAGTATTTTATTGTGCTGTCTCTGTGGCCGACCCCTTTACAGTCGGCCATAGAGACGGCAATTTTGCCACATTGTCACGACTGGTTGTTGTTAGGGCGCTAATGACCCCGTCGTCGACGCGCCCTAAAACCCTAATAACAACAACAACTTCTTCGTCTTCCTTAGTCAACCGCGTAAGTTGCATGCACATCTCAAACAGATGTACTGCGGTGCCCACGACTTATCACTATCCACCTTCGAATAATAATTCATATGCTCTCTTCCGAAACGGTTTAAAAGTCTTCCGAGGGGATTTGTCTGTCAGATAGCGACAGACATAGCAAAACAAATCTGGTGAATGCCTGTAAATTCTCTACTCTATCTTTTTCCCAAAAAATAAAAAATAAACAAATGAAATAGTAGTACTGTGATCTCAAAAATATTTCGTTGTATTATGTTACGCGTAACTGTATTAAAAATCGATAAAAACACAGATTTAGTTGGATTAGAAAAAACGAAAACCGCCAAAATCATATTCGACGAAAGTTGTTCCATATAAATATGTATTTTTTATATATCTTCGAAACCTGACGTGATACAGCAGAACGGTTTTCAGATTTGGAATCGGCACGTAAAACTGCATTATAAAATATAAACATGTCAGATATCTACCGCTTTTTACCGAGCGTGGTGGTGTAAAGGTTAGCGTTCTGGACTCGCATTCGGGAGGACGGCGGTTCGGATCCCCGTCCGGGCATCCAGATTTGGGTTTTCCATGGTTTCCCCAAATCACTCGAGGTGAATGCCGGGATGCTTCCTTCAAAAGGACATGGCCGAATTCCTTCTCATTCCTTGCCCCCCCCACCCCTATTATTTCCCGTCTCTAAAGACCTCGCTGTTAAGAGACGTTAAGCAGTTAAAAAAAAAAAAAAAAATACAGCTTGTTGGTATGTGTAATCCACGGAAATACATGTTAACACAGTGGAGCCAGGTATCAAAAAATGTATCAAGCGCTACACCTGCGAAGATTACCATTATGCCGGGAAGTATTCAGTAAATATTGCCGTATATTATTTCCAGAATGTGATTTTTGGTGACAAATCCATTGCCTTTCTTCATACGTCACTAAAACCAATAGACAGAAGTTCTCCGCTTCCGATGAATTGTTAATTTGAAATTGCATAAATTACACATTGTATGGTTCGTTTATAATTCAAATTTTTGGCCCTCCAGTTTTTTCCCTGGATGCATCGACATGGCACGTGTGACATGCCTCTTTTTTATTTTATTTATTTTTCCTGAAGGGTACTCCATTCAGTATTTAAATTACTATACTACACATCCAACAAATTTAGAAATAACGCAGAATCAATAATTTCATATTATTTGCATTTACTTAGTCTTTCTCCGAATTGCGGAATTCCTGGCTGACTAGGTATTAAATTAATAAGATAATTTTTTTAAAAAGAAAAAAGAAAACGCTGCGTAAAACATAGGGTTATTCAAAATGGAGTAATTTTTGCATTTTTTATTTCTCACAAACTATAAAAGATAAAGACACGTGCCACACATCACTGCATAGGAGGACCAAATTTTGTAGCCCCGCCTATTAGTTCCATTCATTGCCGCCAACGGCGCTGTTGTCTGTTATTGTAAAAATGGCTTTTTGTTTGCTACAGTTTGCGAATTTCTTATACCAGTCTTATGTCCGTTTATGACGAACTGTGACTTTATTGAACTTCTGACGGAATGCACATCAACAGTGAATTCACTTTTTGCGTACTGTAACTCACAAAATGACTTCTTCTGTGGCGTCGCCATTTCCATGTAAGCAGACAACAGCGCTATTTGCGGCAGCGAATGGAACTAATAGACGGGGATTAGAAACTTTGAACCTTCTTCAAGCCAGTGATGGGTGGCGCGTATTAGTATCTTTTGTAGTATGAGAGAAAAATGCAAAATCTTCTTTTTGAATAAACCTGTAGCTAACAAAATGCGCAATGACGTTTCGTAATTTCTTCAAGGATAAACATTATTGACTGTACTACTGAGTGTAAGATTCTAATTTTATGGGGCTACATATTCGTGTTGTTCACGCGGTGGGAAACATTTCGCTTAAAATCTGCTGTTGGAGGAAAGTGTACTTAAGAACGCTGTGCAAGCAGTAACCTCGGCCAGTCAACTGCGGCACAATAAACTCAAGGTGCTTTAAACCTTGGCGAGTGAGGAAAGTAGTGGTGATTAAAAGGCCTTTGCAGCACAGAGGCTATCAAGATGATTCATAGCAACAGCAAGTCTGCCTCATTCCGGTCCTCTTCTCTGCTTCCAGTTTTGTCATACTTCTGAGGTAACGTCTTACATGAGAGAAAAGACGAGAACGTGGTATTGCGTGGGCTGCCCGGAGAAACTCGGTAAGTTTCCTGGGAATCTAGTTACAGTTGTATTGTGAAATTCATCGTGTTGAGTGTGAGACAGACATTGCTTTTACGTTGTACAGAATTGCGTTCGGTTTATTTTACTCCCAGACAGCAACATAAGGAAAATACCAAAACAACACTCAACTATTTGCAGAGTTACAGTAACTGAGAACTGTAGCGTAAAATCGCTTCGAGATTTGTAAAAAAGCACCCTGGGATCTTCACATCTAAAACTGAGCATGATCGGGAGGGTGTGGTTTTGAATCCCCACCTGGTCATTCTGATTTCAATTTTCAATGGTTAGGGGGCGTGCACAAACTACGTGGATCTGTTCGGGGGGGGGGGGGGGAGGGGGTTGGCTGGAAAACTAAGCTGAGCTACGTGGGGGAGGGGGATTCACGAGCCAGGCCACGTAGCTTTCCTTTCATAACATTTTTCACAGTTAAAATGAGGAATAAAACTCACAACAGCATGTGAATATTTATTTCCCACAGTTAATTATCTCTGTATGTAATTTACATTAGTCTGACAGGAGCAAACGGTACAAAATGTCTTCTGGAATCAAAAGGGGGAAAAAAAAAAGCTACGTGGGGTGTGTGTGTGTGTGTGTGTGTGTGTGTGTGTGTGTGTGTGTGTGTGTAGAGGCAAAAGCCACGTAGGGCTACGTGGGGGGGAGGGGGGGGGATTCACTGGAGGCCAAAATGGAGATACGTGGTTTATGCACGCTCCCTTACTAGAAATCACTCCAAGCGAAAGCCGTCATGGTTCCTTCAAAAAGGCCATGGCCGAATTCATTGTCATTACTTGTCGCCTTTTCCTTCCCGGATTTAACGACCCCGAGGAACTGTGAAACCTGAAGCAAAAAATTAAAAATTAATACACAGTCCGTATTATTTATTACCTGTACTTTGGTTTAAGGAACGATATTTTGACCAAATCATCCAGATGTTTTGAGCAGTGGGTCTATAACGTGCCTAGATATGGGTGCCGATTTCCGTTAGTTTCCCATATTGTTTTACACTGCATCACATTTATGTATTTTCACTTTGGGAGCGTCCATAAACTACGTGGTTCCATCTAGAAGGGGGAGAAGTTGGCTGCAAAGCTACGTTGAGCTACGTGAGGGGAGGGGAGCCAAGCAAAGCCACGTAGCTTCTTATTCATATTATTTGTCACAGTTAAAATAAGAAACAGACACACAACAGCATGTGAATATTTAGTTCTGTCATTTAACTATATCCGTATGTAATTTACGATAGTCTGACAAGAAACAAACAGTAAAAAATATATTCTGGACTCTAAGGAAAAAAGCTACGTGTTACGTGGGAGGGGGAGGGGGTAGAGGCAAAAACCATGTTGGGCTACGTGGGAGGGAAGCGGGTTCACAGAAGTCCAAAATGGAGTTACGTGGTTTATGGACGCCCTCTTTTTGGCTCTGAAAGTTGTGGCGCCATGATAAAGTCTGGTATGTACAATCGGGTTAAATAGCCGCGGTGGAGAAAGAAATATTCACCATCGAAACTTCGGTGTGTTCTGTACGTCATTTTAGTAGTGACAAATAATATGAATGAAAAGCTACGTGGACTAGCTCGGAACCCCCCATCCCCCATTGTAGCCCAGCGTAGCTTTCCAGCTATACCTTCCCCCCCCCCCTTCCAGACCGAGCCACGTTGTTTATGAACGTTCCCCCAGCAGTAGGCATGATAGAAATGGGCTAAAGGAATATTACTGATCACCAGATAAGGTACCAAAATCCTGGGTATGCGTGTGCAGTAAAAAGTGGATTCGTAAGGTCTTACGACCCACCGAGCGGGGCGGTGTAACGGTTAGCGTTCTCGCCTCGCATTCGGGAGGACGGCGGTTCGAATCCCCGTCCGGGCATCCAGATTTGGGTTTTCCATGGTTTCCCCAAATCACTCCTGGCAAATGCCGGGATGCTTTCTTCAAAAAAGGCCATGGCCGAATTCCTTCCCATTCCTTGCCCCCATCCTTGCCCCCCATCCTTTCCCGTCTCTAAAGACCTCGATGTTAAAAGAGACGTAAAGCAGTTAAAAAAAAAATCTTATGACCTGCTTGCAGTTTCAATTTGCCACACATTTCACCTCTGTCGTTGCTGGACCCACTGTTTGGCGTTGAACCCAATTCACGGGGCTTCATAGCGTCCTAATATAAACAAAGGAAAGCACATATATATTCCAGGCGCGAATCTGGATTCGAAGCAGGGACCATAAATTTTGATATAGCACCTGATCCAGTGAACTACCAGACTTCTAATGCGTATGCTCTGAGGATATGCAACAAGGTCGATTCTTCCATAAGATGGCGTCGTTTAAACAGGTAACCCATTTGATTTCCATCTGAAGAGTAATGTTTAATGGGACGGCAACATGTAGGCTATTGTCTTCTCCCTTCTTTCATCTCCACACACAAACCTACACGGGTCGTAACATAACCTTTCCTTAGTCATCAAAACTTGCGTAACATCATCTTGAGTCCCCAGTTTCCTCCTTGCAAATTTCACAAACAAAACACTATTTTCACAGACAGATTGCGACACCCGGTCGATTAGGGTAGCGGGAGCTGTGGCATGCTAGGTTTACGTGTTAAGGGACACCAGTTCGAATCTGGCCAAGGGCGGGTGGTTTTGATTAAGTGTTGTGATCATGATCTTTCTAGGTTAAGGATGAAAACCTGAAGTAATTTGTGTAGGCATTGCGATAACATAAATTAAAATGCTGGAGCTGGCTGCTGTCTGTACGGCTTAACCAGCTAATTTTTAATAATAAAAGCAAAACAGATTATTTATTTCGCTATCGACAAGCTCGGCGACAAAACGGGTGGTGTACGCAGTCGTATTTCTTTGTTAAAATCGATTTTTTTTAACTGCTTTACGTCTCTTTTTAACATCGAGGTCTTTAGAGATGGGAAAGGATGGGGGGCAAGGATGAGGGCAAGGAATGGGAAGGAATTCGGCCATGGCCTTTTGAAGGAAGCATCCCGGCATTTGCCTGGAGTGATTTGGAGAAACCATGGAAAACCCAAATCGTTAAAATCGAACTTTGCGTGACAGCATTATGAGGAAGATGACATATCCTCGAAATAATTTAAATGAGATGTGAACACTTCAATTCCTCCCAAACAAGCTACCGCTCATAAATATACTAGCCGTCAACAACGCACAAAGACCTAAAACATAGGTGGCCAAAATGCAGCCATGCTAGCGGTTGCCTGTGGTCTTCAAACTTTTCCCGTTGGTCGCAAACAAAAGTCTAAATCTAAGGACGACACATGGTGAGCGAACGGTAACGCTCTGGCCTCGCATTCGGCAGGATGCTGGTTGGAAACTCCATCCGGCCATCCAGATTTAGGTTTTCAATTGTTTCCCCATACAACTCCAAATAAATGCTCGTTGGGAGTTACCTTTGAGTCACTGTCTCACTTTGCACTTTTACTTATTCACGTAGTTTTACCCTTCTATTGAATTAATACTAATACATTGTTTTGTGAATGGCACGCGCGTTCGCACACTGCACTCCACTGACACCTCACTCACTGTTCACTGTTGTGTTGTGCTGCAAGGCTGCTCAGCTCTGGCGTAGCTCTTGCCGCCTGTCGGCCGCTAGCGGTTTTCACACCTTGATCTTACAACTGACCGCTCGAGCAAAAGGAAGCCAACTCAAAACACTTGGACACGGCGGTCATCTGAGAGAGGTAGGAACGGGGGAGGGGGGGGGGGGTTGCTAAGATGAGAAGCGTAACCAAGGGAACCTTACTTTAAGCCGCCAGTTCGGGGCGAACCCCGAGTATAGCACAGAATATAATTCTACTAAAGTTCCTAGGATGTGTCTTGCTTTGCAATCGCTAACTGAAAAACACACTTTCTAATTGATGTGTGTTTTAATCTTGAAAATAAACTAATATAATTAACCATTCTAATTTATGCTGTCAGAGTTAAAACTAATTCTCGTGTGTACAATGTCATTACATTAATGATACAGAGATCTCCAATAATGGCGACTCTCCACAAATGTGAACTTACATAAACAGTGTGTTGAACTAACTGTAGCGAATGCGCGCTCATTAGCTTCTCTAACATAGCCGGCTAAGCTACTTTATCTGATAAGAGTTGGCAGATATATCCTTCTGATCATAAAGTGCACTGTTAAGCTGGGCGCGTGACGTCACGGCGTTACAGACATCATGCACGATGATCAACTGGCATACTAATAGTATTCATTTAAATAGATCAGTAGTAAAAATAGAGAGATTGGAGAAGTGCATTGCCACAAGCCATGTTAGCTTCATGAACGCAAATAGTGAGGATCTTTATAGAAACAATTACTGGCAATGAATTATTTTAATGATTTCGCTGAAATACAATAAGAGGTAGGGAGAAAATTATGATTAGGGTTAAAGTGTTTTATAGAATTGTTTCTTTTTTTTAGTGAAAACCGTAATATTCCGTTAGAAGATCTATAAAAATGTTATCCCATCTATTCGCTCTTGTGGCAATAAACAGCAGTGCTCTCGTCTTTTGGCTCTTGGACAAGCGTGGGTTCCTCACGTTTCCACTGCTTTCAAACACTCGTTGAAATGACAGCCAGCTGGGCCGTTCCCAAACGACCAACTTCCCTCCCGCTGTCCAACAATTTGGCATCTCTCAAAATATCCCAGTTTAAAACCAACTCAAGTGTTTCATCGTGGATGTTGGTACCTTAAGATTAAATATACTTTTCTTAAACATTTGCCACATCTGTCATTCTACAGCCTCGCACGTCACTTCGGATACCAAGGCCAGCTTGTCACAAGAAATCGCATTTGTGACAAATTGGTGATACATGTGTGTCGCGAAGCTTTCACCCATTGGCCATCCATTCAAACCCACAAGCGCAACCGGAAGTCTACCGCGGCATCTTCCTCGCCGTCTCGATAGAATAACGTGGCACGTGTAAATGTTCATCAGACCTACTGTGCACAGTTAGGAAATGTAGAGCTCTAGGCTGAACCAAGTGCCTGCCCTTCCCGCTAATATTTCGAAATTTAATCTCTCACTGTACAGCAATTTCCTAACTAAAATCTAAACTGAAACACTTGAAATTTCTTATTAAGTTGTATAAAAATTTACTGTATCGTATTTAAGTGTTAAGTAATAAGATAAAAAATAACTGAATATAATTAATGTATTCAACACAGTTTATTAATATTGCTATAAACTATCAAAACTCTTGGTAATGAGTCTGTTGTGAAGTATAAGAAGTTTTAAATCATCTTTTCGTCAGTAATATGGAATCCCATTCTATACTTCTTATTTTCGATGAATTCAGTCTTTGGGGAAGTTGCACATACTAAGCTCCGGCTGGTCAACCCGACAGTTCAGCCGTGGAGCAGATCCTACTAGGAGGCGTAATAGGATGAGGTTCTCTTTACTCACATGCTCATTGCTTCACCGAAAGGATCCACTTGTGATGTTTTTCTGACGGTGCGTCTCATTTTAGCAGATTGTAAGTGTTTTTTAAAGGGCAGATGTCGGTTTAGTCAACGATCTGTCTCATATTTTAAACAATGAAAGGTTAAAGTTTTAAATTTTTGCGTGTTGTGCGGTCTTGTTCCGAAAATTTTGGGCAGAACGGCCTACTTTTAAAATAGACGTGTGGCTCCTGTAACTAGTATTATGTTTTAATATTCTAAGGGTTTCTCTCATTTCTTGTTTAGAACGCAGTTTTAAATCTGGTTGACCCCCTTACCGCCATGTAGGTGCTTTTTTATTGTTTCAAATCCGATTAACTTCTTTAGTCAATCATTATCTGGAGAGTTTTTCAGTTTGTGGCCTATTTACGGTCAAACGTTTTATTTTCTTATCATATGTATGGCTCACCTCTTTACAAACAGCAATTGCATACATAATTCGAGCCATTTCGTAGTTGTTTCTTTTTCTTACAACGCTTCTGATGACCTCGGCATCGACGCGTACTAAAACCCCAAAGCAACAACATTTATGCTTCTAAATGGTTTGTACGATGCGTATTCTTTTATTTTTTATTCTGGAATGTTCCCGTTACAAACGAATGCTGACAGGAGCAGCACGAGAGTAAATCACAGGAGAAAGTAGTTGTTGCGCAATGCTTTACAATTGGCTGATTCCAAAGCTGGGTTTTAATTTAAAAGTATCATTTCTACCAAACAAGTGGTCGTTGGTTAACAAATGAACCGTGTGTATCGTTGTCCACATTATTATGAACAACATCGAGTCCATATTTTTACAAGGGAAACTAACGTTATCTGCAAGCGACGTAGGAGAATATGTAGCAGCTTCTTCCTATGGTACAAAAATATCGGCGAGTCAGAGTGAAAAACCGTAGGGAACGGGTATGCTTTTTACATTTGCCTTCGCATTTAATTTAGACTATGTTTGTAAAATATTACATTTGTTTGATTCTTCTACAGCACCGTTCCTAGCAGACAAACAATACCGACCCGGAATGTCTCTAGGGAACACTCGTGTTGAATTCCTGGCCATGCCATCAATGTGTTGGGTTTAAATGTGTCCCGAAAACTCGATACAAATGCCACGATTGTTTTCATAAAACGTTCTTGTCTAGAACTGGGAAGTCATCTGTTCGATCCTTGATCCGTTCGTAACGATTTCGGTTTTCCTAGGTTTCCAGAAATCACTCTAGGTTGGTGGTTCCCATTTAGTGGTACACGTACCCTCAGCGGTTGCTTTAAGGGGTACGTGCGGTAATACACAGACGGAAAAAAAAATCCCAACACCAAGAAAAAATTATTGTAGAGTAATGAAATTTGGACAATGCATTTGTCAAGTTAACATGTTTAATTGATTAAATTTTCAAGATCACAGGTTAATTTAAGCTCAAGAAAATGCATTTCAAATGTTAAATACTGTTAAATTAATAGCCGGTGTAACCTCCAGAATTTTGAATGCAAGCCTGCAAACGTGAATGCATTGTGTCATACAGGTTTCGAATGTCACTTTGTGGTATGGAGTTCCATGCTTGTTGTACTTGTGCTGTCAATACTGGGACGGTCAGTGCTGGCTGTGGATGATGCTGGAGTTGTCGTCCAATGATATCCCATACGTGTTCAATTGGAGACAGATCTGGTGATCTCGCAGGCCAAGGTAACATGTCGACACTCTGTAGAGCACGTTGCGAGACAACAGCGGTATGAGGGCGAGCGTTATCCTGTTGAAAAACTCCCCTTGAATGCTGTTCATGAATGGCAGCACTACAGGTTGAATTACCAGACTGACGTACAAATTTGCAGTCAGTGTGTTTGGTATAACCACAAGAGTGCTCCTGCTGTCATAGGAAATTGCTCCCCAGACCATGACTCCAGGTGTAGGTCCAGTGTGTCTAGGCCGCAGACAGTTTGGTTGCAGGCGTTCCCCTGGCCTCCTTCTGACCAACACTCGGCCATCACTGGCACCAAGGCAGAACCTGCTTTCATCAGAAAACACAACAGATCTCCACTCCGTCCTCCAATGAGCTCTGGCTTGACACCACTGGAGTCGCAAACGGCGATGGCTTGTAGTCAGTGGAATGCACGCTACAGGGCGCCTGGCTCGGAGCTGTCCTTGAAGTAACCGATTTCTAACAGTTCGTTGTGTCACTGTGGTACCAACTGCAGCTCGAATTTCTGCCGCAGACGCAGTACGATGCGCCACAGCTGTACGCCGAATACGGCGGTCTTCCCTCTCAGTAGTGCCACGTGGCCTCCCGGAACCCGGTCTTCTTGAGGCAGTACCATCCCTTGACCACTGCACCCAACAATCATGCACAGTGGATACATTCCGGCCAAGTCTTTCTGCAATATCGCGAAAAGAAAATCCACCTTCTCGTAGCCCTATTACACGACCTCGTTCAAACTCGGTGAGCTGTTGATAATGGCTTCTTCGTCTTCTTAAAGGCATTCTTGGCTAACATCAACTCACTATGTCAAATCTCAGCGGTAAATAACGTTCACAAACTTTACAGCGCGTATTTAAAGCAAACCTGATTTGCAAGCTCTGAGTAGCGCTACTAGCGCCACACTTATGCGCGAAGCGCGAAATTTGAATCGATGTCATCTTTCAGATGTATAAACACGCCTACCAAATTTCGTTTATCTAACACAAGTCTTTCTTGGTGTTGGGATTTTTTTTTCCGTCTGTGTATCTTGACTAAGGTAGTCACTACGATATATGAGAAAAAACATTACCGTGTGTGTGTGTGTGTGTGTGTGTGTGTGTGTGTGTGACTACTACAAATCAGTAATTAAATTTAGGATATTTTCCACATTACTAGAATCGTTTTAGGTGTTTGATGTTTGTAAATTTTATCATAAAAAACTATTTAATATCGCTGTTTTTAAAATGATGACTTTGTATGTGATTACATCAGATATTGAGAATTTATATTATGAAATTAGTAACGGCTTTCAGGAAATAACTAAGTGCTGTGTCTGTGTTACTTTCCCGCTTCAAAAACAGCTAAGAAAAACTAAAATTGGTTATTTTTCGAGTGCACACATTATCTGCATGATTAAATTCGTGGGAAATTTAGCTCGTAAATACTTCCTAGCAACATTAAATTTTCCGGTAACAAAATCCCCGGCAAAATACTGTGCGTCGGGAACCAGTTCCTTCACGCATTTCACGTAGTTATGCAACCTGAAAATTCTTTGTTTTTTTCCTAAACAAGATGTTTTTCTGGTAGCTGTCTTTGTTACGCAAGGACTCCAAGGCGGATGTATAGAAAATATTTCATCACATAATAGCTCGTACTCAAGTGATCTGAGCTTCTTGTTGAAGGCAGTACTTTTACCACCGAATGTAGAAGCTCACTGAATCTTAATTACATAAGCCTCCCAAGAAGACGTTAATATTCGGTTCTTTCGGACGTACATTTCACCACTTAATTGGGTCTAACGGTTTGACGTCAGGCAAGCTGTTCTTCTAGCTATAAACATTAATACATTAATCCAACAGTTCGGTAGTATTAATATTGCGTTTGAAAAAACTTACATCTTTTTTTTTAGTACAGGATTACTATAACAAGCTGTAGTTTGATTTCAAGGGACTAAGGTAAATTGTTGAAGAAACCATCATTCACATCTAGAAGTTTGTATACTTCTAGTACCTTCAGCTACGTTACCTAATAGTTATAAAACAGTTAAACCTTTTCAACTATTTATTCAGTTTATTTTCCTTTCCTTGCTCTTCCCTTCACCCTTCCTCCTCAAATCCTCCCGCTTCCCTCTCACCTCCGCCTCTTAACTCGCTCCCCGCGTCAACCTTCCCATGATGATGAAACGATCCGTGGCAAAGTATGGTCAACACAATGCAGTACTGATACCTTGATTAAATGGAACAGTACTGAGCGAGGTTGACTGAAAGTAAAAGCGCCATAACCTTTAGTTGATCAGTTCACACGTTGGTACGGAAAGCTAGGCCAATCAAACTTGTTTTAATACCGCGATTTTATCTGGTTTTACAGAACAGGAAGGAGCCTTTACTGCCTCATCTTGCTTTTAATGATTCCCCGAAACAGTATGAGCTTTCAATTGGAAGCTCGTTAGAACTAGTGATTTAGAAGTGCATTAGAGTGCGCTGCAACATGAAACGGTAGACAATTTCATTTGTCATCTTAACGACAGTATGGTTGAGTTTTCTCGGGCACACAGATATCCCAAAGAATAAGTCGAATCACGATTTTCAGATAGTGTAACCCCGACATAGTCATTCTGATATTCCAATAAGAACGCTACTCAAAATATTTAAGTTCAATTATTTTAACAACATCATTATCCAGTCTGATACTGGTATCACCTCTTCACTGTACTTCGGATGTGCAAGTGTCAACGTGGATTGTTCCAGCCAATTAGATTTCAGTCATCAGTATAGGTCATGGTATTCTCTTCTCCTTTCGTTGATAGGAATTTCGACATATGTTTGATTCCATTGATTGCAGTGACTTTGACTCTCGCGAATTAAAAGATGGCTCACATTCTTAAAGGATATACAAGCCGGTGTTATTTATAAACGGGTATACTTAGACTTACGTGTTAAATTTGCTTGTCGTGTCACGCTTTTCCAACCAACACAACTTTGTATTCTTAGACTAAGGTTACAATATTTCATCGTAGACATCGCGTAAGCATAAGGTGGAAGAAGACTACGAAGAAATTTATCATTCAAAGAAAGTGGATGACACAGGAGTATGGAATAATTGACGAGACGGGTGACATACAGGGAGAATCACCTTCAAGATCAAGATACCATTAAAAATTTCGGGAAAGTTCCGATTTAGTGATGCGAAAATTGTTTTTCTCTTCTGAAATTAAATTTGTTATTACTCAACATACTCGTACATAATGCCCGAAAGAGCAAAAACGAATCCACTAACTCAGTTTCGAACGAATATAATACATTCAAAATATTTTATTGCGGTAAGGAAAGTAATTTCGTACTCCACACCATCTGAAAGCATCAGCATAAACAATGGCTAAATTTCGTGATTTTTTGTAATATAAAAAGCAGAAATAAAAATAACTGTAAAATATATAGAAAGGTAATAATGACGAAACAATTTAGCCTTTCATAAACTAGAAAGTCGTATTTAAACATTTTTCTAAAATGTATAGCATATTCCCATCTTAAAAATTATATCCTACTTTACTGAGCGATCTATTCGTTTATAACTATTATGATACGATCTTTCAACAAAAACTTTTTTCTAAACACGTACCTATGGCATTGCAAATCCGTTTCCTGACACTGAGAGCCCATAGGATTAATGTATTGGAGAAAGTATGATGTATACCCCATCTTTATAGTGTCGCCAAGAGTTGTTTGCTGTTTGTTTTTTAATTGTTTTTGTTTGTTTTTAATTGTATTTTTTTTTAAATTTTAATTGTATTTTTTAATTTTTTTATTATTATTACTTAACGGTTCTTCAACGCAGAGTTAAAGCCGGGAAAGATCTGGCGACAAGGAATAGGAGTGTATTCAGTCATGGCTTATTAAAAAAACTATACTGACATTCTCGTAATGTGACTTGATAGACCAGTGGCAAATTTAAACTGAATTGACTGCATCACGGATTGAAAAAGCGTTCTCCCGGATGTCAGGATCAAGCGTTTACCTCTCACTCACCTTGGTGGGCTAAAAGTCCACCGCTTTCCTAGATTGCCATACTAATTTGAACGACTGTCTTCCAGAAGACTACTAGGCTTCACTGGGATTTAAACTTCGATCATCCAGTTAATTATCAGCACCGAGCGTGGCGGTGTAACGGTTAGCGTTCTCGCCTCGCATTCGGGAGGACGCCGGTTCGAATCCCCGTCCGGTCATCCAGATTTGGGTTTTCCATGGTTTCCCAAATCACTCCTGGCAAATGCCGGGATGCTTCCTTCAAAAGGCCATGGCCGAATTCATTCCCATTCCTTGCCCCCCATCCTTGTCCCCCCTCCTTTCCCGTCTGTAAAGACCTCGCTGTTAAGAGACGTAAAGCAGTTAAAAAGTTATCAACAGTCAGCGATATGCTCTATGCTTCTGGATTAAGACCCACGGTACAGTAGAAAATAACGAAGTTGTCGGCAAGCTCTAGTTTGTATTCCTGGTATCAACACAGCCGTTAGGAGTGCACCGTAAGCCTAACGAGGCAGACGGGGTTATTGCCACTGGCTGAGATCAAGTTGCAAACACGCACGCAGTGAAATGTGGGCCGCCGGTGTTGTGTAATCTCGTTGCTGTGATGACGGGGCCATCTGTGGCGGGGGTAACGAGACCGCCATACCTGTGTTACGTGAGACGACCCCACGCTCGCGACGCTAGAGGCAGATGTTTTTCGGCCGGCTAGTAGCGTCCTTGTTTATGCATCGCATACGCGGCGCTCAGAGATGCCAACAAGGAGCACTCCCGCGTGAGGCCGTATCAGAGAACTGATTCCACGACGGCGACAAGCTCGCGTTATTCACGGATCTTACACGACCTGGTTTGCTGCGTGCAAGTTTCCCGCCACTCGTCAACATGTTGTTTGCTGGCTAGTGTGTACCGTACAGCACCGTTAAAAACGGCACATGTATGTCTCCTGTTCGAATCCAACTTATCGCGGAGATGCTGATATGATTAGCTACATCGCTAGAAAACCTGCCTCAAACACGTTTGGAAAAAAAAAAACTTGAGTTACATAATTATTTCTTTTATGAGATGCTACCCTCATTTTGACTTTTGTAGGATATCCGTACATCCATCTCTTAATAGAGTGATGACTTAGTAGCTTCTTAGTACACTTGAGAGTAGCCAAATCTCGTCTCATCATTGTCATTTAACTTGTCTGGAACATAATGATATATTAGCTTAATTGTAAACACTGAAGTTAAGCGGTTTTTAGGTATAGGTATTAATGTTTATTAGCGATCTGACTCTGTGACCGAGTGTGGTGGGTGAACGGCTAACGTTCTGGCCCAGCATTCGGGAGGATGCGGGTTCGAATCCCCGTTCGGGCATGCAGATTTGGGTTTTCCATGGTTTCCCCAAATCACTCCAAGCGAATGCCGGGATGCTTCCTTCAAAAAGGCCATGGCAAATTCCTTCCCGATCCTTGCCCCAATCCCATCCCGCCTCTAATGACCTAGCTGTCGACGAGGCGTAAAGCCCAAGCAAAAAAACATAAATTGACTCTGTGGTTAAGGTGTCTGACTGGAAAGCGAAAGGTCCCCTGTTTAAATCCGATTCCCGGCTGGAATTTTCACTGTCTCTGACCTTATCCTCTGGCACGACTTGCTGTTTAATCTGACTTAAGCCAGAACGCTTCCGTGATTAAGATTCAACGTTAAACTGCAGGTCCCCTGTACCGGGTAGGATACGGCATGGGCGATAAGGACTTTACCTGCGTCTCTAAAATTTCACAGTTGTGTCACGATTGCTCAATATTGTTATATTTTTCCACTGTTGTTTTCCTGAAATACAAGAATCATAATTTCGTAGAAGATTATTCGTACTTAGAGCGTATCTTACAACATGCGAGTCGGAAAAGACGGGAAATGAAATAATGCTATTAAGAAGAAAAAGTGAGAGTCACATAAGGATGAAGAAATAGAGTAAAGCCTGCATATTTAAGTATGTGAAAAATTTAGTGTCTGAAAATTTTTGCGTATTAATTATTTAGCAGATATTTTGCTCCTGTTTGAAAAATGACATACGGGAATTTTAATATGCATATTGAATTCATCCAGGAACAAGAATAAAGCAGCAGTGTATTCAAAACTAATAGATTCAAATTGCAAATACGATGTGCGTTGTCTACGTTCAATCACAAGCATTCTAATGGTGGACGTGAATTCTTCACCTACTCGCTAGGGCTCCTCTCTTCATTTGTTTTCGGAGGAGGAAAATGACCTTCACCCATTTCATCTTTTCCATATTCGTTTTTTTAACTGCTTAACGTCTGTTAACAGCAAGGTATTTAGAGACGGGAAAGGATGGAGGGCAAGGAATGGGAAGGAATTCGGCCATGGACTTTTGAAGGAAGCATCCCGGAATTTGCTTGGAGTGATTTGAGAAACCATGGAAATCCATATTCGTCCAAAGAGAGATATCACAAATCTCTACTCTTCCCTCTCTGTATTGGCATAAAAAGACTCGGAATATATGTCTCAACCAGTTTGTTTCTAAGATCTTCATTCGTTATGAACACAATATATTTTTCTTCCTTCTAAATCTTTCTTTAACAAGTTTAGCTACGAATGATTTTCTTGTTTTCGCAGGCGTCATATTACAAATATAAATGCTTACATGATTTTCGCTGCGTTGTTATATTATTAATTCTTCTTTTCCCGACGTTTCTACCTAGTCTTCGGTCTTCTTCAGGGGTCTTGTGCCGAATCTGCTAAAGATTGTGCTCTTCTGGAGACCGGCGTGGCTAGTTGTTTATAAACAAGAATTAAGAATATAACAACGCAGCGATAATCCCGTAAGCATTTATTTTTGTAAGTTTAGCTACGGTTTAATCTCATGCGCATTGGTATATTTTTATTTTACTGGCTAAACAACTGGTAGGGTGAACTTACCAACACGGATTCTATCCCCCTGATGGTTATCCAGATTTCAGTTTTCTGAGATCATACCAGATAAATAATGGGATCTTTCTTTCCCAACGCCATGGGCAATATTGATGCCGTTCTTAGCCACCAATCACTTCCCGACTCTAATTACTTCTAGGATGATGAGCCTTAAAGCATTCTTTTTAAGTTACATAATTTTAACCAGTTACTTTTAGACTTTTGTGACATCATTTTAATCATTGTTACTTTTTTCATATAGAACTCTGATTTATGTAATACTCTTTACAAATCTCAGGCTTCATCTATTTATGTTGACTCTTATGCAGTTAATTCTTGGTGAAATCATTCGCCCGAAGTTCGCTGACTTTACAGACAGATTTTTTTCTAACTGAATGAATCTATTAGTAATCGGTTTGTCTGTTCGGTGATTCCTCCACTATATAATTATCAGATCTCTCTGAGGTTTTACCGTCTTTACAGTGCTATATCCGATTTTTTGAATTTGAAAATGACACTTTCATGTGTCTTTCTTAGTGTGTTGTGATTATAATTGAAATGGATCTTGTGAGTTGATGGAAATTTCTCTTCACTTTGGGAGTAAGTGAACTTCAACTTCACTTTCTTCCAGTGTTAGGGCGCTAATGACCTCGCTGTCGACGTGCCCTAAAACCACAAAAACAACAACAAACTTCCAGTGTTTGAGATAATTCATTCAGCACGTCCCTTTATAATTTATTACAGTTTCTGTAAATAAAAATTACATATACAAACTTTCTACTGGAATCAAATGAGCATGGTCATCTCTTTTCTCGTTTCTTTTTCGTCAATTGTCAATCCAGCTCTTATCGTTAATGCCCTGTAGACACTTAACATACTATTCACTCACCTCCTATCTTCCCAACTAAGCTCGTTTATCATACCCGAAGTTGATTTATTAGTCTTAAATTTCCGAAAGCAATAATAATAATAATAATTGCACGTTCCGGTGGCAATCTCCCTACACACCAGTCGATCTCCTATCCTCTTCCCACCACTTTTGCCCTCTGCTAATTTGAATTCTTTCAGTGTTTTTGTAAATTATTCATCATTTCTCTTGGTAATTTATTTCAGTCACTTACACCCTTTCCTACGAAACAAATTTTTCCCACACCTGTTTCCTGAAATAGAGTGCCAGCTTGTGGTCATGCTCATCTTTACCCTTCCACGCACCTCTCTTAATTCGCCCACCAATATCTTTCCAGTTTAATCACCAATATATGCCTTGTACTTCTCCCATAACTCTCTTCACTGTCCTTCTATCTTCCAATTGATTCCACTCCAGCTCCTTTATCTATATTAGTTACCGACAACGTTTTGCGTTAATTTCAAAAGACCTATCTAGCAGCCCTTCTATGCACCCTCTACTTTGATACCCAAAATGTGGGTCCTATGTAGAACAGTTGGAGGGGGTGCAGAAAAGGGCTTCTCGATTTCTAACTGCTCTCCCTTGCACCGCATAAATTGTGTCCCATACTGTTTTATCACAATAAAGAAAAGGCTTGATCTTGGCTTTTATACGCGTTCTGCAATCGCAGAGTGATACGTCCGTGTTACCAAATAATCAAGTGCATAATTTGATGTCATAACACCACGACAGCGAAACCTTTCTGGTCCTGCTTCATGGTATTAGACGGGACTCGAGTTCTGGACTTTCCACGGCTTCACACTGCAGTTGGCTTCTCTGGTACACGCGAGTGGCGTCATTTGCATATGTCTGCCACGGGTGAGTTGAAATGTGAGTCTGAAGAAGACTTGAAACTATTGACCATTTCCTTCAATCTATTTAGAAGGATTAGTTTTGAATATTGTGGTAACAGTCGATTATATTCAAACAGTATCGGACTCCAAGAAAAAGGGAGAAAATAAAAAATCAGCGACTCAAAACGGTCCGCTTCCTGTCCATTTACGATGTAAGCAACTTTTTTCTTTTGATCTATAGAGCCTTCAGTTGAGGCAAAGTATTAAGGGAAGTGTATGCGTCACCAGGGCGAAGAGTATGATATTTGTTAGCACAAATCTTCATCACTTCTATTTTGGATAGACCTGTTGATACTTCGATTTCTGCTTCAATGAGGAAATAATGTTGGGCATCCCCTAGCACATGTTGCCTACGATTTTATCACTGTATTGTTATAACTTCCTAAGGAAAAAAATTAAAAATAAATTCTTGCGGTATAATCTGTTTTATAGTAATAATTAACATGCTAATTATTTCATTGCATCATTGACTTGCGGCAATGTCAGATTCTTTTTGTAGGTACTTTTTTTACTATTCTAATGCAGTGTTACCCTGATCTGAATTAATATGATCATCTGCAAACATACAGTTATTGAGTGACATCTATTATTGAAAATGAGGGCTGAAATAGACGCCTTCGAAACGTTCCACTAGTGTGACTACGCGGCCGGAAGCCCGATAGTAATTTTTTTTACATACAGCGCCGTGAAAACCTTCAATCTTAAATGCATATTGCAGTTTCTATTATATCCGGATGACACCACTTCCTATGGGCATAGGCTTCGGCAACTTGTTGGGGGGGGCGGTGAGAGACACGTGACAGCTACTCTCTCCTAATTGGGCAGCTGGCCGAACCTTCAATAACGCTGAACGTTCCACATGGGGTGTTATTTGTGTTCAGCAGAGCATACGGAACAAAACGCAGAGTAGTTCTGCTTCAGAAAAGGACTTTGTCAGCGTAGACTATTTTCACAAGCCGCGATGGTTCCTACTAAAGGTTATAGCCCAATACCTTCCCTTTTCTTATAACCAATCCTCTTCCGCCTCTACTGACCTCGGCGAAAAAAAAAAAAAAGTCTATCTACCTGAAAACTCGTACAATATTTTTTTTAAAATGTACTGATGACGTATGTTTCGGTTAAAGGTTTATCATTCCACCACAAAAAAATTCAGTTTTTTCTACAGCTTCTTTGGCAGAGAGATTTCCTACAGGACATTTCGGCCGCTTATTGGCAGAGTTTTTAGTGCCCGTATCCTTCCGCCTCTGCCTTGAGCGCTACAGTAGTGGAGTGTTGTGCTGTCATCTATTTGCGAGTCTTGCAATTATGTTTCCTGTGAGAGAAATGCCTTTTTTTGTGAAATGTGTAGTTTGAGTCGAATATTAGGGACTGTCCTAGCATCCGCTTTGAGCCGCGCTGGCGAGTGGTTCGATGGTGTACCATTCCCGATCAGCTGATTATGTGCGAAAGATGCGGATTAAATTCCAAATTTCTCGACAGTGCGAAGGACTTGAGGGAATACCATACTGTTGATTGAAGTTTAGCCGTTGGATAGGGACGAAAAACTCGGCGGTTTCCAGCAATATCCTCAGGCCTTAATAGTCGGGCACCTGATTTTCTTATACATTTTCCTTGCAGTCCAAACACGCATTATATTTAACGCACATTTACCTAGTCGTGTATAATTCTCTCACCAGATAATCGGGAAATGCAGCGGGATACACTCCTACATCCTGATAACTCTCCAAATTCTGCAAGACAGGACATAACGCTTGCTTTGGTTATCTGAAAGACCTCGCAGAAGTATGCGATCTGAATTTTTCATGCGGAATAAGTGAACTGAAGTTACTCTCGAGCAATAGGTTCAGAGGATTTTCATGTCTGTGTGCTCATTTTTCTGCACTCAGAGGAAACTCGCAGTCAACATTTCATTATGGTGAACGTTTTTCGGATTTTAATTTGGCTTCTTTCAACAGAAAAACTTCCCATATTTCGAATCAGATTCAGACTTCCTGATCGAAACGCAACATATATCTCGTTCCCTATTCCTGAAATTCAAATGCCGACGAAAGTAAACTGAATTGAGTCTAAGCATAAGGAGGCCAAACTTGACGCTCTGCTTTATTAAACAACAGTTGACGACTGTAGTTCTCTCAGGTCTACAGTTTTCAGTTGTTTATGCTTTTATGCTTGCACTGAAAGTTTAATCGTACGGTTAATAATTATGTTCAGGAGATTAAGAAAAAATGAAACTCGATTTGAATTTGTGGAGTAGTCGACTAACGCTGTAAATGAAAATCATCTCCAAAAATTTCTGAACTATAAATAAAAAACACGAAGCTGCTAAAACGGCTGACTTAATGCAAGTGACACAACTTTCATAGCGTGTAATCTGGTGTTTTTGTTTTTGTTTTTTTTTGCTATTGCGCACATTCTAGAAAATAAAAATAACAGTACAACCAACCATTCACACATGTTTATAGTTTTTGTTGTTGATTTTGTTTTGTCTCGTTTTTATTCCCTTTGCTATTAGTTTTAAGATTTTATGTCTGGTTGGCCTCTTTACAGCCAACCAGACATGGGCTTTTAAGTTCATATTTTAATGGCCCCGTTACAGCAAACATTTTAGCATTTTACTAGATTTGCCATCTGTGTGGCCGACCCCTCTACAGTCGACCATACAGACGGTAAAAAAATTAGATTTTAAGTCACATTGCTAAGCCGGTCGTTGTTAGGGCGCTAATGACCCTGCTGTCGACGCGCCCTTAAATCACAACAACAACAACAATAACAATAACAGGATCTAAATTATCAAACTAAAAACTATCTAAATGTTGTTAAATCCATTCAAAAGAATAAGGAAATTATTCTAAACATTAAATGAATAAATAGATTCGAAGAAACCTGTGAACATAAAAAATAATAGTTCCAACCGAATGAAAAAGGATCGAAATATTGTAGCTACAGCTGATGTATCCTATAATATTTTTGAATCGTACATTAATGATAATCTCAGTTAAAATAACAACTACGTGTACATACATTGACAACAGTTGCACACCACAAACAAATCGTACTCTGAAACTTCAGTCGAATAACATTTCCCAAAATATAGCTGGTAGTTTTATCTACAAGAAACAGTTGGAAAGTGATCCAGAAAAGATCTAACTGGTACGTCTCTTATTAATAACAGTTGCTAAAAATGTTTACAGTCTCGTGAAAAATCCCTTTAAACTGTAATAGGTTTCTGGATTCAAGTTTCCAATCTGAGGGAATGTTTCTCAATTCTAAAGCTTCCGTGCTTGTTGAACTTTTTTGTGTGGCAATTTATCGCTCATAACTTGAATTAAACTTGTCTCAGTTTTTCGATGTTGAAAACTCAGTTTGTTTCGAAAGTTAGTTCAACATTTAGTAACAACAACCATTCAATTACAAAATCCTTGCTTTTCGGTAAGTTCCATGCAATGTACCTGAACCGTTAAACGATAGAGTTAAGTGATGTGTGTCTACATGAAAATCAGGCTTGTTACCCAATTTCGAATTAGTGCTTAGCTGGAAGCGAGCAATAAACGTTGTTGGTACAACTAATCTTGTTTGTGAAAACAGGAACAGCAACTGTGGGTGTCGCATTGTCGTTTCGTAGTCAGGTCATACATATGTATGACACGCTGGAATGACACGTCTATTGCATTGTACTTCTTGGATTGAGTAGACAGGAATGGGATTGTTCTGCCACCCACCGGTAGTACCTAACCGCAACTTCCCTCTTGGTTTACTATTACTGAAATTTACAGTTACTTATATTAGAATACGATTACACATTGGTCTAAGGATAAAAATGATTACCACGCATTAGCACTGTTAAACTATTAAAGTTTCCTCTTCTCGAGAAAATACTCTTATCAGGTTGTTGTTATCGGCACTGTTGTGTTAAAGTTCTTCCTGCTTGTCTATGTGATGTGGTGTTCGCAGGTTTTTAATCAGTATGCAACTTGTTTGTGATGTTAAAATACTGCTGTGTAGGCGGCTTGATACAGTGTTTTGAAGGGCTTGTTTGCGGACACAGCTTTTCGCTTTGAGGACAAAATGGCTATGGTTATTGTGACCGATTTAAAACCTCTGGGTTATTCTGCACCATTAAATTATGTTACTATGCCTGTGCCACCCGTTTGATTCCAATGTCTCTAGGTTGGCGAATCTATTATCTTCTTATGGGCATTCATCAATTTGATTTAATCTTCTGATTTTATCCGTTTTTGTCCTTGTGGACGCTCCTATATGGATTATAACAGTTACGGTTTATCATGGAAAGTTTAGATTAGTTTTAATGACTCTATCTTTGACCCGTTGCATGTTGGAAATTGGTTGTAGAAGTAGTGACCCATACTTTACACCCATATAATAGTGTTGGCACTACGACGGATTTGTAAATTCTAAGTTTCGTTCCGTTGTTAAATTTCTTACCATAATGGCGTAGAAGTTGAGGGGGTTAGACATTCCTTTTTTCATTTGTAATTTCGGCGAAGAATCATCTTGATTGTAAGGCATCTAAGAAATTTATATGCTTCTAAGATTATATTTGGTCGGATAAACTGGGCTGCTGTGTGGACATAATTCGATATGTTTGATAAGATATACCTGTATATGAACATTTTACAAGATTTGTACAATTCGTCTCACTATTACATCTATGAAATATATTTTTAGGTTTTCATTTTCGATGCTTGTTTTTAATCTATATTTTCCTCACCGTAATTTATACACTCATTCATTTCATTCCATCTCTCCTTATTCTACTAATTACATTTTTAAGGGCTGCTTACAAAGTACTTTGGTTAGTATATGTAATTTACGGATAGATGCATTTAGAGAGCCCTTTGATTGTCTTCGTCAGTTGTCTCTTTGAATGTATTCGTCATGTTGAGAGCAGTAATTCTGGGCGAGTACATGCATTTGTACTTGTGTTTTTGTGTAGTTAGAGGATCTCCCATGTCATAATTTTTCATTTGTATTCTACTCGCATATTCAGTTTTCGTCATTGTCAAGTTTGCCTCGCCATACACCACTTCGGATGGAGTATGATTGTCCAGCTTAAAATGCTTCGTCTTTCTAAACAGCGCAGTGGAATTGCTATCTCCTCTACGATATCAGTCGTTGGGATTAGTGTTGTAAAAATAATAATAATAATAATAATAATAAAAATTTGACGTGAAAAAAAAAAACATAAAAACTGTGGAAAAAAAACATGTTTTTTCTGGGACATGTTTTTTTTTCATAACTACTAAATTACAAATTTTGAAGGCATTTATCGTTTAATATGACTGTTTTAGAGTTTATACCAAGTACTTATCTTACTTTTAAATCTACTATATTTTTCTGGATCAGTAGAAAAAAAAATATAAAAATATTGGTAACATTGACTGAAGTTTTCTTTTACGAATGGGGACTTCCCGAAAAGGCTAGGTTGAGTGAGAAGGAATCCCCGTTCCCCATTGTTTGGATTGATACTCGCTTTTGAACTAGTGCTGCCAGGCCCTACAAATTTATCTGTAAACCTATGAATCTTTTCAAAAAATTAGGAAATTTAACCACGGTTTTTTTCCTCTTTTTATTACTTGTTGTGCTTTCCTTATATTCGTCCCCGCAGGGGCCTGGTACGCAAGTGCCAGGTACGGGTTTGGCGAACCCGCGGTGCCCGAGCTGGAAACTTGTGAGCGCCGCAAGTTTCCCACACCGTAAACTCCTACCATGCTTCAACGACCACCGTAGGGCGTGGCGGTGGAACGTTGTGTGCCTAGGAGAACGGGGATCTTGGCTTCATCGCCCGGATCGCGAGGATGGTAGAAACCTCTATAAAAAACCCCTCAACCTCAAGGTGAGTAACGTGCCGAGGAGGTGGATGGGTGGTGAGGCAAACCACCCGCTAGCGTACAACCTCAGGGGCACCTGCCGCACCCCTGTTGTATTGGGCTTGGTGGCGTGATGCGGGGGCTCCACGTCACTCGACATTTAGTTCCTCCGAACTCGTGGGACCAAAACGAGGAATAATCAAAATCCCAACTCTTCCTCCTGCGGCTTGGGCAACCCGCAGGGGTTATGTCACTTCAACGCCCAAAAAAAAGGTGGTGGTAAGCGGGCGAGGGTTGAAAGCCCTCCTAATGAAAAAGAAATGGGTAACAGGAAGGATTATCTTGTTGATAACGCCTTCGTTATAATGGCACGGCTGGAGGGATCTTTCGAGAAGGTCTCTCCATTTTACATCCACAAAGGTCTCGAGGATATTGCGGGTACCCTAAAATCTGTCAAAAAGCTGAGGAACGGGACCCTGCTATTAGAAACATCTACTAATAAGCAGGCTGTCCTACTCCTTAAGTGTGAGAAGCTCGGGGAGTTCGCAGTAAAGTGCGAACTCCATAAAACACTCAATTCGAGTAAAGGCGTGGTCACCTGCCGCGACCTGATTGACATTAGTACCGAGGAACTCCTTAAGGAATGGTCAACAGAACATGTGGTCGAGGTTCGTCAGATCACACGAAGGGTTAACGGCAGTCTTGAGAAGACAGCCACCTTCGTCCTGACGTTCGACACTCCAACGTTGCCCAAAGCCATTAAAGCTGGCTACTTAAATCTTAATATCCGTCCGTATGTCCCGGAACCAATGCGCTGTTTTAAGTGCCAGCGTTTCGGGCATACGACGGCGACGTGTAAGGGCAACCCCACCTGTGGGAAATGTGGGAAAGCAGCACATGAGCCAGGCACTAGTTGTACTCTCCCACAGGTGTGTGTACACTGCTCCGGGTCTCACCCAGCCTGGAGCAGGGAGTGTCGAGTGTACCTTGATGAGAAAAAGGTACAGGAGTTGAAAACCAAGGAACGGCTATCATATGGCGAGGCGAAGAAGCGGTTTAAGGCCCTTGCGCCGCCCGTATTCGCTACCAGCTTCGCCAAAACCTTGTCAACTCCCGTCAGAAAGGAGAGTGCTGCTACACAGACGTCCTTTGCAGACATGGGCACAAGTACAACGTGCTCATGTCAATGCAAATGTGGCGCTACGTCCACAAAGGTCATAACGCCGAAGACCGTGGACGCTGGTAGCAGCACATCTACAACCTCGACCACAAGGACAGCAGGTACACCGGTTCCACCAGCAGAAGCACAGCCATCCGTTGCAGAATCTTTAGCATCAGAACAAACCGCAACAGCAGCATCCGCAGGAGTACCTGCGGCTGAACAAATGGCAGCATCATCCGCCGATAGCAGCGGATGGAAAACTGTGCAAAAAGTTCGGGGGTCCGAAATTTAAACATGCGGATCCCAGCATGTTTGTTAAGTCCCCTTCCTCTTCTCCCCCCAGACCACAAACTGGGAGGGAAGGAAAGGGGGCGGAGGCCTCGGCGGAAGAAAGACCCGCCAGGCTCTGAGGCCTCACAAAATGCGGAATCGTCTTCGGACCCCGAAGACGACCAAATGCTGGTGGACGAACCTGGTTCCGTTCCTCAGCATTCACAATCGGAGGACCCACCCGAACCGGGGCGGGTGAAATTAAATAGGTAGGATGGCTCCCATACTACAGTGGAACGTTAACGGCTTTCGGGCTCACAAAGAGGAATTCCAACTCTTAGCACGGTCTAATCCGTTGTGTCTCTGTTTACAGGAGACACACTTTAGACCCTTACACCAGCCTGTGCTAAGAGGATATGACATATTCCGAAAGGACGATACCGAGGGTGATCGAGCTAAGGGAGGAGTGGCGGTGTTTGTCCGAAACACTGTCCACTCCGAACCCGTTGCTCTCACCTCTAACCTACAAGCAGTGGCAGTGAGGATATACGGTCCTATTAAACTGACCGTCTGCTCCATTTATCTACCACCAAATACGCCCGTTGAGTATGACGAACTTACCGACATACTGCGGCAGCTTACTCGGCCATTCCTCCTCCTAGGAGACTTTAACGCACATAGTGCGTTGTGGGGCTCGAACACCGATTGCCCCAGAGGCCGAGTGGTAGGTGGATTAATGGAGCAAGAGGACGTTTGTATCCTGAATACAGGACAAATGACCCACTTCACCACTGCTTCCGGTTCGTCCTCTGCCATTGATCTTTCGTTGTGCTCTCCTTCAATTGCAGACTCCGTGCAGTGGGAAGTGGATCGCGACCTCCATGGAAGCGACCACTTCCCTATATGGATGCACGTGGGCGTCGAAGGTAGAGGAGGAAACACCCGACGCAAATGGAACGTCAGTAAAGCAGATTGGCAGCTCTTCTGCCGTTCTGTTTCGCTACAACGCCGCGAGAATATACACGACAAGGTGAGTCACTTCACAGAAGTGATTCACCACGCTGCTGACGTTTCCATGCCAAAAAGCTCCGGAACGCTACGAAGGACGCCCGTCCCCTGGTGGAACGACGAATGTCGTTCCACTATCCAGGGTCGCAGACGGGCGTTGCGTCGCTTCAGGTTGAACCCAACAGCCGACAACCTGGCAGCGTTCCGTATAGCTAGAGCTAAGGCGCGTCGGGTTATTAAGGACAGCAAGAAAAGATCATGGCAGAACTTTGTGAGTACCATAAATCGTTCCACACCTTCATCGAAAGTATGGGAGTCTATCCGCCGTATATCTGGAAGGTACTCCCGCCCACCAGTATCTGGATTACTGGACCACGGACGTGTGATAACCGACGAACGAAGCATAGCCCAGCTGATGGCAGAGAATTTCGCTGCCATCACTTCGTCTGCCATCTTGGACCTTCAGGTCCAGCAGCGAAGGACTGCTGCCGAAAGGCGCACGCTGTGCTTTGATTCGTCGGACACAGAGGCGTATAACAGCCCGTTCTCATCCTGGGAGCTGGAGTCTGCACTAAACAGTGCAAAAGATACCGCTCCAGGGCCAGATATGGTCCAGTACCAGATGCTGAGGCATCTTAGTAATGATGCTAAAGAGTACCTTGTAGATATTTTTAATCATATTTGGACTGGAGGACACTTCCCCGACTCGTGGAAAGAAGCAACATTAATACCTATTTTAAAACCTGGGAAAGACAAATTGCTGCCAGGTAGCTATCGTAGTATTGCCTTGACAAGCTGCGTGGGAAGACACTGGAGAGGATGGTAAATCGCCGCCTCGTCTGGTGTCTTGAATCCCGTAATCTGCTGAGCCGCTTTCAGTGTGGATTCAGGAAGTTCCGTTCCACCTTGGACAACCTGATCCTGCTGGAGGCGGCAATACAGGATGCGTTTATTCGCAGGCAACACCTTGTGGGTGTCTTTTTCGACCTCGAAAAGGCTTACGATACTACCTGGCGGCATGCTATATTAAAACAGTTACATGAATGGGGTTTTAGGGGTAACCTGCCCCGCTTTTAAAATCATTTTTATCCGGTCGTTGCTTCCGGTACCGAGTCGGTAGTGAAGTGTCAGATCTTTTTATCCAAGAAAATGGTGTTCCTCAGGGATCAGTTTTAAGCGTGACCCTTTCGCCATTGCGATAAACTGCATATCATACGTAATAAGGAGTCCCATTCGGTACTCCTTGTACGTAGATGATTTTTTAATTTTATCGCTTCGTCCAGCCTGAGAAGCGCTGAGCGGCAGTTGCAGCTCACGTTGAACAGGCTGGACGAATGGTCAGTGCACACCGGTTTTCGTTTCTCTGCTGAGAAAACCCGGTGTGTACTTTTTACTCGTAGTAGAACTCTTTACCGGAGCCCCACCTTACCTTGAGGAACACTGTTTTACGTTTTACTGATACTGTTCGTTTTCTGGGCCTCATTTTTGACACAAGGCTCAACTGGCTGCCACATCTCAAAGATGTGAAAGCCAGAGCCTCAAAAGCCTTAAATATTTTAAAATGTCTATGTGGCAGGTCGTGGGGCGCTGACCGCTCCTGTCTGCTACAATTTTATAGGGCCTTTGTACGGTCGCGACTGGAATACGGCTGCATCGTTTACAGCTCAGCACGGGATAGTTATCTTCGGATGCTTGATAGTGTCCACCATGCAGGAATTCGGCTCGCCACGGGTGCCTACCGCACGCCAGGTACGGGTTTGGCGAACCCGCGGTGCCCGAGCTGGAAACTTGTGAGCGCCGCAAGTTTCCCACACCGTAAACTCCTACCATGCTTCAACGACCACCGTAGGGCGTGGCGGTGGAACGTTGTGTGCCTAGGAGAACGGGGATCTTGGCTTCATCGCCCGGATCGCGAGGACGGTAAAAACCTCTATAAAAAACCCCTCAACCTCAAGGTCAGCCACGTGCCGAGGAGGTGCATGTGTGAGAGGTGGATCACACGCTAACGTGCAACCTCAGGGGCACCTGCGCACCCCTGTTGTATCAGCATTTCTTTTTATCATGTTTTTGCTCGTGGGACCACAATTCCTTCTCACAAACAAAAACAAAACCCCTGCGGCCCGGGTGTGTCGCAGGTAAATAAAAATACACCCAGTTCAAAAAAGCGGGCGAGGGTTGAGAGCCCTCCTCGTGAACAAAATTACAGTAACGGCAAGGGTTTTCTTACAGATAACGCCTTCGTTATAATGTCAAGGGTGGAGGGATCTTTTGAGAAGGTCTCTCCATTTTATGTAAACAAAGGTTTAGAGGGTATTGCGGGTACCCTCAAATCGGTAAAAAAGCTGAGGAACGGAACTCTGCTTTTGGAAACATCCACCCAAAAGCAGGCTGTCCAACTCCTTAAGTGCGAGAAGCTCGGGGAGTTCGCAGTAAAGTGCGAACTCCATAAAACTCTAAACTCTAGTAAAGGTGTCATCACCTGTAGAGACCTCATAGATTTAGAGACCGAGGAACTCCTTAAGGAGTGGTCTACAGAACATGTGGTCGAGGTTCGTCAGATTAAACGAAGGGTTAACGGCAGTCTTGAGAAGACAGCCACCTTCGTCCTGACGTTCGACACTCCGACGTTGCCCAAAAACATCAAAGCAGGATATTTGAATTTGAATATCCGCCCGTATGTGCCGGACCCAATGCGCTGTTTAAGTGCCAGCGGTTCGGCCATACGACGGCGACCTGCAAGGGTAACCCCACCTGTGGGAAGTGCGGAAAGGCGGCTCATGAGCCAGGCACGAGCTGCACGCTCCCACAGGTGTGTGTCAACTGCTCCGGGGCACATCCAGCCTGGAGCAGGGAGTGTCGATTGTATCTGGAGGAAAAAAAGATACAGGAGTTGAAAACGAAAGAGCGGATTTCGTATGGCGAAGCCAAGAAGCAGTATAAGGCTCTGGCTCCACCAGTCTTCGCTACCAGCTTCGCGAAGACGTTATCAACTCCCGTCAGGAAAGAAAGTGTCGCTACCCAGACGTCCGTTGCGGACATGGGCACAAGTCCAATGTGCTCATGTCAGTGCAGATGTGGTGCCACACCCATCAAGGTCATTACACCTAGGACCTCGGACGTTGGTAGCAACACTCTGACGAACTCGACCATATTGACAGTAAGTTCAGCAAGTCCACCAGCTAAGGCACAGCCATCCGTTACAGTAGCTACAGACGTGGGTGCCTCTGCAACAGCAGAAAGAGCACCCACTGCAGTAGCATTACCTGCAGCAGCTATAACAACGGCAACGCCATCTGCCAGTAGCGGATGGCAAACTGTGCAGAAAGTCCGGGGTCCGAAGTTTAAACACACGGACCCCACTGTGTTCTTGAAGTCCCCTTCTACTTCTCCTCCCAGTTCCCCAACTGGCAGGGAGAAGAAGGGGAACAGGCCTCGGGGAAGAAAAGTCCGCATGACTCCGAGGCCTTAGAACAAGTGTCGTCTTCGGACCCTGAAGACGACAAAATGCTGGTGGACGAACATAGTTCCGTTCCTCAGCAATCGCAATGCGCAGGACCCACCCGACCCGGGGCGGGTGGTTTTAAATAGGTAGAATGGCTCCCATACTTCAGTGGAACGTAACGGCTTTTCAGGCTCACAAAGAGGAAGTCCAACTCTTAGCACGGTCTGATCCTTTGTGTCTCTGTCTGCAAGAGACACATTTCAGACCGCTACACCAGCCAGTGCTAAGAGGATATGACATATTCCGAAAGGACGATACCGAGGGTGATCGAGCTAAGGGAGGAGTGGCGGTGTTGGTCCGAAACACTGTCCACTCCGAACCCGTTGCTCTCACCTCCACATTACAAGCAGTAGCGGTGAAAATACACGGTCCAATCCAACTGACCGTATGCTCTGTCTATCTGCCACCCAGTGTGTCAGTCGGCTACGACGACCTGGTTGGCATTATACGACAACTCACTCGGCCCTTTCTCCTTTTGGGAGATTTCAACGCCCACAGTGCGTTGTGGGGTTCCACCACCGATTGCCCCAGGGGCCGAGTGGTTGGTAGATTGATAGAGCAGGAGGAAATTTGTATCCTGAATACAGGGCAAATGACTCATTTCACCGCTGCTACCGGTACGTCTTCTGCCATTGACCTTTCCTTGTGCTCCCCCTCCATCGCGGACTCCGTGCATTGGGAGGTGGATCGCGACCTACATGGAAGTGACCACTTCCCTGTTTGGATGCACGTTGAGTGTGAGCGGGGAGGAGGTAATAACCGGCGTAAATGGAACGTCAGTGGTGCAGATTGGCAGCTCTTCTGCCGTTCTGTACTGCTACAACCCTGTGGTAGTATACAGGAGAAGGTGAATCACTTCACAGAAGTGATTCACCGTGCAGCTGACGTCTCCATGCCGAAAAGCTCCGGAACGCTGCGAAGGACGCCCGTCCCCTGGTGGAACGACGAATGTCGTTCCGCCATCCAGGGTCGTAGACGGGCGCTACGTCGTTTTAAGCTGTGCCCAACAGCTGACAACCTAGCAGCGTTCCGTATTGCCAGAGCTAAGGCGCGTCGAGTTATTAAGGAGAGTAAGAAGAGGTCATGGCAGAACTTTGTGAGCACAATAAATCGTTCCACACCTTCATCGAAAGTATGGGAGTCCATTCGCCGTATATCCGGAAGGTACTCCCGCCCACCAGTATCTGGATTACTGGATCATGGACGTATTATTACCGACGAACGAAGCATAGCGCAGCTGATGGCGGAGAACTTCGCCGCCGTCACTTCATCGGCCAACTTTGAACCTCGGTTCCAGCGACAAAGAGTTGCTGCCGAGAGGCGCGCGCTGTGCTTTGATTCGTCGAATACAGAGGCATACAACCGCCCATTTACATTTTGGGAACTGGAGTCAGCGTTGAATAGCGCTAACGACACTGCTCCAGGGCCTGATCTGATCCAGTACCAGATGCTGAGGCATCTTAGTAAAGATGCTAAAGAGTACCTTCTGGATACTTTTAATGACATATGGACCGGAGGACACTTCCCCGACTCGTGGAAAGAAGCAACACTAATTCCAATTTTAAAACCTGGCAAAGACAAATTGTTGCCAGGTAGCTATCGTAGTATCGCCCTTACAAGCTGCGTGGGTAAGACACTGGAGAGGATGGTTAATCGCCGCCTCGTCTGGTGTCTAGAATCCCAAAACCTACTGAGCCGCTTTCAGTGTGGATTCAGGAAGTTCCGTTCCACCTTGGACAACCTGATCCTGCTGGAAGCGGCGATACAGGATGCGTTCGTCCGCAGCCAACACCTTGTGGGTGTTTTTTTCGACCTTGAAAAGGCCTACGATACTACCTGGCGGCATTTGATTTTAAAACAGTTACATGAATGGGGTTTTAGGGGCAACCTACCCCGTTTTTTAAAATCATTTTTATCTGGTCGTTGCTTCCGGTACCGAGTCGGTAGTGAAGTGTCTGATCTTTTTATTCAGGAAAACGGTGTTCCTCAGGGTTCAGTTTTAAGCGTGACTCTCTTCGCTATTGCGATAAATAGCATTTTAAGTATTATAAGGAGTCCTATACGGTCCTCCTTGTATGTGGACGATTTTTTAATTTTTATTGCATCTTCCAGCCTGAGAAGCGCAGAGCGGCAGCTGCAACTCGCGCTGAACAGGCTGGATGAATGGTCAGTGCACACCGGTTTTCGTTTCTCTGCCGAGAAAACCCGGTGTGTACTTTTTACTCGCAACAGGAGTCTCTTACCGGAGCCCCACCTTACCCTGAGGAACACTGTCTTATGTTTTACGGAATCTGTTCGGTTTCTGGGCCTAATTTTAGACAATAGATTAACCTGGCTACCACATCTCAAAGATGTGAAAGCCAGAGCCTCAAAAGCTCTAAATGTTTTAAAATGTCTGTGTGGCAGGTCATGGGGCGCTGACCGCTCCTGCCTGCTACAATTTTACAGAGCCTTTGTACGGTCGCGGCTGGAATACGGTTGTATCGTGTATGGTTCGGCACGGGACAGCTATCTCCGTATACTAGATAGTGTCCACCATGCTGGAATTCGGCTCGCCACGGGTGCATATCGCACCAGCCCTATTGTCAGCATTTGTGCTGACTCGGGCGAGCCGCCGCTCACCATCCGCCGGCAACTCCTCATGGTGCGACACTACCTTCACGTTGCCATAACACCTGGCAGTCCCGTGTACGACATAGTTCTACACCCCAACCACGAACGGCTCTATGCCAACCGGCATAGAGCCACTAAACCGTTCAGCTACCGTACAAGGGCTATTTTAGAACAATATGGATTAGAGCTTCCATCTTTTTATCACCAGGGTTGGAGTAAATCTCCTCCCTGGCTTTTAAAGAGGCCCAGAATAATTTTAGACCTGTGTCGGTACAACAAAGTGTGTACCGCTGACAGTGTTTTTAATAATGTTTTTAGAGACGTTCTAAATGAGCATCATATTTTTACCCCGGTGTATACGGATGGGTCTAAGCAGGCTGACGGAGTTGGCTGCTCCGTCGTGTTCCCTCGAGCGACTTACACATACAAACTTGATGGCAGGTGCAGCGTTTATACTGCCGAGTGCTACGCCGTGCTAAAGTCGCTCCAGCATATGAAAGTAAATCGCGAAAAGTGTTTCATCATATGCTGTGATTCCCTGAGCTGTGTTCAGGCCATAGGAAATATGTATCCAGCAGATCGTCTAGTCCAGGACATCCAGGACGCCCTCCTTTCCCTCCAATCTCGTGGAAAGGAGGTATTATTCTGCTGGGTACCGGGCCATGTGGGAATCAGGGGGAACGAGGTAGCTGATGTAGCTGCCAAGTCAGCCTGCGACAAGGTCAGAACCGACTTTGTACCGGTCCCAAAGTCAGACCTTGCCTCGGCGGCGAAGAGATTTGTTTTTGATGTTTGGCAGAGGCAGTGGCTGGAAGTTGAGAATAACAAGCTCCGGCTGGTCAAACCGACCGTTCAGCCGTGGAGCAGCTCCTTCCAGCGGGCGAGGAGGGATGAGGTTCTCCTTACTCGCCTCCGTATAGGGCACTGTCCTCTAACTCATAGTTTCCTTCTCCGCCGAGAGGACCCTCCGGAATGTGATGCTTGTGGCGTACCTTTGACGGTACGCCACATTTTAACTGATTGTGTTTTATTTCTTGACTTAAGGGCAGACGTTGGCTTAGCCAACGATCTGTCCCTTATTTTAAACGATGACGGTGACAACGTGGCTAAGGTTTTAAAGTTTTGTTGCTTGGCCGGTCTTGTCCCAAAAATTTTGGGCAGATCGGCCTAGGTTTTAGATTGGATTGGTGGCCTTTTACAACCACCAATCCAAGTACCTTTTTTACTTGTGACACTGCTTATATGGCTGGCCCTTTTACAGCCAGCCAGCTAATTTGTTTTTTAACCTGGTTGGCCCTATCTACAGCCAACCAGTTAATGTATTATATTTTAGTCACAGTTTTATATTTTATGTTGCCGTCTGTGTGGCCGACCTCTATACAGTCGGCCAGGCAGACGGTATTTTAGTTAGTATGTTAGTATTTTATTGTGCTGTCTCTGTGGCCGACCCCTTTACAGTCAGCCACACAGACGGCAATTTCGCCACGTTGTCACGCCTGGTTTTTGTTAGGGCGCTACTGACCCCGCTGTCGACGCGCCCTAAAACACAACAACAACAACAACAACAGCCACCGCACCAGCCCTATTGTCAGTATTTGCGCTGACTCTGGCGAGCCGCCGTTACCTTCCGCGGCAACTCCTCATGGTGCGACACTACTTGCACATTGCCATAACACCTGGCAGTCCCGTGCATGATGGGTTATGCGTCCGGATTTCGAACGGCTGTATATCAATCGCTACAGAGCGACTAAGCCTTCAGCTTCCGTACAAGGGCCGTGTTAGACAATTTGGTTTGAGTTACCTTCTTTTTATCACAGGGATGGAGTAAATCTCCTCCCTGGCTTTTAAGGAGGCCCAGAATAATCTTAGATCTTTGTCGGTATAGCAATTGTATACCGCTAATGTTTTTATTAGTATTTTTACCGATATTTTGAAACAGTATCCACACGTTTACCCCGGTATTCACGGATGGGTCTAAGCAGGCTAATGGAGTGGGATGCTCTGTTGTGTCCCTCGAGCGACTTACACATACAAACTGGATGGTAGATGCAGCGTTTACAACCGCCGAGTGTTACGCTGTTTTAAAGTCGCTCCGGCATATTAAATCAACCCGCGATAAGAGGTTCATCATATGCTGTGATTCCCTGAGCTGTATTCAGGCCCTAGGAAATATGTACCCAGCAGATCGTCTAGTCCAGGACATCCAGGACGCCCTCCTTTCTCTCCAATCTCACGGAAAGGAGTGCTATTCTGCTGGGTACCGGCCATGTGGGGAATCAGGGGGGAACGAGGCAGCTGATGTAGTGCCAAG
>JARYHS010008074.1:92533591-92564105 GCA_031002005.1 Vandiemenella viatica | reverse complement strand
GGAGAAAGGGCCGAGTGAGTTGTCGTGTAATGCCAACCAGGTCGTCGTAGTCGACGGACAAACTGGGTGGCAGATAGACAGAGCATACGGTCAGTTGTATTGGACCGTGTATTTTCACCGCTACTGCTTGTAGATGAGAGGTGAGAGCGACGGGTTCGGAGTGGACAGTGTTCCGAACAAACACGGCCACTCCGCCCCGCTCGATCACCCTCGGTATCGTCCTTTCGGAATATGTCATAACCTCTTAGCACAGGCTGATGTTGTGGTCTAAAGTGTGTCTCCTGGAGACAGAGACACAATGGATTAGACCGTGCTAAGAGCTGGACTTCCTCTTTGTGAGCCTGGAAACCGTTTACGTTCCACTGAAGTATGGGAGCCATTCTACCTATTTAAAACCACCACCCCCCCCGGATCGGGTGGGTCTTCCTTCTCTGATAGCTGAGGAACGGAACAAGGTACGTCCACCAGCATGATATCGTCTTCGGTGTCCGAAGACGATTTTCGTTGTGAGGCCTCGGGTCTTGCGGATTTTTCATCCGCCGAGGCCTGTCCCTCCTCTTCTCCTTTCCAGAAGGGGATCTGGGAGGAGAAGTCGGAGGGGATTTCACAAACATAGCGGGGTCCGTCAGCTTAAATTTCGGACCCCTTACCTTTTGCACTGTTTGCCATCCGCTACCGGCAGATGGCTTGCCGTTACACTTCTTGCAGATACTGTTTCTGCTTCAGGGGCCGCTTCTGCTGTTGCAGAGGGGCCCGCAGCTGTAGCGGATGGCAGTGTCTTTGCTGGTGGACTTACGGAACCTGCTGTCGATGTGGTCGATGTTGTCAGAGTATTGCTACCGACGTGCGAGGTCCTAGGTGTAATGACCTTGATGGGTGTGGCACCACATCTGCACTGACATGAGCACATTGGACTTGTGCCCATGTCCGCAACGGACGTCTGGGTAGCAATACTTTCTTTCCTGACGGGAGTTGATAACGTCTTCGCGAAGCTGGTAGCGAAGACTGGTGGAGCCAGAGCCTTATATTTCTTTTTGGCTTCGCCATAAGAAATCCGCTCTTTCGTTTTCAACTCCTGTATCTTTTTTTCCTCCAGATACAATCGACACTCTCTGCTCCAGGCTGGATGTGCCCCGGAGCAGTTCACACACCTGTGGGAGCGTGCAGCTAGTGCCTGGCTCATGAGCCGCCTTTCCGCACTTCCCACAGGTGGGGTTGCCCTTGCAGGTCGCCGTCGTATGACCGAACCGCTGGCACTTAAAGCAGCGCATTGGGTCCGGTACATACGGGCGAATATTCAGTTCAAATATCCTGCCTTGATGTTTTTGGGCAACGTTGGAGTGTCGAACGTCAGGACGAAGGTGGCTGTCTTCTCAAGACTGCCGTTAACCCTTCGTTTAATCTGACGAACCTCGACCACATGTTCTGTTGACCACTCCTTAATTTAGAGTTTTATGGAGTTCGCACTTCACTGCGAACTCCCCGAGCTTCTCGCACTTAAGGAGTTGGACAGCCTGCCTCTGGGTGGATGTCTCCAAAAGCAGTGTTCCATTCCTCAGCTTTTTTACAGATTTGAGGGTACCCGCAATACCCTCTAAACCTTTCTGAACATAGAATGGAGAGACCTTCTCAAAAGATCCCTCCACCCTTGTCATAATAACGAAGGCATTGTCAATAATACAACCCTTGCCGTTACTGTTGTTTACATCCGGGGGGGCTTTCAACCCTAGCCCGTTTGTATGAACTGGGTGTATTTTTATTTGCCTGCGACACACCCGGGCCGCAGGGGTCTTTGGTTTTTTTGTGAGATGGAATTGTGGTCCCACGAGTAAAAACCAGTATAAAAAGGAATGCTTATTACAACAGGGGTGCGCAGGTGCCCCTGAGGTTGCACGTTAGCGGGTGGTTCGCCTCACCACTCATCCGCCTCCTCGGCACGTGTCCGACCTTGAGGTTGAGGGGTTTTTTATAGAGGTTTGTACCGTCCTCGCGATCCGGGCGATGAAGCCAAGATCCCCGTTCTCCTAGGCACACAACGTTCCACCGCCACGCCCTACGGTGGTCGTTGAAGCATGGTAGGAGTTTACGGTGTGGGAAACTTGCGGCGCTCACAAGTTTCCAGCTCGGGCACCGCGGGTTCGCCAAACCCGTACCTGGCACTTGCGTACCAGGCCCCTGCGGGGAAACCCTTGCTGTGACTGTTACTTTGTTCTGGGGGATGGCTTTCAACCCTCGCCCGCTTTTTTGAACTGGGTGTATTTTTATTTGCCTGCGACACACCCGGGCCGCAGGGGTTTGTGGTTTTTTGTGAGGCTTCATTTTGGTCCCACGAGTTAAACCATTTTAAAAAGAAGCGCTAATACAACAGGGGTGCGCAGGTGCCCCTGAGGTTGTACGTTAGCGAGTGATCTGCCTCTCACCCATGCACCTCCTCGGCACGTATCCGACCTTGAGGTTGAGGGTTTTTTTTTATAGAGGTTTGTACCGTCCTCGCGATCCGGGCGATGAAGCCAAGATCCCCGTTCTCCTAGGCACACAACGTTCCACCGCCACGCCCTGCGGTGGTCGTTGAAGCATGGTAGGAGTTTACGGTGTGGGAAACTTGCGGCGCTCACAAGTTTCCAGCTCGGGCACCGCGGGTTCGCCAAACCCGTACCTGGCACTTGCGTACCAGGCCCCTGCGGGGGAAGACAAAGAAGAACAACCATCTGGCATTCGGAGTTCCTACGATTTGGCGTGAGTCAAGTAACCATGCCACAGACCGTCTTTTCTGTTTAACAAACGTCACCGGATTCTCCTACAAAATTCATGCAAGTGTAAAGTATCCAGACGTTCCCTTAGTTTCAAAACCAATTCCACATAATCCCGTCACTTTTCCAATACCAACACTGCCTACAGAATATAGAATCGGTGAAGGAACGCAAGAAGATAGTTCTCCTTCATCTCCTAGCAACGATGCAGACTGACTACCATCCGGCAGTATAGGTCAGACACTTGGCGTATTCTGTCATAAACGCCTCGTTTCGCGCTTCCATACGTGGAAGGAGGCCGCCTCATCTAGCTTCCCTATGAGGTCCTCATCTAAGCCGCTCGTTACTTGGTACAAAGATATACCTGATGAAGACAGTCGAGTCAACTGTCGAAACTATGTTCTCATGACTCCATCCGAAGATTACAATGCAATTTAATACTGGATATTCTGACGTGAAACTTGTGTTGCATCGCTAGCTGGAACACTGAGGTGTAATTCTATTGTGTTTTGCTGACATTTGATGATATCCTAATGCACTCTGCAGATTGTTATCTGTAAGTGTCGGGAAATGAGTTTTTAATCTCGATTGATGGCTTTAGAATTGCTGCATGACGACGGCTGATTAACATGATACGGAGATGGGTAATGACACAAACAGGCTGCGGAAAAAATAATTGTGTAATATCGGGGATAAACATTACCACTAATAAAACAGAAGACAATTCAAGGGCGAGGATGTGTAATCAGTTATAATTTTGTTGATCGTAACTGAACCTACGGCACATAAATGTCAAAAATGTCAGCTATCGTACAAATGACTATCCAAATACAATAGGAATGGCGGGAGCAACTATGAGTCTCTCTGGCGTTTTTGTGAATTGAACGAGAAATTCAGCAGTAAATGAAGACATGTTCATATTTCGCAGTTGGGTCCCCGTCCCCCCGCCGGGTTATAATATTTAGTAGGCGAAGTGCTGAGACCGAGAGGTGGTTGACCCACAACTTTGGCATAAACGGCTTTTATCAAACATGCAGTATACATACAAAATGTCCGGTCAGACTGCGGCCTGTACTTATGAGTCCGCCTGTGGCAAAACCTTTAAATCCCGGGATGGTCTACTAAGGCACCAAAGATACCATTACCACTCGTTGGAAGATGGTACCTGCATTACAAGCAACCAAGTCTTTTCAACTTACGCAGGAACACAATTCATGCGGAGTGGGAAGAGCCCCAGCTCCCTACAATATTGAAACGGGTGTTATAAAAAGAATTTGGAGCAAAGCCCCAGATGTGATAGAAACTGTTCTCAAGAAATGCTTCACAGAGCAAGTTTTCCCAAAAGCTCATTCCGAAAGACAGTAAGAAGCCAAAGGATATAGTGAAGTCCTACAGGCCAATCCGCCCGCTTCCAGTGATGGGCAAGGGCATGGAAAAGATCATTATAGCTCAGATCCAGGAAGAATTCGATGCAGCAGGTCTTGCATCGCCACTGCAATTTGGGTTCAAAATGGGACTGGGGACCGTAGCTGCCGTGAATAAAATGCTCTCATTTATATACAATGCACAAAATTACACAGTTGCAATATTTGTGGACATTAAGGGAGCCTTGGATAATTTATGGTGGCCTTTGATTATGCAACGCCTAAGCGTAGCAAACTGCGATTCTCCCACCTACAATCTCGTCCGCAGTTACTTGTCAGACAGGAAAGTGAGCTTCTCTTCCATCTCTCACTCCACTGAAAAAGAAAAAAAGTATCCAAAAGTTGCACGCAAGGTTCGCCAGGCAGTCCATTCTACTGGGACATCTCGGTAGATGACTTCCTCAACAAGCTAGCAGTTAAACCTTGGAATCCGGTGGCCTATGTAGACGACGTAGTCGTGGTTATCAGGGCAGGCAATCGAAGGCAGCTCGAGGCAGTACCAGATTAACCACGTAGCAGGAGGTAGCAAATGCTAGGGGCCTCGCGCCTTCTAGGGACCTCGCGCCTCCTAGGAGGCCCCCACCTAAGCTAGATGGGCGACCTTTTTTTTTTTTCTTCTTCTTCTTCTTCTTTTGAGCTATACTTTTTTTCCCCCGGACGGCATAAATCAAGGGCCTCTTCTTCACATTTGCTACGGGCCCCGCGCTGTCTTAATACGGGCCCTGGCTCGAGGTGATTGTTACAGCGGCTATGGAAGAAATCAACAAATGGGTGAAGGATCACCGCATGTAAATTTCGGCAGCCAAAACCCAGGCGATGTTCCTTCAAGGCAAATTGGATATCAACAGGCCGCCACGAATAAAATTAGACGGAAAAACACAAAATTGGTGTGAAAAGTGAACCATATCCGAGTGGTCATTGATAGCTCCGTAACCTACTTAGAACATGTCAAGGAGCAACAGCAAAGATTAAAGACCACCATTTCAGGGCTCCAACGAGTCACAAGAAGAGATTGGGGCCTCAACAGAAAAACCACATGGCTAATGTACAGCACAATATGCGTGCCCAAAATAACTTACTGTGCTTCAGTATGGGCGCACTCGTACTCACAAGCTCATCATCGGCGAGCCTTGGACTCGACACAAAGGCAGTATCTACTCATGATGAGCATGGGATGCAGAACTGCATCAACCGAGGCACTACAAGTGATCACTGGTTGTACGCCGCTAGACCTTGAGGTCATAAAAAGGGCGTTTTACTTTTACATAAAGGAGGGCCTAGAGGCTGAGTATTTGAGCATATATATAGCCGGCAATGGACACCCAACGGGCTCCCGGCAGCACAAACGGGGAATCCTACAGAGGAAAAGTTACGTCGACAATGCCATTACAGAAGAATGGCATCGAACATGGGAGAACAGCAGAAATGGAAGACACACATACCAATGGGTTACATCAGCAAGCTCAGAGAATTGGTTGGAGAAAAACCACCTATTTGTCATACCCAACCACTTGCCTCATCACAGTACATGGATTAAAACAGACGCTCTTCGTGAGGAACATTGTGGACAGCAATCTCTGCACCTGAAGAGAGCCAGAGACCTCAGAGCACATTTTAAAAGAACGTATCCATTACCAGGAAGAGCGCATCGTCTTGGCGCCTGCTTAGTATGACCATAGATGAATTTGCTGTGTTTACAATTTGCCTAACCAGTCTGCAACATGAAACCAATACTGGAATCTACATCTTGGCAACATAGTGAACAGATGCGATAGGTACTTAATATTCGGAAGCAAAGTGAGCCTCAAGCGTCGATAAAAATGCGAGGAATCAAAAAGAAACTGCAGAGTAGTTAAGTTCTGGAAGTATTGTGTCCCTAGAACTGAAAGAGAAACTGCCCCACAGTTTTGAAAACATGCATGTTATGATAATGGCATTAAAATTATGTACCGGTCAGCAATTCTGTCTGATGGTATCCCTACATTTATGATCTAAGTGATTTAAAATGATGTTTTTCTTGCTTCAGGGCGCGTCGACTATGGGGTAATTAGGGCCCTAACAATTACCAGCTATTACTGTGGCTAAAGAATGATTTAAAATGCAATTTATCACAGCTTAAGAAGAGTATAGTTACTGTATACGAATTACGCTTTAATACAATTAAGCGTGAGTGACACAATACCTTGAGTCAAACAAGTAACAGTTTGGAATCGTAATAATTCAGTAAGAAATTTAACTGCGAAATCATTACATAAAATATGATTGGAAACATCTAGGAAAACTGTACATCTTTACATCACCGAGAATTTCTATGAGAATTTAAAACCATTATTCATAAGGTTTCTGTGATTCAGAAAATCTGATTTGCGTGTTCTGTACCAAAAAGAAACAACAGCAAGAGTACACTAGAGAGAAGTATTCAGTAACAAGTGGATGCAAACGTCGAATACTTCCCGTAATGAGGGAAGAACGAATTCTAAGAAACGCCAAAGCAAAATGAAAGTAATATAAAGCAGTGGGGCCATTAACGAGTGAGGTAATGTAAAGAGAGAGTTGAAGAGGTAGCAGTTCTCAAAACAGGAGGCAACGTTGGTTGGTGTTAATACGGCATTAGTGCGCGTCGACATCGGGGTCATTACCGCCCCTTAAAAAACTGGTTCTACAACGCGGCTTAAAACAGGGCTAAATCTCCGACCGTATTACAGATTGTAAAGAAGTCATCCATACAGAAAGTAAAAACCACATTTAATTAATTATCTCTGAAATATACATATTTACTAAGCAATCTGATAAGAAATACAAATATCAAATAAATAAGAGCAAGAAATTTAAAAAAAAGAATTAAATTAAGCATATAATAATAATTTTATTTTAAACGAAAAATGAGGAAACACTATGTAGCATACTTATTACGTATCTTCAAGGCGTAGTTACGCAATATTCTTATTTGTTAATAACGAAGGACAATGTAAACCTAATTTAAACATCAATGGTCGGTTAACAGAACAGCAGATACATTTATCTCCACGCAACACTTAACGGAACCTCAAAGCAACTGCTGGACATAACGTTGCCAGTTACTATTCATCCTGTATAAATCCTTTCAAATACCTACAGACTTCAAATTACATCATTGGTCGCTCCTCTTGTCGACCAATACTGCGTTGTAGCATCACTAAAGAATACAATACAGTTGAAATAAGCAACTATAGTTACCTCTCAATGATTCTAATATATAACAAAATCGCGGTACCTTTCGTACTTGGAAACATAGAAAACCAATTGTTATGAATTATTGGGTATCACAAATATATTTTACTTTTATGGTACTATGCAACATAGTAACTTCTGTTCGAAATGTTATTGTTTCTAATAAACAAGTGCTGCTATATATTTAAAAGTTAAATTATACTCTCCTACTTGCTTGCCAGTATTACATTTCTGTTTCCTGGGATGACATTGATGTCAGATTTTGCAAAATATGAGTGATAGAATTTTTCAGCGGCGGCCAAATTTACTGTCAAAGTGTGTAGCATAAAGAACAACACAGGATAGTCTATTCAATTTATATAACATATTGTACCCAAATTTTTTTATTTTTTTTTTTGCCACTAACCGAACCGTGACAGGTATATAACGTGCCTGTAACGTCAGCGATCTGGTTGCACCGAAATTCATTTTCATTCAGTTTTCCCTTTTGTGACTATTGTTGTATTTTCTTGAACGAATTTTTCCGTCTAGTGTAAGGAGCTTGTTTTGAAGACTTCTATATCCGATCTTGGGTTCAAATCAGGGAGAAATACTATATACCTCTAGGAAGGACACAGAATACTTTGTATTCGGAATAAATCACATACCTTGTCATGAAATTGTGAGAACTATCCACATGGTAACAGATAGATTGATAGAGAGTGCAAGTTTCTGTAATAATATATCGGTGGGCTGTCCAGTGGCTCAGTGGTTTAAGCGATTGCTTTCAACAGTTCGGAGTCCAGTCCAGGTTTCAAATCCCCATGCGGCCAGGAATTTTTAAAAGTTATGTTTGACCATATGAGCCATGCCAGGACACCCCGTGCTTGGAATTCCATGTTAAAATGTAGGTTCATCTCAGCTGTGGCATTTTCATCTTCGACCTTCTCACCTGATGATGACAACAGAGGCTGTTGTCTAAACGTTGCACATGGAAGAACTGATCCGGGAAACACCCGAGATGAATTTCTGTCATCTGTACGCCGGGAAAGACTCAATACTCTCATCAGATACCTTACGGGGAGGAGATATTAAGCTGCGAAAAAAAGACGGTTGTTGTTGTTGTTGTTGTTGTTGTTGTTTTAGGGCGCGTCGACATCTAGGTCATTAGCGCCCTAGCTAAAATACGGAATGACAATGTGGGATAAAAATTGGTGCCGTCTGCATGGCCGAATGTAAAGGGGTCGGCCACACAGACAGCATAGTAAAATACGAAAGCACTGACTAAAATACTGCCCACATGGCCGACTGTAAAGAGGTCGGCCATGCAGACAGCAGATTTAGGTAAAAAATTAAAACAGTAACTATAAAAAGGACATAAATTTGCAAACTCATATCACTGGCTGGTTGGCTGTAAGAGGGCCAACCAGCTTACACAAACAATAAACGGACGATCTGGATGGCTGTAAAGGGGCCACCCAGAAGTAAAATTTCGATTTTAATAAGACAAAAAATTAACATCGAACAAGGCAGTACAGGGATTGGTGGTTGTAAACAGACCACCAAACCATTCTAAAAACTAGGCCGATCTCCCCAAAATGTTTGGGATAAGACCGGCCAGATTACAAAATTGTAAAACTTTCACCACATTGTCATTATTTAAAATAAGAGGCAGATCGTTGTCTAAGCCAACATTTGTCCTTAAATCTAAAAACAACACACAATCGATTAAAATGTGGCGTACCGTCAAAGGTACGCCACATGCATCACATTCCGGTGGGTCCTCCCGGCGGAGAAGAAAGCTGTGCGTCAGAGGACAGTGCCCTATACGGAGGCGAGTAAGGAGAACCTCATCCCTCCTCGCCCGCTGGAAGGAGCTGCTCCACGGCTGAACGGCCAGATTTATCAGCACCCTGGCCTTTCTACTGCGATGTAGGGACGGTGACTTGCTGCCTCGCTTAGTTAAGAGCAGTGGTGCCAAAAGGATTTTATATCGCACTGGCATGGCGCTTTTTCGGGAGATGAAACCGCTATGTATGCACAGTCGGTGTCTCGCTGAACAACACCCGAGATGAATTTCTGTTTCAAAATGTCTTTAGATTAGTGAAGTTTGTTATTCCCCGCCCAGAGAACCCCCCCCTACCCCCCGATTGCCGCGCAAGTCACGTATTTCGGAATGGCAGTAAACAAATATTGCTACCAGCAACATTCATATCCCGGAATGACCGCGAAAATAAGATAAGAGAAATTAGGGCCAGAACCGATTCATTTCTGTACTCATTTTTTCCACGAGCGATTAGGGAGTGGAATAGAAAGGATTTACCGGGCGACTAAACATAAAATCCGACAGGAGTAGCTTTCGATAAAGTACTCCGGCCATCCTGATCTGGGTTTTCCATGGTTTCCCCAGACCGCTCCATGCGAATGCTGGGATGGTTCCTCACAATAGCCCATGGGCGCCTCCTGCCATATCCCGTATATCCCTTCCGTACCTTCCCGGATAGGTGCAATGCACCCTCCGCCACACACTTTTAGTGAATCGCGGAGTAATAGTAAGTCCCGGTAGTAACATTTGTAGACGTGCGCGAATAGTTACGTAATATGCGCCGGGTTATAACGTCATAGTATAGCGCGGCGGAAAGTATTTCTATCTGTATCGCATTCCCCATTAATCCCTGGCCAAAGAAATGAGTCGTATATTCCTATGCCTACACGTTCTGAGAAATGATTCTCGGATAATATCAAGATGGGGATACCGCTGACGCCTCGCGTAGTAAACACACAGATCACTGGTATGTATGACGACATTGTGACGTGTTCAGTCTTCACGTACCAACACAGTAATAGCTATCGATATGATCTGAAAATTGGACTTCTGCAATATCGTGCGTTATGGTTGCGTTTCACTTTGGTGCAGGCTGCATTACGACCGAAACGCATATTTATAAAATATGATTTCGTCAAACATCATTTGAGTTCATGTTGTAATGCAGTCTGGACCATACTTCACAATGACGTCATATATGTCACGTGATCTGTGTGTTTACTACACGAGGCAGCAGCGGAATCGCCATCTTGATATTACCCTGATTCTCTTCTCCCATACCTAATCATTCACGAGTTTAAGAGACCATTCAGACGTCTTGATTTAGCAAAATACTTTTTACACTCGGCAGACACAAAAATGCTACCTAACAGCCATCATATCCGTCTCTACGCAGCGAACATTTTCACACATCTTGACGCAGTCGGACGAATCGTGTAATCCTTCCGAAGTTAGCGTGGATACATACCACGTTGACCAGTTCCATATGACACTGCACATTAATGGCGAATTTTACGGCATGTTCACAAAGATTTAGTATCCCTAATAGCTTCCTGTTAATTCACCTCATTCTGACATACAGTTCAACTGTTTAATGCTTTTCCAAGTTTAATGATGCTGGAGTAAACAAACAGACCGTTTGCGTAAACTGCTTTGAGAGGTCTATAAATATTGTAATGTTTGAGCTATGACTGCTTTGTTTGTGGTTAATATTTCGTTCACTTCTATTCTTTTTAAAATAATCCTGATATACATACAATATGTAATTTTGATCAACGGTAACAAGCGGAGTAATTTAAATACACCACCTTCGGAGGGATTACAGTACGTTATTCAATAAATTAATAGAAATTTTATTATTCCTCAAATTTACTGGTATCGATAGTTGGAATTTTACGGACGATTCCAACTTTAGGAACTGCTATACTTCGCGATTCCGCTACAACATTTTGTCACAAGGAGTAATGACGGCACAACTCAAACTTGCAACTTTCGATATATTGAATGTCGATTTTTGTTAGGCTGTTGTATTTATACCAGGTCGGTATTCCCTGCACGTGAAAATGGATCCGCAACTGGGCTGTATCCATGTGTGTTCGGGCAGTAATTCTTCCTGGCCCGATGACCTTCAACCACCTAAGCGGCTGAGAGGAAGAAACGTACTGGTGGTGTTCCCGCAGGAGAAATTATCAGCACAGCTGATTCGTTTGAAGATTCACCTATCATGATTAATTTTGCCTTTCTTCATCGACTTGGGAGAGATCTGGAGAAGATATTGGATTTTTGAAGACAGTAAGAGTATTTGACTACGCAATACGTGTGTCCGCAGTGTGGGGGAGATTGGGAAATTAGTTTTGGTTCCACAGTTGCGTACCCTAGATGGAGTGTCGTGGCGTTGTCGAAAAGAACGTTTGGTACTCCATCGGGAAGGACACGTGGTTTCAGAGATGAAAGTTATCTGTTTTATGCATTTTAAAGCTGTCTTATTGTTTTTGTCGGTGTTATAGTGTTTCTTATGCTGAGCATGAGGTCGAGTGTGATGAAAAATGTTGTTGAATGGTATTTGTTTTGTAGGGAGGTTAAATTGAGGGAGAGGGGGGGGAAGTAAATAAAGTTTTAGAAGTAGATGAAAGTTGTTTTGGAAAAGTTAAGTATCATAGGGGAAGGGGGGGCGAGAGGCATTATTTTTTTTTTTTTTTTTGGGTCGGTAGAACAGGGGCGCAATAGTAACATTTTCTTATGGGTTATTTTACGCAAAAATAAGGAAACGTTACTGAAATTAATTACTGATCTTATTAGAGAGGGTTCTATTATTTATTCAGATAAATGGGTGGCGTAAGGGGGTGGGGTTTATGAAGTTTGGGGTTTCAGCACGCTATAGTTAACCATAACTTTCAGTTTAGAGACTATACCGCGGAGGCTTGTTCCAGTACTATTGAGGGACACTGGGCGGGAATTAAGGGTTAGGTGGGATTGGGGAAAAGGCGGCCGGGTATTTTTCAGCGTCACCTCGACGAGTATGTGTGGAGTAAAATGAATCAGAGTAGATGTTTGTTTAGATCGTATATGCGTGATGTGGTGTCAGTATATCCTCTTCTCTCCAAAGATGTACAGTGTCTTTTTTGTGAATTGGTTTACGATTTCATTTTAAATCTTGTGTGTATGTAATAGGTTTTTTGATTGAATATTGTTGTTATTAAGGATTTAGGGCGTGTCGACAAGGTAGTCTTTAGCGTCGTAACAATAATTTGTGTGGATGGGGCTATTGTCTGCATGGTTGACCGCAAAGAGATCGGCCATACGGACAGAAAATTAAAATACAGTAAAGTACTAAAATGTTGGCTCTAAAGGAACCATTAAAATCACAAAATTTATAATGTCCGGCTGGCTGTAAATAGGGCAGCCAGATTTAGAAGTGTATAAAGTAATACAGTAATAATGTTCTAGGATCAGTGATTGTATAGAAGCCACCCATCAATTTTAAAATCTAGGCTAGTCTGGCCATAACATTTGGGACAAAACCAGCCAGTACACAAAATTTTAAAACCTGGTACAGAGTTTAATTTTGAATATGATTGACAAGTTGTTATTGTATGTAGTAATCGGTAGATTGCTTGGGATATGGATTACTCGTTATCGATTGAGAATATAATAGATATATCGTATCTTTTCTTCAGTTTCGTCGGATGGACCAACTGTTGTTTACTTTGTTTTGGCATAATATAGGGTAGTGGAGTATGGTTCGTTATGTAGTTTGATGGTTTTTGTTAATGGCAGATGTATTTCTTTTATTTCTTTTGTTTATTTTTTTGCGACGATTTTCTGAGTTGTTAATGTGTGATTCTGATGTTTGTGTAAGTGTTTTTCGTTGTTTTATTGTTAAGAGGAAAGATTTGCCGATTGTAGTTGGTGAAATTGCGAAACGAAAATGCGCAGCTCTTACGTGCTGTATATAACCGAGTGGTTTTGGTGTTGTCTTTACATCATCCTTTTACTATAAAATCTTATAATCATATTATGCGAAGATATGTTTGTGTATATTTGATCCACGTAAGTATGGTCTGTTCTATAGTGCGTAATGCAAATTGTCGGTCAGTTCTTGGTAGAAATGTGGTTTTGTTATGGGTGCTTTTTTGTTGTTTGTTTTTGTAATAACGTGTTTAGTGCTGGCCTTATACCGTTTCTGGGTTCAAGTATTTAATCTTATATAAGTCGTGATATCAATGTACTCGTTTCTCGGAGTGGTGATATGGTTCTTTTTTGCGAGTTTGTGGGTTGGTTGATAAGCTATCCGGTGGAGGAAAGTTGTTAATCAGTTTAAACATTAGTCGCTTGGTTAATTTATTTGTTACGGTTTAAGAGTTTTAAGTATTCCGGATATTTTTTTTAGCATTTTTTCATTGTTTTATGTATAGTGGGTTATAGTTTACAGGTTGATCGTAGCGCGGTGTGGTGTTATATTTTTGTGGAAAAATGTCGAAGCAGTATTTTTATGACCTTTACTTATGAATTAAGGGAAGTGTAAGTAATTCTCACATTCATTATTGTGTTCAATGGTTTAGTTTTAGATCGTATTGTTTGTTTATGTGTTTTTCGTTTGATGAAGCGGTAAATTTTTGTATAACAGTTGGTTTAGATTTTTTTATACCTTCTCGTTATCAGGTTGCAGGTTTCTACCTTTTAACGTTTTATTAGTTTTTTGTGTGTGATGCAATTGATTTTGTATTGGTTGATTTCTTTTCTGGGGGGGGGGGGGAAGGGGAGAAAGTAAATTTTTATGTTGTTGTTTATGTTTAGTATTTGACAGGGTACTATATAATTTTTAATACGCTGATATCGTATTGTACAGTTGAACGGATAAGGTTAGTCGGAGATGACGATAGCAATTAATGCCCTTTAGTTTTAAAATGTGTTTTGATTAGTAATGTTTGTGTTCCCCGTCCAGAGAGCCCTATAATACCCGTGCGGTCCGGTTAGTGACATTTGTAACTGCGCGGGCTGGTTGTTACGTCACAGGCGCCATGTTATGACGTCATAGTCTAGTGCGGTGAAATTCCCAACTTTGTATCGGAGATACCAGTATCGTCTTATGATCAGATCGTTAATTTTAATTTTTTTTTCCTTTACCATAAAACCCAATTCTTCTGTAAGGTTACTGACCTTCTTTGTATCGGCTTTTATAATAAAATTGATGGTGCTAATTGGAGAGAACGATGCCAGTTCATAAACGATAGTTTTAACAGCAAGTTGAATCAGTGAAGTTAATTTTTATCCGTCCTGAAACTCCATGGTTTCGTATAGATCGTGGTAGTTAAATTTGTAGCTCATAGGCGCCATGTTATGACGTCACATGTTAGCGCAGCGGAAAGTAATTCTAGCGATCTCACCTTCTCCTGTAAACACGCAAGGTGTACCTGATCACATTAATGTATGCAGGTAAATACCTAAATATATTTGATTTGTGACAGCAAGTTCACGGAAATGTCAGCTCGTATATCTGACACATGTGTTTACATGGAGTTTAGAAGACATCACTAATATTTTTCAACATGTCGAGCTTTTAAATTCATAGTATGTATCTAATACAGATTACGGTAAAAATTGCAGCAAAGTGTTCCAACCTAGTTAAATGTTTAACAGCTTAGTGTATACTCTACGTAAACATCCATGGTTTGGTAAATTACAATCCGTTTGGTATCAATTGACTGGTATATCACATTTTCTTGATTCTTTATTGCGAATTCCCTAAAATGAGTAATATTCGTGTGATTAAATAAAGAAAGTGTGGTTTCTATTATCACCCCCTGATGTCATGGTGTTGAAACCAGTTGATATACTGGTATAGTTGCTAACAGTAATTTGGACGATACCTGAAAGGAAATCTAAGATTTTTTTTTTTTCACCCTTAATATCTAAAAAAATGTTTCGTGTGAGCCTAAGAATCCCTTTTGTTAAGTGATTTTAGTGGCTAAAAAAGCAAGAGCGACGTTAGGAGTAGACCAAAACAGGGTATACAAAAAAAAAACATGAAGTTCATTACTACCACTGTAAATGATATTACCGTTTTCTCCGTTTTAGGAACCTGTGTATAAGAGGACACAGCAATACACTATCAACTGAGCTATCTGAAGGTTTACTTCTCACCTGATTTGTTTATTGGGCTTCTACATTGACAGGTAATTAGAGAGGCTGGACTTAATATTTCTTCAAATTACACCACCTCGACATATGACTCGTAATTTCGTGTCGTGGAACTTCTTGTAAAGTGAATGATCTCTATAAATACTCAAGCATTAGGAAAAGTGAAATCCGTTGCTGGAGTTTGGGAAAGGCGGTAACGTTTAACAGCGGGGATCGTTATCTGAGGCTCCGCGCTTAACATCCGAAGCTACACGCTGTTGTAAAGATCAGATGCCTACCTTTCAGGGGGTAATCCTCAACCAGCGACGTCCATATTCAGCTTCAAACAAGGTGAGACGTAAACACCACAGGTCCTGAGGCACAGAGCAATTCCAGAAACAGCCAGCGCGCAGAGGCGCAACACATACACCCACACTGACACACAAACACAGGGACACACACAGCGGTAGGCTGCGTCAGGACACAGGGGACATGCTCGGGCACTGAATATCAGGCGCGCTACTGCTGTAGCTAGAGCTCCTGCGCTCGGCCCGGGCGCCGGCACACTGACGGCTGCTTCTCGCGTCCGCCACAGCGGCGCTGCGTGTACTCCCGCCAGCCGGCCCGCTACAGCATGCCTCACAAGTCGCGCGCACAACTCCCGTTCTTACTACGCTTCAAGGTCACGTTTGTTTACCACTCGGCAACACTTCAAAGTCAAGTCAAACGCAATTATTATTATTATTATTATTATTATGTGAGTACGTTTTAAATGGCGAGAGAGCTGAAAAATTGTCTTGAAAGGAACCTCTGGATATATTGCTATACGTGTGATTGTGAATTTAGTATATTGTGAAATAAATGAAAAGCAATAAATAAGTAATTCAATGAAACACGTAAAGTTATATCAAACCTTTTTTAAAAAAAATAAGTCAGATATATGAGCCAATCCAGGTATTTGCAACCAAATTACATTCACAAGTCTCAGCCGTAGGGTACCACCAGCAAGAAAAAGTTTGTTGCAACTTGGACCGCAACAAGAGTAATATGTAAGAACGGAACTAGTACGTATTATTCTGTACGGTAAGCATACGTACAAAAAGCTTACAGTTCGAAAGGTGGATTCATAACTGCGTTGAAAACGGGACTGCCAGCCGTTGAGCTATGGTTATCGTTGCTGGTTGCACTTTTTTTGGCTTTTCTTTTATTTCGTGTGATTTTGGCAGTGTTTTGCAGTTATTTGAAGAAGGGTCTAGTTACTTTTATGTGAGTTTGTGTTATCAAAGACCCTTTTTGTTGCTGTTGTTTCTTTAGTATTTTCACTGGTGGTTTACGTTCTTGTGTTGTATACATATTTACTTATTGCTTGCTTGGTTTGTTTGCAGTTCTGCCATTGTTGATAAAATTGTAATTTATTTTTATCTTTTTTTTTTTGCATACTGGTTGTTTTGTTGCAGCTTGTTTTATTTTATTTTATTGATATAGCAAAATTATGAAATTGACGACGTATTGAATTTGCGGTGAAGAAACTGATTCGTTTTACATTTATTTGGGAATTTTGTATCTCTTTCCTCGTTTCTCATCCGTTTTTGTATTTTTTTTCTCTCTTTTACCATCGGGCATATAATCATTGTTTACTTGCGGGTTGTTCGAATATCTGTCTGTGGTTTTTGCTTTCCGAATATTGAATTTTGTGATTGTGACGTTGGCTTCAAATTGCGGTGACTATATGGATTTTTCTGCGTTTGGTTTAGTTATTTTTGTTAATTCATGTATTCGTTTGTCCGCGCTTGAATTATCCCCTTATTTCTGAATTTTGCTGTGATCAAGAGTTTCGCTCACGTGTGCCATTTTGTGAAGCTATAAATTGTCTGAAAGAAACTCTGCCAATATTGTATTTCCATGTTTATTATTAAAAAAAAAGAGTACGTAAGCCTCCAAGAATTTGCTCCACTAGAAGGTTTGTTCATCTCTTAACTTGATGCAGCATTATCGTACCGTTGGCGCGTTTAAGTATACAAATTAGTTAAAGTCTTATTAAATTATTTTTCTTATTTCTTAGTTCTTTCAAGGTGACTGTACTCCACTTTTAATCCGTTCCCGAGACAAATTGATCGGCTTTATATGTCTCAGTGACCACAATCCACAAGGCCCCGATGATTGAATTGTACCTTTCAAACTTTTCGTTCGATTCAATTTCAGATGTTGCAAAATCCTGAGCAGCACCAACAACGAAAACTTGAGGATTTAAACGATGGAGACATTTAATGCTATGATAAGTCTGGCGAAAAAAACTGGCTTCAGACGATAACTTCCAAGATACACTGGTGTGCGAAACTTATGGACAAATTAACAATCGAATGTTGTATCACTGCCAGGTAACATAGCTCTATGAAACTTGAACCATACAGGTAGACATAAAGAACTACAACTTGTGGTAAAGTAGGCAACTGACAGAAATATGTGAGACACAAATAGAAATTATACTTTTATACATGGACAATAAGAGGGCGTCCATTAATTACGTGATGTGAAATAGGGGGGGGGGAGGGGGGGGTCCGGCGAAATCTCACCAAGGGGGAAGGGGGTCAACGGGAACCTCACGTGGGGTTTAGAAATTCTTGGAGTGTAGAGATAAAAAAAAAAAGTCTCGTACAAATGACGCGAAACATTTTAGGGAGATATTTCGCCGAAAAGTTGGGGTGTAACCGGCATGGAAGGGTGAGACCTAAAAAAAAAAAAGTCTAAAAACGTTGCGAGGGCGATTTCTTGGGAGGGGGGGGTCAAGAACCAAATCTCACCAGAGGGGGAGGGGGCGGGGGAGGTTGACCCAGATCTCAGGAAGTCTCATCAGACGGTTGGGGGGGGGGTCAGAAATCTGGAAAAACAGCTCACGTAATTTTTGGATGCCCCCTAAGCTACACCGAACTCACTGCTACTCGTGATGGCTTCCTGAACAAAAAGGAGAGAGATGGTATTTAAAAGGGTGAGAGATCACCAAGGACAGCAATGCATGCCCAGCCAGGTGCTCCCATGCTAGCAACGTTGTATTCCTCCACCAGCGCGCACCAGCGCGATTGACAATTACTGGAAGATCGTTGATATATATATATATATATATATATATATATATATATATATATGTTGTGTGTGTGTGTGTGTACGTGCTGCAATAACTCTCCCCGATGCATCACACACTTGCTCGATGGGATTTCAGTCGGGGGACTGACCAGCCAAGTCCATTTATAGAATATCCTCTCGTTCCAGGAGCTCTTCTACCTGCCCTGTTCAATACGATAACGCAATGTCATCCATAAATGCGAAGTAAGTGTCGAATACATACCTGAAAAGGCGCACATGGGAAAGGAGTACAGTGTCACAATAACGTTAACATTGCAATTTTGGAATACCGTGGAAACACGTACCGCACGAACGTGTGTATTTAAATTATAAATAAATATAGTTAATAGTTATTTTTTATTGTAATAGTAATTCGAAACTCTAAATTGTAATACATTTTACTTCTGTGAGCGTTAGTGAGTGTTTTTATTCGTGCAAAAAAAAAAAAAAAAAAAAAAATTATTTGTGATTTAGTGCTGTGGTCTGTTTCGTGTTTGTTTACATTTTTGAACGTTCGGGTTAAGTTCAGATTTTTGTTATAGAGCGAAAATATATTTAGATAAAGCTTACTTGTGAATTAATTTAGAAGATTTTTTGTAAGGTTAAGTTCAACAAATTTTGTTTCTCGTATTGTGTACTTTGTTGTTGTTAGTTTCTTGTAATCACGAGTGAAAAGTGTGGACATTGCCGTAGATTTTTGAGGGTTTTAATTTTTTGCGAAGGGTGTGAGAAATGGTTTCATTGGGGAGCGATTTGTAGTGGCGTCGAAGTTGGGGAAATTGAGGAGGCTCTCCCATGGTTTTGTAAAGATTGTTTCAAAAGTAGGAAGATATTGGAGCAGGAGGAAAGGATTAGTGCCCTTCAGGCTGAACTGATAAGAGGCTAGTAAGGAGTTGGATAGGGAGGGAAACAGAGATGGTTGGGAACTGGTGACAGGGAAAAGGGCAATTAGAACAAGAAGGGCTTCTGATTCTTTTGTTGTTGGAGTGAAAAATAGGTTTGCCCTGTTGCCAGAGTTAGACAGGGATGAGCCTAATGTAGTTGTAGGTGTAGGTAAAAAGCAGCAGACTTGTAGGAAAAACTGTGTAGTTAAGTCTGGTAGGCAGGGATTAGGGAGAAAGAAAGTCTTGCTGCTAGGTAGTAGCCAAGGACGAGGTGTTGGGCCATTGGTACAGGAGAAATTAGGGTCAGGTTTCCAGGTCATGAGTTTCTTCAAACCTAGTGCTAATCTTGGTCAGGTAGTAGAAGATATTGGTTCTTTGTGTAAGGATTTCACAGATGAGGATCATGTAGTGATAGTGGGAGGAGCGGGAAATAGTTTGGGCAGGAATGGTAGGTATAGTATCAGAGATGACCTGGAGAAAATAGCAGAAGCAACGTGCCACACTCGGGTCAGTGTGATGTCGGTCTTGAGACGCTATGATCGGCTACAGATGAACTCTGCTGTGAGGCGAGTGAATCTGGAACTGGAACGGTATCTTATGTCTGATATTAGCTCTGGCATGGGCTTGGTACCTGCAGATGCTATTGATAGGTGGGATTATACCAGGCATGGCCTACACCTCAATAGTAGAGGGAAGGGGGTACTTTCAGACCACATAGCAAAACAATTAATTGGGGCCACAAATTCACATGAAAAGATTCCTGTTGTTAATGGTGTTAGGGCAGCTCCTTTTTTAGATTGGGATCATGTATTAGGCAGAGAGTTTTAAAAGAAATTAGTTTAAACAATACGAGTTTTCAGATACCAAAATTAAAAATTGTGTGGGGATTAATTTATTACATCAGAATATCAGAGGTTTAACAAATAAAGTGGATGAATTGCTAGTCCACATAAATGAATTAAATGATATCAGTAGAATTGATGTTTTATGCTTGTCTGAACACCATATAACTGCAGGAATAGGTACGTCAAATGTAACTGATTTTAATTTAGCTTCTCATTATTGTAGAACGAACTTGGAGAAAGGAGGAGTTGTCACTTATGTTAGAAATGGTTATAGTTTTGATGATATAAGTATTAGCAAATATTGTGTTGACCAACATTGTGAAGCCTGTGCTACACAGCTAAGTTTCAATAATGAAATTTTCATAATAGTAACAGTATATAGAGCACCATCGGGAAACTTTTCTGTTTTTATGAACCAGTTTGAACTCTTATTAAAATTTTTAAGCAGAAAAGAAGTCAACATAGTCGTATGTGGTGATTTTAATGTAGATTTTCTAAATAACTTACCCTGTAAAGTCATGTTAGAATCATTAGTCAGTTCATTCAATTTAACTCAGGTAGTTAATTTTCCAACTAGAATAATGAATAATAGTCACTCAGCTATGGACAATGTTTTCCTAGATAACTCAAAATTCAGTTATACCATCAAGCCATCCATCAATGGACTTTCGGATCACGATGCTCAGCTATTAACCATCAACACTTCAATAGGAACTAGCACTAAGAGTAATGTCTTTAAACTTCAGCGTGTAATAAATGATGAGTCAGTTACTTGTTTTAGAAAGTGCCTGAATACCACAAACTGGGAACAGGTATACAGTGCTCAAGGTATGGATGAAAAATACAACATCTTTAGTAACATTGTATTAAATTTCGTTGAAAGTTGCTTCCGCTTGAAAAATGTCGTGCTTCTCAAAAAGAACAAAAGCCTTGGATAACTATTGGCATTAGAACATCATGCGTTAATAAAAGGAAGTTGTATATTGCCTCTAGGAACAGTGAGAATGCTAATGTTAAAACACGTTACAAACAGTACTGCAAAATACTGAAAAAGGTTATTAAAGAATCTAAAAGTATGTACTACAAACATAAAATTCATGATTCTGATAATAAAATTAAAACAATATGGGACATTGTAAAAATGGAAACAGGAAAGAGTAATCAAACAAGCAATGATATTTTTGTCAAAGAAAATTCAGTAGAATCTAATTTCTCAATTTCTGATAATTTTTAATAAACATTTTTTATCTATTGCTGATAAGTTGACTGCTAATAGCTCAGTGACACACAGTATGGATTTTGTCAAAAAAGGCTTCCAAGAAAAATTTAACTCTATGTCTATAAAATTAGCTACTCCAGAAGAAATAAGAAAAATTATCAAATCACTTAAGAGCAAATACTCAAGTGGTTATGATGGGATTTCCAGCAGATTAATTAAATTGTGCTCCACAGAATTAAGTAATACACTAAGTTATCTATTCAATATATCTTTACTTGAGGGTACTTTTCCAGAAAGGCTTAAGTATGCTATAGTTAAACCACTCTATAAAAAGGGAGATAAGGCAGCCGCATCGAATTACCGACCAATTTCATTACTAACAGCCTCCTCCAAAGTTTTTGAGAAAGCAATGTACAATATAGTTTATGAACATCTAAAAAATAATAATATTCTAACTAAATCACAATTTGGTTTTCAAAAGGGTCATTCAACAGAACAAGCTATATTTGCATTCACTGACAATATTTTAGAAGGAATAAATGATAGATTAATTCCTGTGGGAATTTTTTGTAACTTATCTTAAGCATTTGACTGTGTAGATAATAAAATTCTGATAGAGAAACTTAAGTATTATGGTATAGATGGCATTATTAATAAATGGCTTAGTTCTTACCTTCTAAATAGAAAACAAAGTGTCAATGGAGAATTTTAAGGCTGCCTTAAGAGGTCCACTGTTTTCTGAGTGGAAATTAATCAGATGTGGAGTACCTCAGGGTTCTATATTGGGACCACTTGTTTTTAATATATATAAATGATCTACCCTGTGTTTCATCTAAAAACTCAAAATTTGTCCAATTTGCAGATGACACAAACATAGGAATTAAAAACACTCCAGATTTATCTACAGAATATATTTCAAATTATGTCTTTGAACTGATTAATAAATGGTTTACAGCTAATGGCTTGTCTTTAAACTTTGATAAAACTCAGTATATGCAATTCAGTACATCACACAGATTAACACCTGACATAGACATAAAATTTGCAGTCCAGTCCATTCAAGAGGTAGATAGTGTGAAATTTCTAGGTTTGTATATTGATCATAATTTAAATTGGAAAGTACATGTTTCTGACTTACTAAAGCGATTGGGAGCAGCCACATTTGCAATTCGTCACCCTTGCAATTAAAAATTATAAAAATTATTTATTCTCCAATTTCCAATATCGCATTAGTACTACAGGACTTACTTATTCTCTATATCCAATAATGTTTTTTTTTTTACCAAAGCTGAAAATTAACTTTTAAGTTAAGTGTAATTACTTTTTAAACACCCACTTAAACTTTAACACTAAGAATTATCATTTACTTATTTTTGATATCCTTTTAATACGCCTTATTATATTTGAACTCAATGGTTACAATTCTTTCGTATTATTATCCTTCTTGTCTGCCATAGGGCTTCTTTTCTTAAATATCAAATTGCAACGTTGCGTTCATCCCGACAGGATTTATGAAGTTTTAATACTTCTGCCTAGAAATCAACTAGTAACCAGAGATCTTCCTTCCCTCTGGCTTGTCGTTTTCTGACCTTGAAAACTTAAATACCAAAGTTACTCCACATAATCAATTATTTAGTATCAAAATCATATATATTATTTCTATAAGGTGTTTTTTGACATTATCTCATCCAATACCTGGCCGAAATCGATAACGAGTTATCATTTTAATGGTTAAGGTATCCTCTTTGGTGACATCATATTTTAAGAAAGTAAATTTTCCAAATTAGACCCTTAAAGGGCAAAGGTATCAATATTTCTATAATCCGTTTTTGTGTCACGAGCCTTGTATCTCCCTCGATATCGAACCAATATAGATAAATGAGGTATCATTTTAAAGATTAAGGACTCCACTTTGGCCACTTGTTTTAAGGAAAGAATTTGACGGAATTCGGACCTTAGAAGGGAAAAATTGTCATTACTTCCATATCGATCTTTTTTGTCATGAGCCATTTATCTTTCTTGATATCTAGAATCGAGAAATGAGGTATTATTTTAGAGACTAATGTTTCCGCGTAGGTCAACTGATGTTTTAAGAAAGGAATTTTTGGGAATTCGTCCCTTAAAGGCAAAAATATCATTATTCCCAAAACGTATTTTTTTTTATCACGATTCATTAATTTTCCTTGATATTTAACCGAAATAGATAAATGACGTATCATTTTAAAGATTAAGGTCTCCGCTCAGGCATCATTATAAATTAAGAATGAAATTTTTAGAAATTTGACCATTGAGGACAGTGTCGGATTTACGAATTTTCCAAGCTGGGAAAAAACCTTAAGATTCCCACCCCCTTCAAACATGAACTTGCCGCCCCCCTGAAGTTGGCGCTCGGGACAAGCGCCCCGGTTTGACCCCCCTAGATCCGGCACTGCTGAAGTAAAAAAGTAATTACTGTGAATCTCATGCATATGATGAGACAGTTCAGAGCCAAGCCGCTAGATGGCAGAAGCACAATCACACAGGTATAATAAACTGCTTCACTTGCGTAAACTTTTGTAACGTACATATTACATTAAACAAATGAACAATTGATACAACTGAGACGGATCTTATTTCATCCTATCATAAACCACAAACCTTACTATTCATAGTATTCGCGAAATTTTCGCACAGCTCATCTATTATCCTTCTAATAACGAAATTTGACAATTAGTGAGGTCGTAAATCTCACAAGGTATACACAATGAAACATATTTCGAGAACAGCGAGCTGATGAGGTGTCAGTGACGTACCTGAATGGGGCATTGGGCCTCTTGGCGAGGCAGGCCGCGGCGGCCGCCGCAGCGGTTAGGGAGCACTGTGGACACAGCTTGCGGCACCTGCAACACAGTACCACATATCCCACTTGACTTTATAGTCACCACAAGATCATTCCTGTCTGACAAACTTATTCAGTAGCTGATTATTAGCTATCTTAGGACAGCTAACACCGCATCCGACGTGTTGTTTTTATGGCTTTAGGGCGTGTCGACAGCAAGGTCATTAGCGCCCTAACATTAACCAGCTTAAAAAGAAGCCTAAAGAATTTCTAAATTACTGACTTCATGGTCGACGGTAAACGGGTAGGCCATACAGACAGCAAAATAAATCACAAAAAAGACGTGGCTGTAAAGGGGCTATTAAAACACAAAACTTTACAACTTCTGATTAGCTGTAAAAGGCCAACCAGGTTTAAAAACAAATTTAAAAACTAATCGTTTCGCTCGATGTATAGTGGCCAGTGAGACAGGAATTATCTATACTATTATAAATCTGTAAGTAAGCTGCGTATGTCTCTTTATTTGAATGGGAGCCGCGTACAAACTCCCGCATAAATTTGGATGGGGTTTTAAAATTTTATGAGCTAATGGTCCGAATAGAAATCTGTGGAAATAGTCAATGACTTGTATGAATTGTGGGAAAGAGCAAGCAATTAAAAACCTTTAAATATGGAAAATTATAGGCAGGTATCATTATGAACTTCAGACGCGCACTACTTGCGCAAAAATCTAACAAAACTTAGGATTCCATTTTATTTTTTACTTTTTTATTTTGTTTTCTGGACCGCAGTGCTTTAAAATAAACGGAATACGTGATACATTGGCGGATCCAAGGGGGGGGGGGTCATGGGTGTCATGACCCCCCCCCCTGGGCTCGGCCTCTGATAAAAAAATTTATCTCACTGATTTTAATTAAACAAGATTACTTTGAATAATGGATGGCCAGATCTCACAAAACATACACGACAGTCACAATGCGACTGTATGCTGTTTATAATATTATGTTGTATCCGATCGGTCATTGTGAACTGAATATTGTGCACGCAATTGGAACTTTTGATTTTGCCGCGTCGCGCAGCGCGTCGTACTATTCGTTCGCGGCTGCGCGTCCGATGTTCGGTGACGTCACAGCCACGTAGCTCCGATCGCTTCTCGCCACTAAACCGTTTGATTTAATTACATAAATATTGTCATTTTTGCTTAGTTATGGAGGGTGTTTTTTACTACAGGATGCTGCGAAAAATGTGATTGTGCTGGTGTGTCGAAACGTAATGCATGTAGTGGTTTATTTAGAAAGATACATTCATTCTTTTACGAAGAAACCTAGGTTTGAGATTGATAAACACCCAAAACATTTACCTATACTGAGCACTAATGGATATGTGTGCTGCCGATGCTTCAACAACTACCTTAAACTTAGATGAAGAAGAAAATATTACTCCTGCTGAAGCTGTTCTATGTTTGCCGATTTCGTGTACGTCGACTTCCAGTTCTAATCAGATAAAAAGTTTGCTTCCTCAATCGAAATTTTCCTCAGATTTTGGATGATTTGTAAGAAAATACCTAGACATTTCAACAAGAGCTATATTGATCGACAAACATTAGTTGCCTTCTCAAATTTATATTTTCCCACACTGTGTTGTAATAAATATAGACTATATATATATTTCAGAAGTCACACATTGACAAGTTTCACTGACTTGCTTTATCGCATAAAGACCAAGACCTTTACAGAAAGTATTATGTTTTATTTACAGTAACGCCCTTGAGTTGCCACACAGTCAAAAACACCTCTAAAACGATTCATAAAAGAACCATTAATAGCTTTCGATGATTTTCTTGGTAAAAATGGTGTGTTGCTAACAAACCAGCGAAATAAATACCACGAAATAACAGTCGAAGCTGGAAAAAGCATTTTAACAGCTTTTCACCAAAACTGGAAACCAAATTTAGCAGTCAAAAAATGACAAAAGTTAATGAAAATAAAGTAAAGCTTACGACCAATTGCCAAAACGATAATTTTTTGTGTTCATCAAGATATATCGTTACGTGGTCATCGCGATGAGGACAAATTTTTCGATAAAGAAGCAAGTAACAACAGCACGGTAGTTGATGAAGGAAGCACTTTTAAAATTCCGTGTAGAATCTCGTGACATAGCATTAGCAGCATCATTTAGATACTTCTAAGTCTAATGTAACATACATCAGCAAAATTGTGCAAAATTATTTGATTGATGTTTGCAATGAAATCATTTAGGAAAGTATTTTACTGAATGTGAATGTAACTAAACACTTTTATATTTTATTCGATGAAACAACAAACATAACACATATCTCACAGCTCAGACTTTCATTTAAATACATACTCAATGGTATAATAAAGGAAGTTTTGTGACTTTCTGTGATTCTTACGATACGCCTAGATGTGATGATAACGATCTAGGCGATATGGAACTTGCGAAAATAGTTGCAAATTTTATATGCTGAACAAGCAACAGTCCTGTTCTTAATAACATGTCATCTATGTCATCCAGCCATTTCTTGCCGTTAGTAACTAGGTCACAATGAAATTGAAAATTCATCCACTAAAAGGAATTAAATTTTTTTTTAAGAATTTGGAGTTACAATTCAAGGTATCTGCGAGACGCGTTGGGTTGAGAGGCATAATGGCCGTCTACAATTTCATGAAAAGATTTCTGGAAAAGATTTCTACATGGCAAGACAGCGAAAATGCTAATGACGCGCGTTGCTTACTGCAAACGTTGTTCAATTCAGACTTTATAATATTATCTATCTGCTTGAGCGGGGTTTTAGGTAGGTACCTAAATATTTTATTTACTACCTTATGTATGTACTAATTCATGAAAGCAAAAATTTAATAACTTACTAGCAATTACCCCACGACTTCGTATGTATGGAAGTGTCTTATAGTGTAAGAGTTTTCTTCAACAATAATTACGGTAATAATAAAAATACGGCAATAATGAAAATTTATTTACGTCCTAAATGAAAAAGCAATTCCATATATTTATCCTCCAAAAAAGTTCAAATTATTTTCTGTTTAGATATTGGTTTAATTTTTGACGATATATTGATTACACCAATTACTTCTGCTTTAATATAAGAATTTGTGTGGATTAAAACTAATCTTACGTGGTATCACTTAAGATCGTCAGGACTTATTTTTAATTTCCTAAGCTTTCTCTGACGCCAGATTACTGATTTCAGCCGCAAGTAATTAGTTCTAACCGAACAACTTTCGATCACAATACAGAGAATGTATTGATGCACGTGTGAGAGATATTTCTGAGAACGTTTCAGCAATTGGAGGGAATGCACAAGTACAGTAGAGTCAAGGTGGGAAGAGTTCAAGGAAATAATAAGAAAGGGGGAAGAAATATTTATTCCGAAACAAAAAATAAAGTAGTGAACCAGTGTACTGTAATAGGGAGGTGAGGGTGTTAAAGAGGTTGGTAAGAAGAGAATATAACAGAGTTAAGGGGCAGCAGGGTAGTAGGGAATATTTAAAAACAACAAACAAGTACTTGATAATAGCTAAGAAGGTGGCTAAAGATGGGTTTATGAAGAGTATTGTCAGAGCAGTGGGACCATTGACTGATGCATCAAGAAATTTCTATGGCTATGTTAGAAAACAGACGGGAAGGGAGGGTGTAGAGACGCTTATAGATAAGGATGGAGAAGAAGTTACTGAAGATTTTAAAAAGGCAGAGATTATAAGTAACTGACTTGTATAGACCTAACTTCTGTTTTAAGACGGAGAATAAAACCCAACATCAATATAAGTAACTGGTTTAGTGAACCATTATGGACAGTGAATCAGGAACGAGAGGGGGTGGGGAGGAAATCGGATAACGAGCTTAAAAACACAATTAGAAATGAGCAGACTAAAAAATTTGAATTTCATCCTGAGAATATCATGGAGGAACTAAGAAGGCTGAAATTTTTTAAGGGGCTGGTGTAGATAATATTACAACAGATATCTTAAAGATAGCCAGATGTGGCACCTTATCTAGAAATATTTAAATTGAGTCTGGATCCTTTATGCGTACCAGAGGACTGAAAAAGTGCGATAGTAGCGCCGGTACATAAAGGAGGAGTAAGTAATAGAGTCGAAAATTATAGGTCAATCAGTTTGAGATCAGTGGTAGGTAAATTAATGGAGAAATATATGTGAGGAGTCACGGAGTGTAAGTGGTTTTCAAGTACCCTTTAGGAAAGATTATTCATGCGAAACTTGGTTGGTGGTATATATGCAAGATATTTCGGATGAAATGGACAAGGGAGGACAAATTGACAGTGTAGCACTAGATCTTTCAAAGGCTTTTGACAGAGTGAGCCACAAAATGATAGGAAATAAGGTAAAAGCTATTGGAATGGATGAGAAAGTGTATGGTGGGTAGAAGAATTTTTAAAAGGTAGAAAACAAAAAGTTAGCTTAGGAAATGCAGCATCAAAAGCAGTGGAAGTAAAAATGAAAGTGCCACAGGGTAATGTATTGGAACCATTGCTATTCATTATTCTGATGAATAATTGTGTTGGTTTACTACCAGAATTTGTATTGTCTGCGGATGACATAATGCTATATAAAAGGATAAAAACGGAAGAGGACTGCGAACAGCTGCAGGGTGATCTGGACAGGATACCTAGTTGGGTTGGTAAACATGAGATGAAGATAAATGCAATGAAGATATAGTCTACAAGCCGTATACTGATGATGAGGCATTGAAAGATATTGGCATTAGAATTAAAAGTAATGCATGTATGGGAAAAGATAACCGTGACTACAAGCTGACACTCGATTTCAGGCACAAAGGTGTAGGAAGATTCTGTTTTTAGGTAAGGGTGTCAGGGATTGGAATAAGTTACCAAGAGAAATGATGAATAATTTACAAAAAAAGTTAAAGTTGAAATTTGTAGAGGGCAAATGTAGGTGGGTGCATGAAAAGACTAAGAAGGGTGCGTAAGGAAATTGCTACCAGAGCGTGCACTCAATTGCAATCAAAATTAAATTAAATTAAGCACCTTTGATTTTCGAACGGCAGTATTAGTGGAGGTTGTGGTTACTTTGAAATGTAGCCTGGACAGAATGACTGCTGCCACGTTTTGTTAATGTATAAGGCACGATGGATTTAGTTCTGTAATTCGCGTGATGTAGCATAAGATTTTAATTTCAGTGGTTCCTTATTGCTTTCGTCAAATAGTACGTAAGTAATTCGAACTTTATGACGATTTAAACTACAATCTAAAATGTACATTACAAAATCAAGGTTATGAACGTTACTTAATAACAACTGCGACTGCAACTACGAAAAATAAATTCCCTGGTCACTGTATTCAAACCTTCCTTTCTGTCGGGCTTCGTATCAAGCTGACATGTAATCACCGTTTTACTTTTTGCCGTAAGAGCAAAATTTCCTACTCCGGAGCTATTAGTTTATCAGTTGCATTAATTTTCACGCTTTTAAACGAATAGCATCATTGAATATGTAATAATGTTCTTGCTCTGATCTCTGAAAAGCAATGAGTAAATGTGACAGTACTGGCTAGGAAGTTGAAGGTTTTTAGTGATGGTAAAATGCAAACTAACTATTCATTTTAAGATTCTTATTACGTTTAAGATTTTTACCACGTTTGATTCACGTATTATGTTTATTTTAGTGTACAAAACTGAGAACTAAATAATCGAAGTGAAAAAACAAAACAGAATCTAAGCATGATCGTAGTGTGATCTTTTGTCAGTGTTTATTGAATGCTCATATCGAATACAGAGTGATCTGCTCGCTTATTTCTCCTTCTAGAAATAGTTATAATTTCATTCTCCGTTCCTCAGTACATACAAGTCGCAAGCTGTATTCGCAGATTTTAATCTGGAACATAAGCTCTTAATATTTGAAAGTACCATCTTAATTGCTGAAGAATTTTTTGCGTGGTGCCATTTCAAAACATCAGGCACACGCAGGTTTCTCACAGATTTATAATAGTATACATAGATTTTATTAATTACTCAGTTAGTTAGAAATATACCTTATTTTATTTTTCAGGTACTTGTACAACTATATCCTTAAGCAGAGTATTGCAGACGAACTCAATTGTCTTAAAAAAAAGTTCTCCTGACGCAATAAATGATACAATGAGTGTTCTGAGATAAAAAATGGAACAAATGTTTTGAAGAGTCAAAAGAATTTGCCGAGAAATTTGCGATGGAACTTTAATGCCCCAGAACAGTGCCGATATAAATGCATAGAGCCAATAACCTACCTGTTCAATCAGTTGAAGAGTATTTCGGTAGGGCTGTATA
>JARYHS010008074.1:92210094-92532591 GCA_031002005.1 Vandiemenella viatica | reverse complement strand
GGCTGCAGCTACTGGAGCGGATGGCCGTGCTTTCGCTGGTGGACTTGATGACCCTGCTGCTGTATTGGTCGAGTTAGCAGAAGCGCTACTACCGACGACCCGCGGTCCTTGGTGTTAGGACTTTTGTGGGCTGCCGCACCACATTTACACTGGCACGAGCATGTCGTGCTCGTGCCCGTGTCTACAACGGCCGTCTGCGTAGCAACGCTCTCCTTCCTGACGGGAGTTGATAACGTTTTGGCGAAACTAGTGGCGAAGACCGGTGGCGCCAGCGCCTTGAACCGTTTCTTCGCCTCGCCAAAGGATATTCTTTCCTTAGTCTTCAACTCCTGTACCTTCTTTTCTTCAAGGTACACTCGGCACTCCCTGCTCCAGGCTGGATGAGTCCCGGAGCAGTTGACACACACCTGTGGGAGGGTACAACTACTGCCTGGCTCGTGTGCAGCCTTTCCACATTTCCCACAGGTGGGGTTGCCCTTACACGTCATTGTCGTATGCCCGAACCGTTGGCACTTAAAACAGCGCATAGGGTCCGGGACATACGGACGGATATTAAGATTTAAATAGCCGGCCTTGATGGCTTTGGGCAACGCTGGAGTGTCGAACGTCAGAACGAAGGTGGCAGTCTTTTCAAGATTGCCGTTAACCCTTCGTTTTATCTGCCTAACCTCGACCACATGTTCGATTGGACCCATTCCTTAAGGAGTTCCTCGGGCTCAATATCGATAAGGTCGCGGCACGTGACCACGCCTTTACTCGAGTTAAGTGTTTTGTGGAGTTCGCACTTTACTGCGAACTCCCCGAGCTTCTCGGACTTAAGGAGAAGGACAGCCTGCTTATGGGTAGATGTCTCCAAAAGCAGGGTCCCGTTCCTCAGCTTCTTGACTGATTTAAGGGTCCCAGCAAGGACCCTCCAAACCTTTTTGAATATAAAAGGGGGACACCTTCTCGAAGGATCCCTCCTTCCGTGACATTATAATGAAGGCATTGTCTATTACAACGTCCTTCCTGTAACTGCATCCATTTTCTGGGGAGGGCTGTCAACCCTCGCCCGCTTGTTAGAACTGGGTGTATTTTTATTAGCCTGCGACACACCCGGGCCGCAGGGGTTTTTGTTTTGCTTGTGAGGAGGAATGTTGGTCCCACGAGTAAAACAATTTTAAACAGGAATGCTTATTACAACAGGGGTGCGCAGGTGCCCCTGAGGTTGCACGTTAGCGTGTGATCTACCTCTCACACATGCACCTCCTCGGCACGTGGCTGACCTTGAGGTTGAGGGGTTTTTTATAGAGGTTTCTACCGTCCTCGCGATCCGGGCGATGAAGCCAAGATCCCCGTTCTCCTAGGCACACAACGTTCCACCGCCACGCCCTACGGTGGTCGTTGAAGCATGGTAGGAGTTTACGGTGTGGGAAACTTGCGGCGCTCACAAGTTTCCAGCTCGGGCACCGCGGGTTCGCCAAACCCGTACCTGGCACTTGCGTACCAGGCCCCTGCGGGGTTGCCGAAAGGGGGCATCCACAAATTACGGGAGGTGTTTTTCCGGATTTCTGGAATCCCCCTCCCTCCTGGTGAGATTTCATGAGATCTGGCCGGACCCCCCCCCCCTCTGGTGAGATCTGGTACGTGAGAATCCCCCCCCCCAAAAATCGTCCTGGAAACTTTTTTAGACTTTTTTTTTAGGTCACACCCTAACTTTTTTGACGAAATACCCTCCTAAAATCGACTTTGCTTTTTTTTTTTTTTTACTGTCCCCAAATTTTTCGCAAAATCTCACATGAGATTTTCGTAGACCCCCCCCTCCCCCTTGGTGTGATCTGGTGAGATTTCGACGGACCCCCCCCCCCTTATTTCACCTCACGTAATTTATGGATGCCCCCAAAGAACGTGTGTACAAATTTTGGCTGCTATTTAAACCACGGCCAGTAAAATAAACTGTTCTTTCTATCAAATAAGTCTCGTGACCCTGATTTATCAATGTTTTATTGCCTAACGTATTGTTGTTTTTGTGGCTTAAGGACGCGTCGACAGCGAGGTCATTAGCACCTAACGTATTTTTGAATTAGTGACGACAGCAACATGCAACCAATTAAATTGCATCTTAAAACCTTATGTTACACCACGTAAATTATAAAACTAAATCCGTTATTCCTTATGCTGTAACATAGCGTGCCAATCGTCATTCTGGTCCAGGCTGCATTTCAACTGAACCACAACCTCAGATAATATTGTCGTTAGAAAATCATAGCTTCAGTCAAATGTGCATTAATACATGTAATGTGATTAAATCTTGACATTTTGGAATTACTTATATGCGGCTGAAATATTTGCATTAGTAATACGGTGATATGAAAGCGAAGAAAATTAAAAATAATTCTTATCATGTAATACCGCGCAAGATAAGTTTTAATCCACGAAATTTCTATTTTAAAGCAGAAATAATTAATCATACCAACATATCGTAAAAATAAAATCAGTATCCTAACAGTAAAGGAAAAAATTCTATTTCAGAAAATTAAATATTACTGATTTTTTTTGTAAAGAACATTCAAATTTGTATTATTTTATTGAAATAATTATTACTATTACTGTTATTATTAATAAAGAAGTCTCTTACACTGTAACTCTCTTCCAAGAACACGGTTGTGGTAACTGCTATATCGATATAAACTTGCAGCACCCAGGACTCAGTCAGAGGAACTGGATTGGGAGTCATTGGAGGAAAGGAGTAGGGTGAAGAGAGTGCTGGGAATGTACAGAGCATGGTGATATTGGTCAAAGAATTAAGAATAGTGAATGGAAGGGGAAAGAAGACTACAACCACAAGCTGGCACACGATTTCATGCATTAGGGATTAGAAAAAAATTTGGTAAGGGTATTAGGGATAGGAATAAATTACCAAGTGAAGTGATGGAATAATTTACCAAAAACGCCTAAGGACTTTAAAAATAAAATTTGCAAATCAGAAAAGTAAATGGGGGAGGGATTTAAGTCTCCAATAATAAAAGAAAATGTTAAAAAATAAATTAAAAAGGGGTAATTAGAGGACTAGGGAAATTGCTGCCAGAACGTCAGCTCCATCACAATTAAATTAATAATAATAATAAATCGTGCAATCCTCCGTATCAGCATTCCAAAACGGCACACAGAGGCATTTCAGTGAGCGACCTAAGTAACGTAAAGGTAACATCTTATTTCTCTTAAACATTGCTGCAACTATTGATATCACAAAAGTAAACCCTTTCTAAGGAACTTTTTTTTGGTAATAGAATAAAATCGATTTACACATACCAAATCTAATGTGTGCGAAGCAGCGAGCAAATGCTAGTACCAATATAAAAATACAAGGGGTGATCAAATGAAAAGGTACGAAACGACACGGTGGGTACAAATATAGACTTTATTCAAAATGTACACCATAGGCCTGAGCACAACGATCCTACTGATGAACAAGCCGCAGGATTCCTTGTTCCCAGAATTCCTGTGGCCGTGACGAGACCCAGTCCTTCACAGCGTCCTTGAGTACGTCGTCCGAGTTGAAGCGCTTCCCTTTCAGGTGTTTCTTCAGTGGACCAAACACATGGAAATCGCAGGGCGACAAGTCCGGACTGTAGGGCGGATGGTCCAACGTCTCCAACTTGAACTTGGCCAGTTCCATGTGTGTGACTCTGGAGACGTGTGGACGCGCGTTATCATGGAGCAGAACCACACCCTCCGTGAGCAGCCCCGGTCTACTGTTCTTGATGGACCTGCGTAGGCATCGGAGTGTCTCACAGTACATATCGGAGTTAATGGTTTTTCTGTGCTCGATGAATCCTCATACGGACTGCCGCATCATTTGGACGCCGCTTTTGATAAGAGCCTCTGCTCTCTACTGCGCATGCGGGCGCCCGCGCATGCTCCGATTCCAGTCAGAGACTCCAATCGCATCCCGAGATGTCTCGCTACGTTCTCCCATGGCGCGATATGCAAATATTTAACTGTTACGTTTTTACGTCGTTTCGTACATTTTCATTTGATCACCCCTTGTACAACACAATACTCATGAACGTGTGGCTGTAAAGAGGTCACCCATTCATCATAAAACTAGGCCGATCTGCCTAAAAATTTAAGTACCAGACCGGCCAATACACAAATCTTTAAAACACTGCCCACATTGCTCGTCTAATTATTTAAATAAGGAACAGATCATTGACTAGGCCAACATCAGCTCCTTGGTCTAAAATCAGTAGACAGTCAATCATAATGTGGCACACCATCCGAGGTACGCCACAGGCATCAGATTCCGGTGGGTCCTCCCGGCGGAGAAGAAAGCTGTGTGTCAAAGGACAGTGACCTATACGGAGGCGAGTAAGGAGAACCTCATCCCTCCTCGCCCGCTTGGTCCCACGTTCGCTACAGAACAGACTTTCCCGTTACTTTTACTGTCCGAAGTGGGAGGGCTATCAAAACTGGCCCGCTTCTTGTTAACTGGGTGTACTGAGATTATCCTGCGGCACACTCGTACAGCAGGTTTTTTGTTTTTAATGGTTTTAAGGGCTTTTATTTTGGTCCCACGAGTATAAAAGTATATAGGAGGAAACGCTAATATAACAGTGGTGCGCAGGTGCCCCTGAGGTTGCACGCTAGCGAGTGATCTGTCTCTAACCCATTCATCCTCCCCGACACGTGTCTGACCTTGAGGTTGACGTGTTTTTTTTTTTATATATATAGAGAGAGATTTGTACCGTACTCGCGATCCGGGTGATGAAGCCTAGATCCCCGTTCTCCTAGTCACACAACGTTCCACCTTCACACCCTACGGTGGTCGTTGAAACATGGTAGAAGTTTACGGTGTGGGAAACTTGCGGCGCTCACAATTTTCCAACTCGGGCACTACGGGTTTGCCAAACCCGTACCTGGTTGATGCTTTAGGACGCGTCAACGACTGGGTTATTAGCGCCCTAAATAAATCCTGAAATGACAGCGCCGTACCTGGCACTTGAGTACCAGTCCCCTGTGGGCTCAGTTTACCCAACACATGATAATGGCGTAGCCCTAAATCGTATCGATGATGTTGCTATACCTCCCACTTAAATCTCTGCAGCAGTTCGGACGTTTAGCAGGCCGTGTGGGGTGTTGCATTACCGTGTAACCGAAGAGCACTGGCGCTCAATTTTACCCTCCGCTTTTCTTCAATTTCCTTACTCAACCGGTTCATCGTTTCGGATACGATGAGGAGCTGAAATCAGGTCTCCAGATGGTTGCATAGCGCTGGATTTCTGCGTATCCGGAATCGAAAAGTTCCTTTATCTTTTCGGGAAATGTTTAAAGTCTCTTGGGGACCATATGGATAAGTAAACTTACATTGTATGTTGTCATAGCCGTGTTGTCTATGTGTAGATGGTTTTATAAATGGCCATAAATTGGAAGTGTAACTTACGTTTTGATTCACCCTCGTTGTTACAACTCCACTTTTCAAAGTGTAATAAATTGTTAACGGCATCAAAATTGCAGTACGTAGGCGAATCCACGTAATCTCCTACACGAATTCCTGCACGATCCTCATTTTAAGCCTCATAAATATTACATCGTTTGCACACAGACGGAAACAACGCCTCTCTCGTTTATTGTACTTATCGGCGCCTTGGCCTCCCCTCCCAAATATGATTACCAGTTTGAAATATTTAACAACAGAGGGCAATAGTTGATCTCGTTCACATACCTAAATTATTTACTTTCGAGTTAAGACAATATACAAAAGCTAGATGAAATTCTCGTTTGATAGCAATCGTTTCTTGTAAACATAACTTTCAAATACAAATGACGATTGTATGGGTTAAGTTTCTTTGAGTGCATCAATTAATAATTGTTGTTGTCGCTTTTGGTCTTTAGGGCGCGTCAACATCTAGATTATTAACGCCCTAACTATAACCTGGTATGACAGCTTGGGTTAAAACTCATATACAGACCGCATGGTCGACTGTAGAGGGAATAGCCACGCAGAAGGCTAAACACAACACTTATTCCGGCAAAAATGCCGACTGCATGGACGACTAAAAGGGTCAGCCATTCAGACAGCTAAAAATGAAGATACTAAAGCAATGGCTGTGCGTGGGATTGAGTAATTACGAGTAAGGACATGGGACATTGAATATGACATACCAGCTTACGTTTATGCCCGACGATATCACAAAACAGGTCTAATAGCATTAATCCATGGTCGCATATCCCACGAAAAGGCAATCCAGAACAGTACCGGAGCTACCGTCAGCGGTCACAGGATATATTCAGGGAACTTGTTGGAATGGAGTTGAGAAGTTGGCCGACGCTCCTGAGTGGACATTAACGCAGTGCGCATACCGCATCCCGTGCCCCGGCCCTCTCTGTGCGACAGTCGCTACCGTCACAGGAGTCGCAGAGAAAATTATATCAGCGGTTACTTTACCGGTCGCCTCCCTACGAGCACTCCCAACACTAACGCAATTACTGACGGCGAAGAACTCGAGCCAATGGTGACGTGCCTGAATGTACGTACATCTAAACGAGCTTTATTCAGTTCTGCAGGAACAGAGATTTGGAGACACAATGTTAAGATTACTGCGAACAGAACTAGAGTCTTTCAGATTAGAATTATAATATAAAATTATCCCCTGATAAAAGAAATTCCAAAGCCAGTTGGAATGTAGTATGCACTGAACAATATTCTTCCTACCAGTCAGTTTCTGACAGTAATGCGCAACACTTAAAAAAAATAAAAAAGCCACATACCAAATAGTGTTTTTTTAAAAAAATTGTTTATAGATGTACGCCTCATTGACATTAGTGGCGGGACTGGGGACAAGGAATCTGTCAGAAATCTGTTATGCCCTTTTGAATGAAGCATCCCGTAATTCGCCTGGAGTGATTCGGGGAAACATGGGAAACCCAAATCTGGATGCCAGAACAGAGATTCAAACCCATGCGCTCCCGAAGGCGTGGTTAAAACACTACCGCTCATCCACCACCCTCGGTGGAAAATTAAATCAAGAAAAAAGAAACAAAACAGCATCATAAAATAAGGTCATTTAGAAAAGTATGCAGAGCTGTGCAATGCTAGTTCAGTTGTGAAACAAACAGTAAATTACTTGATACTCGAAGAGGAAAAAATTAAACACCGATGCCGAGAATGAAGTATAAGTAAAGTAAATGGAAAATGTAAGTAGATTATAATTTGAGAAACGAGGCTTTCCCGGCGTATCTTTGATACGAAATATTCACATTTCTATCATAACTTCAATGTACAAAATGTAACAACATAACTATATTATAACTTGTACACACAATTAACAAACAAGAAAACACACACACACACACACACAAACAAACAAACGAAGAAATAAACCAATTCTCTCTCTCTCTCTCTCTCTCTCGTCGTGTTTAATTTCAGAGTGTAATGCCTGTTAATTACGTTTATAAGCAGATGCTAGTACTTAGTCCGTGTGTCCTTTTTTATTACTACAGTTTTTGCCACCTAGCAATTTCGCTTACTTGTTAGTTTTAAAACGAATTGTCTATGAATTCTGTTAGTTTTGATAATGTCGTTAGCGTGTGATCCCAGCAATTTTGATGTAGAATTTGTTAATTTACCGAATCAATTTTTAACTAGCTCATATTGAGTTTTGCATAGACGGTCCTGTTAGTTTGTTGTTGGTAATTTCGTTGATATCCTGCTGTATATTAGCATTGTTTATCCTGCAGTAAAAATCTGTTGGCTTTTGGTATGGGTATCTTGTTTATGATGTATCATATTATTCTTATCTTCCAATAGCTCCGTCTACACATGATCTCTTTTTATAGGATTGTTGTTGTTGTTGTTGCTGCTGCTGAGGCTTAAAAGCGCGTCGATATAGAGGTCATTAGCGCCCTAACAATGACCAGCCAGAAAGTATTCTAAAAATACTGTCTGCATGGCCGACTGTAAAGGGATCGGCCATTCAGACAGCAAAATAAAATAAATCACAGTAAAAAGACGTGGATATACAAGAGCAACCAACACCAAAGACTTTAAATCTGAATGGCTGTGAGGTGGCCAAACAGTATTACAATGCAATTAAAGATCTACATGTCTCACTGGCTGTGCAGTGGCTAGCAAGACAAGAATTATATAACCATATAAAAACTAAAAACGAAGATAATGGACAGGTGGCTGTAAAGGAGCCACCCATCCATCTTAAAACAAGGCCGATCTGCCTAAAATTTTAAGTACCAGACCGCCAAGCACACAAAATTTTAAAACTTTAGCCACATTACTAGCGTCATTATCTAAAACAAGGGACAGATACTACGATTGTTCTACACGATACCAAGTTTCACCGCCACGCTATATGGTGGTCGTTGAAGAACCTAAATGGTTTAGTGATCGATCAAAGTTTCCCCACATCGTTATTTCCAGCTCTTGTACCATGGTTATGCGAGACAAATTCCTCGTAGTTGCATACTGACGGCAGGTACGCTTTTGAATCCAGTATCTCCATTCGAAATTATACACATCGTTTCACGTACGTTTGTCTTTGAAGGTTGTTCAGAGTTTACGCTATTAGGCAACTGGAAGCGGTCATTAGTTCCCAGTTCAGATACCTCGGGGGCGCAACACCGTAATTTTAACCCTTGAACCAGGCCCTGCTACTTGAAAATAGTTTTCCTAAAGGTTAGTGAAACAGATACCCCTCATTTCATGCTGTTCGAGTGTCCGAGTTTCCTATTTTTCATAACAGTTTTTAATTCCAAAATTATGAACTTAATACACTTCGCAAACGATCCGCGGTGTTTGGGAGTACGCAGGATAGATAAAAGTCTACTAGAATGACAATTACTGGTAAGTGGTATTAGAAGCCTTAAGCTCTTTCACTTTGGAGACTAGGCCTCTGCGATTGTGTTGAAAGGTCTTAATACACATTTTGAGTGAACTGATGTATTAATGCACAATAGGAAGCGTCCATAAACTATGAAGCCTTATTTTGGTCTCCTGTTCCCGTCACTAATCCCAAAATGGCATTTGCTTCTCCCACCCCTCTCTCTCTCTCTCTCTCTCTCTCCCCCCCCTACCACGTGGCAAGTAACTTTCTTTCCCCATTAATTCCAGACGACATTATGCCAGAAGAGGAGATTATGTTCCGTTCTCTCTTGTCAGACTATCGTAAATTATATATGGAGATATAATTAAATGCTTGAAATAAATATTCAAATGCTGTAGTGTGTTCTGTACCATATCTTAACTGCGACACAAAAGCTACGTCGCTCGACTTTGAACCTTCCCTCCCCCCCCCCTTCCCCAGCCCTCCCCCAAAGTATCCCAGCGTAGCTACCCATTCAATTCTTCCCCTCCCCCTAGACCGAGCTACGTAATTTATGGACACTCCCGTATGAAGGGTGACAAGAGTTTAATATGGTCAGTGGTCCGAATGAGGAGATGCTAGGGAAATGTATGAGGAAAGGTTTCGGATTACGTAGAGGAATGATAGTCGTAGCAGGAGACTGAAGTATATTTATGAATACTGAGTAGTGTGTGCTGCTATCTACAAAACAAAATTTGACTTTTGGTTGCATTTACTGAATATTTGCGCAATAATATTTGTATATAATTATTTATTGAAATACGGCGAAACTTCGGACGGCAAGTAACCGGACATCAGATACAATACAGTGAAGTCTGTGTGGGAGCAAAGCGGCTGTCGGCTAGTTTGATTGATACTTGTGTTTACGGGCGCCTTGTTTGCCAGCCGCTAATGACCTGCCGGCTGCCGGCTTTCTGCAAAACGCCGTCGGCTTCAGCGGTGGTCATAGACGAGTAATTGGCATGCCTGGCGCTGTTATTCACATTCAATGACTAAATAATTGATCCGTCCTCTGACCTGACGCGCTAGTGTTGGCTTCAGACAGGTATCAAGAGGATTTTCCTACCCTGTGTTGGCTGCGATGTCTGAATACACCTAACCTATTCGTCGAGGTTATAGAAAGTATTTGCAGACCAGACAGTGATCAGTGTCAAAGAAAAATTCGGGTTTACTACCCTTACAACATCTTGGGATCGGCTGCCTTAGACGAGTTTTACTCATTGTTGACATTGTCAAATTTGGGTTTATGGTTTTATAGTTGCATACCCTTGCTGACGCCAAGCATTTTTTACGTACTGCCAGGTCATACTAAGTACTAATGGGAGAAGCGAAGTGTGAAATGTGTAACTATGTTTAGCGTATGGTAAGAGTATTTTCTGTTTGTAAAATGTATAGTTTATGGGGCAGAGATTGAGGACCGTCCCGGCGTTCGCCTTGATTACTGCAGAAGATACAGCACCATCACTGCCTTTTCTTTGTAGGCAGGTGGAGGTGGTGGATATTGTCCGAAGACATTGCCTCCAGCAGTAGTTAGATGGTTCACGACTTTTCTGGAAGTTCATCTTCACGGTGGTGTCAGGTTACTTGCGTAACTTGTTATGACTTCCGTCAGTAACATGGTTTGTTGATGAAGCAGCTGCATTATGAAGCTTAAGCTTCTGTTTTAGGAGGTCTTGTAGTCCGCCTGTTGTCGATAGTGGTGTGTAGCGGACTACTACTCCGTCGCGAGTAGCTCTGGACCGGTCGCTGCAGGTCGACGACTATTGCTGTAGCCGCTGTTAATCTCCCCTGCATAAGTCGTCTTCTGTGTCCACAACTTCTTGCTTCTGTGGCTGTTGAACGACTGGGTGGCTCTGCTCTCGGTACGGCGGATTCAAGATGGCGGAGACTATTTCTCTGCTGAGAAGTGCAGGTGACAGTTGCATGGTGGCGAGTGTTCTCCGACGACTAGACCCTGGAGTCTTGTGTGCTTGTAGAGGTCCCACGGCTGCTGTGGATGCCTCTTACGTAGTAGCTTCCATGATCTACAACCTCTGTAAGAAGATGCGTGTCCAGACCCGCAGTTGCATCAATTAGTTTCTTCGCGGGGTTTCTCGCAGATGGCGAGTTCGTGACCGCCTCCTCAGCGAACACATCTGACTGGTTCAGTGCATTCACTGGCGTGGTGCCAGAAGTTCTGGCACTTGAGACACTGGATCAGTTTACGGGAGGGCGGCTTCGCTGTGGTCATTGGTTTAAAACTACCTGAAAAATACATTCAGGATGGCCGATTCGAGGGGTGGGGGCTTGTGCCTAGTTCACTTTGTATCTCACCGATCCAATGTGCGGCGCTTCAGTGCACTGAGTTTCTAGGTGAAAAGTATCTTCTATTCACGGAATGAAGCCATTTTGAACGGATAACATCATCCAGCTATCGATTTAATGTTCCCGGAAGCCACTTAACTAAACTAGACGTTTGATACCATTTGCGCGAAAATACTTTTGCTGCTATAAAACATTATGAATTTCGCAATGCACGTGAAGTGTATGGTAGTAGAGTTTATGCCCATGTTTACATCCATCAGTATAGACAGTACATTTGCACAAGTATATCGTCAGGCCAGAGGAACAGTATGAAATCTCACAACGTACAACCAAAAAACTCTTACGATTCCTGCACTTAATAACTAATTACTCTTATGTAAATAGTTTATACTTATGAAATATATTTGCCAATTCCATAAAGGCAAATTTGTGATTAATTATTTACCGCAGTTAGAGTTAACAGTTTCTTTTATGCCCAAAAAAAATCTCTTCCTGGAAGCACATTATCAACAGTAAGAAGACAGACACATTATGCCTTCACGTAAGATAATGTCTGTTAAGACTAATTACTACTTACTTAACATTACTACTTCCATGTCCATGAACTGACTAAAATTAAAGATTTAACAAGCCTCATAGGTTCCCCCCCCCCCCCCGATTGATAATTTACGTTACCGCTGAGAAAAATATCCGATTTTCGTTTTGTATTTGATCTCTAATGGTGTGTTGATTTAATTAGTGTAATCTTTGAGTATTTACTTTTTGTAGAAAGTAGAGGTTAGTTACAGCTGAGCAGTCGCTGAGGACAGCAGCGGATTTTCGTTTTGTATTTGATCTTTAGTGGTGTGTAGATTTGGTTAGTGCAATCCTTTTTTTCTGTTCTTTTTTCCTTTTTCGCGTTTTTCAAAAGAAGAATGGCTAGTGACTGTGATTGCTGTGTGCATACGCGAGCTGAGGTGGCTGAACTCCTGGCACAGCTTGCAACTGTGTTGGCGGAAGTTACACAGCTGGAAGCTGCTGTAAAAGGTTGCAGCAGATGTGATATTGGGGAAACTGATGTAAACATGCCTATAACAGATTCTCCCATATCGACCGTCGTATCTGCAACCCAGGTTGAAGAGTTGGAGGCTGTGCCGCGGTCGCCTGTCGGTGACTGGCGTATGGTCTCTAAACTTCAAAGCCGCACTCGGGGGCAGTCGAGCAGGCTTAATGGCCAAGACGCTGAACTTTTTTGACTTTCCAACCGGTATGATGCATTTTCGGAGGTTGACGCAGTCCCACAATTGTCATCCTGCGAGTTGACGGCCCCCAGCCCGCTAGGTCTGAGCAAACGCAGAAGGGGATTTTGGTAGTTGGGAGCTCTAATGTTAGGCGGTTATTAGAGCCTCTTAGGGAGATGGCGGATTACTCGGGGAAAAAATCCAACGTCCATTCAGTGTGTATTCAGAGTGGCCTGATCCGAGTTGTGGAACGGGCCATCCCGGATTCCATAGAAAGGACGGGGTGTAGCCAACTACAGATTGTCTCTCATGTCAGCACCAATGATGCTTGTCGCCTTGGGTCGGAGGTTAACGTCTCTTCCTTCCGGCGGCTGGCTGAAAGGGTTAATTCTGTAGCCAGTGGCCGCAAGATAATGGCAGAGCTAACCATCTGTAGCATCGTAGACAGAGTTGATTATGGAACTCTGGTTCAGAGTCGTATTGAGGGGCTGAACCAGAGACTAAGACGTTGCTGTGATGAAACTGGCTGCAGATTTCTCGATCTTAACCATAGTGTCGAGTCATGTACGGTTCCCCTTAATAGGTGAATCGGCTACACGGGTGGCAGGGGCCGTGTGGAATGAACTGGGTGGTATTTTTAGGCTAAGGGAGGAAGACCCGAAACAGGAAATACGGTTACGGGCAACCCAAAAAGATGTAACACCGGAATGTAGGAGGAATGTAAAATAAACTTGACACTTAAAGGTTCTCGTAATTAACTGTAGAAGCGTTTATAACAAACAACCTGAACATGAAAGAGTTATTTTTAGCACAGAAGCGGATATCGTTATCGGCACAGAAAGTTGGCTAAAACCGGAAATAAGTTCCACCGAAACTTTTAAAGATAGCATTCTCATGGAGGTGGGGTATTTATAGCTGTGAGTAAATTTCTCCCATATAATACGATCAGGGAAATCATATAGCTTAAACTCGATGTTCCTGGGTCAAAATTCATCATAGGCGCCTTCTACCGTATACCCGATTCCGACATAGCTATCGCCGAGGAGTTAAGAAATTATGTACACAGCATAACTAATCGTTTTCAGGATCATGCTATCATTCTATGAGTCAACTTCAATCTGCCTAATTACGTTCACATTACAGGTAGCAGGGATAAGACAGCTTCTGAAGTAATTCTCGATTTGTTGTCACATAACCATCTCAAGCAGCTAGTTAATGAACCTACGGCAGCGAAAATATTTTAGATCTGCTGGTTACCAATAGTCCATAATTATTCACAGACATTTCAAAGACCACAGGAATAAGCGATCACAAAGTGGTAATTGCGACTTTGAAACTAATGACCAAGCAAAAAAGGAGAAAATGGCGGATTGTATACAGATTCAGTAAGGCCTCACAGGAGTGTTTTAGACCTACCTGAGGAATAATTACCATAACTTCAAGTCAACAAAGGACACCGTTGAAGAGATGTGACATCGATTTATACGAATAGTCCGGAAAGGTATGGAAATACATATTCTGAAGCGGACAATAAATGGGGAGGATGATCCACAATGGTACACATGCGAAGTCAAAAGATTACTCAAGAAACAACGGAGGATACACGCACGCTCAACAAGGAAGGGGTGACGCAGCGATTTAGAAACTTTAACTGAGTTAAGAGGACGTACTAAGAATGTAATGCGCGAGGCCTTCGACGATTTTTACTCCAACTCTCTCTCTAAGTGTCTCACAGAAAACCCAAAAAATTTTTGTTCGTATATACGAAAAGTCAATTCTACCAATAGCAATATTCCAGCACTAATTTGTGAAGGTTCAGAGGTTAAAGAAAACCGCGATAAAGCTAAAGTACTAAATACTTTATTCAAAAATACATTTACTGATGAAAATAAGGATAGTATTCCCGTTTTTCCACGCCATGTCGAGTTGGTGATGGAATCATTACGAATAGATACTGCAACTATCATTAAGCAATTAGGGCTCCTGAAGTGGGGGAAAACACCGGACCCAGATGGAATTCCAGTAAGAGTATTTTCAGAGTATGCGGCGGGAATCGGGCTATTTCTGTCTGACATATTCAGTAAATCATTAGAAGAGCTAAAAGTACCTTCAGACTGGAAAATCTCAAGTAACTCCGATCGTGGAAACTATCGTCCCATATCGATAACATCTGTTTGTAGTAGAGTTATGTAGCAAATTATAGGCTTGAACATAATTAATTTTCTAGATTAAAATAATTTGCTTACAACAAATCAACACGGATTTCGGGAAAAAAGATCATATGAAACACAGCTGGCCCTATTTACACACGACGTAATAAAAGTTATTGATGTAGGTTCACAAGTAGATGTAATTTTTTTAGATATTCAGAAAGCCTTTGACTCTCTGCCACACAACTGCCTTTTAGCGAAGCTTCGAGCGTACGGTATATCGGATCAGCTTTGTGGATGGATAAAGGATTTTCTAACTGGTCGGTCGCAGTATGTCGTCTTCGAAGGAGAAAGTTCTTCTAATCTAGATTTTACATCGGGTGTAATTCAAGGAAGTGTAATAGGACCACTTCTTTTCTTAATTTTTATAAACGATCTCTGAGACAAAGTGAGAAGCCTTTTTAGATTTTTTGCTGATGATGCGGTTATTTATAGGGAAGTAAGGAATTTGACCGATTGCTTAGAAATTCAGCGTGATCTGGATACTATTTTGGTTTGGAGCGCTGAGTGGCAACTTACGCTAAATTGAAAAAAGTGCAATACAATGAGCATAACTAACAAAAATAATCCAATTGTTTAGAAATACGCGTTAAACAATACAGTTATGGTCAATTCTATGAAATATTGGGGAGTAACAGTACAAAGGAACATGAAATGGGACATACATATTAATTCGTTAGTAAGCAGAGCTAATTCTAGGCTGCGATTCATAGGTCGAATCTTGAAAAATTCGTAATGAACAAACAAAGGAGATAGCGTACAAATATTGTGCGTCCACATTTGGACTACTGTTGTGCCATTTGGGATCCGTTTCGTAAGGGGTTGGTCGAAGTATTGAGAAAGTACAACGAAGAGCCGCTCGATTCGTGACCGCTTGCTATAGTCCTTATGAATGCATCACATAACTGATTAGTAGACTGGGCTGGGAGTTTCTGGTAGACAGACGACGCACGTTTACGTTTAAACTTATTGGTAAATTTGTGTACTCCCACTTTCACTTACAAGTGTAGTGAAAACTGCGTCCACCATCCTACTTGAGCCGGAATGTCAGGAAAGATAAGATTAGAGAAATAAGGTGCCGCAATGATTCTTATATGAATTCTTTTTTCCCCCTCGTACCATTAGGGATTGGATTGCACAACAAAGAGATTAAGTTGGGTGCTGAGCACCCTCTGCCACCCACAATTTTGTGAATTGCAGAGTATATATGTAAATGTAGATGCACGTCTCGTCGACGAAGAGATTGTTATAACTTGGTGAGGAAATGTAACGGGGAGGAAACTGTTCAAGTTTTTAAAGTAGCTGTAACGGAATTTTCCTGAAAATTGCGGGATGTTGTTGTTGTTGTTATTATTCGGGTTTTAGGGCGCGTCGACGGCGGGGTCATTAGCGCCCTAACAACAACCAGGCGTGACAACGTGGCAAAATTGCCGTCTGTGTGGCCGACTGTAAACGGGTCGGCCACAGAGACAGCACAATAAAATACTAGCATACTAATTAAAATACCGACTGCGTGGCCGACTGTAAAGAGATCGGCCACGCAGACAGCAACGTAAAACATAAAACTGAAAATAGGCAATAAATTATAAAAATACATATATTAACTGGTTGGCTGTAAAAGGGCCAACCAGTTTAAAAAACGCGTAAGCTGGCTGGCTGTAAAGAGGCCAGCCATATAAGCAGTGCCACAAGTAAAAACAGTACTTGGATTAGTGGTTGTAAATGGCCACTAATCCAAACTAAAACCTAGGCCGATCTGCCCAAAAATTTTGGGACAAGACCGGCCAAGCTGCAAAACTTTAAAACCTTAGCCACGCTGTCACGGTCATCGCTTAAAATAAGGGACAGATCGTTTGCCTAAGCCAACGTCTGCCCTTAAATCTAAAAACAATATACATTCGGTTAAAATGTGGCGTACTGTCAAAGGTACGCCACAAGCATCACATTCCGGAGGGTCCTCTCGGCGGAGAAGGAAACTATGAGTAAGAGGACAGTGCCCTATACGGAGGCGAGAAAGGAGAACCTCATCCCTCCTCGCCCGCTGGAAGGAGCTGCTCCACGGCTGAACGGTCGGTTTGACCTGCCGGAGCTTATTATGCTCGACTTCCAGCCACTGCCTCTGCCAAATATCAAAGATAGATCTCTTCACCACCGAGGCAAGGTCTGACTTTGGGACCGGTGCAAAGTCGATTCGGACCTTGTCACAGGCTAACTTGGCAGCTTCATAATAATACCTCCTTTCCACGAGATTGGAGGGAAAGGAGGGCGTCCTGGATGTCCTGGACTAGACGGTCTGCTGGGTACATATTACCTATGGCCTGAATACAGCTGAGGGAATCACAGCATATGATGAAACACTTATCGCGATTTACTTTCATATGCTGGAGCGACTTTAGCACGGCAAAGCATTCGGCAGTAAAAACGCTGCACCTGCCGTCCATTTTGAATGTGTAAGTCGCTCGAGGGAACACTACGGAGCATCCTACTCCGTTAGCCTGCTTAGACCCATCCGTATACACCGGGGTAAACGTGTGATGCCCATTTAAAACGTCTCTAAAAACATTATTAAAAACACTTTCAGCGGTACAAACTTTGTTGTACCGAGACAGGTCTAAAATTATTCTGGGCCTCTTTAAAAGCCAGGGAGGAGATTTACTCCAACCCTGGTGATAAAAAGATGGAAGCTCTAATCCATATTGTTCTAAAATAGCCCTTGTACGGTAGCTGAACGGTTTAGTGGCTCTATGTCGGTTGGCATAGAGCCGCTCGTGGTTGGGGTGTAGAACTATGTCGTACACGGGACTGCCAGGTGTTATGGCAACATGAAGGTAGTGTCGCACCATGAGGAGTTGCCGGCGGATGGTGAGCGGCGGCTCGCCCGAGTCAGCACAAATGCTGACAATAGGGCTGGTGCGATATGCACCCGTGGCGAGCCGAATTCCAGCATGGTGGACACTATCTAGTATACGGAGATAACTGTCCCGTGCCGAACCATACACAATACAACCGTATTCCAGCCGCGACCGTACAAAGGCTCTGTAAAATTGTAGCAGGCAGGAGCGGTCAGCGCCCCATGACCTACCACACAGACATTTTAAAACATTTAGAGCTTTTGAGGCTCTGGCTTCACATCTTTGAGATGTGGTAGCCAGGTTAATCTGTTGTCTAAAATTAGGCCCAGAAACCGAACTGTTTCAGTAAAACGTAAAACGGTATTCCTCAGGGTAAGGTGGGGTTCTGATAAAAGGCTTCTGCTACCAGTAAAAAGTACACACCGGGTTTTCTCCGCAGAGAAACGGAAACCGGTGTGCACTGACCATTCATCCAGCCTGTTCAGCGTGAGTTGCAACTGCCGCTCAGCGCTTCTCAGACTGGATGAAGCAATAAATATTAAAAAATCGTCCACATATAAGGAGCACCCTATAGGTCTCCTTATAACACTTAAAATGCTATTTATCGCAATAGCGAAAAGAGTCACGCTTAAAACTGACCCCTGAGGAACACCGTTTCCTGAATAAAAAGATCAGACACTTCACCACCAACTCGGTACCGGAAGCAACGACCAGATAAAAATGATTTTAAAAAACGGGGTAGGTTTCCCCTAAAACCCCATTCATGTAACTGTTTTAAAATCACATGCCGCCAGGTAGTATCGTAGGCCTTTTCAAGGTCGAAAAAAACACCCACAAGGTGTTGGCTGCGGATGAACGCATCCTGTATTGCCGCCTCCAGGAGGATCAGGTTGTCCAAGGTGGAACGGAACTTCCTGAATCCACACTGAAAGCGGCTCAGAAGGTTTTGGGATTCCAGACACCAGACGAGGCGGCGGTTAACCATCCTCTCCAGTGTCTTACCCACGCAGCTCGTAAGGGCAATACTACGATAGCTACCTGGCAACAATTTGTCCTTGCCAGGCTTTAAAATAGGGATAAGTGTTGCTTCTTTCCACGAGTCGGGGAAGTGTCCTCCGGTCCAAATGTCGTTAAAAATATCTAGAAGGTACTTTTTAGCATCCCTACTGAGATGCCTCAGCATCTGGTACTGGATCAGATCAGGCCCTGGAGCAGTGTCATTAGCGCTATTCAACGCTGACTCCAGCTCCCATGATGTAAATGGGCAGTTATAGGCCTCTGTATTAGACGAATCGAAGCATAGCGGGCGCCTCTCGGCAGCGACTCTTCGTCGCTGGAACCGAGGGTCAAAGTTAGCGGACGAAGTGATGGCGGCGAAGTTCTCCGCCATCAGCTGCGCTATGCTTCGTTCGTCAGTAATTATCCGTCCGTGATCCAGTAACCCAGATACTGGTGGGCGGGAGTACCTTCCAGATATACGGCGAATGGACTCCCATACTTTCGACGAAGGTGTGGAACGATTTATATTGCTCACAAAGTTCTGCCATGACCTCCTCTTGCTCTCCTTAATAACTCGACGCGCCTTAGCTCTGGCAATACGGAACGCTGCTAGGTTGTCCGAAGTTGGGCACAACCTAAAACGACGCAACGCCCGTCGGCGACCCTGGATGGCGGAACGACATTCATCGTTCCACCAGGGGACGGGCGTCCTTCGCAGCGTTCCGGAGCTCTTCGGCATGGAAACGTCAGCTGCACGGTGAATCACTTCTGTGAAGTGATTCACCTTCTCCTGTAAACTGTCACAGGGTTGCAGTTGTACAGCACGGCAGTAGAGCTGCCAATCTGCACAACTGACGTTCCATTTACGTCGGTTATTTCCTCCTCCACGTTCACACTCGACGTGCATCCAAATTGGGAAGTGGTCGCTACCATGTAGGTCGCGATCCACGTCCCACTGCACGGAGTCCGCAATTGAGGGGGAACACAAGGAAAGATCAATGGCAGAAGACGTACCGGTTGCAGTGGTGAAATGAGTCATTTGCCCTGTATTCAGGATGCAAATTTCCTCCTGCTCTATCAATCTACCAACCACTCGGCCCCTGGGGCAATCGGTGGTTGAACCCCACAACGCACTGTGGGCGTTGAAATCTCCCACAAGGAGAAAGGGCCGAGTGAGTTGTCGTATAATGCCAACCAGGTCGTCGTAGCCGACTGACACACTGGGTGGCAGATAGATAGAGCATACGGTCAGTTGGATTGGACCGTGTATTTTCACCGCTACTGCTTGTAATGTGGAGGTGAGAGCAACGGGTTCGGAGTGGACAGTGTTTCGGACCAACACCGCCACTCCTCCCTTAGCTCTATCACCCTCGGTATCGTCCTTTCGGAATATGTCATATCCTCTTAGCACTGGCTGGTGTTAGCGGTCTGAAATGTGTCTCTTGCAGACAGAGACACAAAGGATCAGACCGTGCTAAGAGTTGGACTTCCTCTTTGTGAGCCTGAAAGCCGTTAACGTTCCACTGAAGTATGGGAGCCATCCTACCTATTTAAAACCACCCGCCCCGGGTCGGGTGGGTCCTGCGCATGCGATTGCTGAGGAACGGAACTATGTTCGTCCACCAGCATTATGTCGTCTTCAGGGTCCGAAGACGACACTTGTTCTAAGGCCTCGGAGTCATGCGGATTTTTCTTCCGCCGAGGCCTGTTCCCCTTCTTCTCCCTGCCAGTTGGGGAACTGGGAGGAGAAGTAGAAGGGGACTTCAAGAACACAGTGGGGTCCGTGTGTTTTAAACTTCGGACCCCGCACTTTCTGCACAGTTTGCCATCCGCTACTGGCAGATGGCGTTGCCGTTGCTATACCTGCTGCAGGTGATGCTTCTGCAATGGGTGCTCTTTCTGCTGTTGCAGAGGCACCCACGTCTGTAAGCTACTGTAACGGATGGCTGTGCCTTAGCTGGTGGACTTGCTGAACATACTGTCGATATGGTCGAGTTCGTCAGAGTGTTGCTACCGACGTCCGAGGTCCTAGGTGTAATAACCTTGATGGGTTTGGCACCAACATCTGCACTGACATGAGCACATTGGACTTGTGCCCATGTCCGCAACGGACGTCTGGGTAGCGACACTTTCTTTCCTGACGGGAGTGATAACGCCTTCGCGAAGCTGGTAGCGAAGACTGGTGGAGCCAGAGCCTTAAACTGCTTCTTGGCTTCGCCATACGAAATCCGCTCTTTCGTTTTCAACTCCTGTATCTTTTTTTCCTCCAGATACAATCGACACTCCCTGCTCCAGGCTGGATGTGCCCCGGAGCAGTTGACACACACCTGTGGGAGCGTGCAGCTAGTGCCTGGCTCATGAGCCGCCTTTCCGCACTTCCCACAGGTGGGTTACCCTTGCAGGTCGCCGTTGTATGGCCGAACCGCTGGCACTTAAAGCAGCGCATTGGGTCCGGCACATACGGGCGAATATTCAAATTCAAATACCCTGCCTTGATGTTTTTGGGCAACGTCGGAGTGTCGAACGTCAGGACGAAGGTGGCTGTCTTCTCAAGACTGCCGTTAACCCTTCGCTTAATCTGACGAACCTCGACCACATGTTCTGTAGACCACTCCTTAAGGAGTTCCTCGGTCTCTAAATCCATAAGTCCCTACAGGTGATGACACCTTTACTAGAATTTAGAGTTTTATGGAGTTCGCATTTCACTGCGAACTCCCCGAGCTTCTCGCACTTAAGGAGTTGGACAGCCTGCTTTTGGGTGGATGTTTCCAAAAGCAGAGTCCCGTTCCTCAGCTTTTTAACCGATTTGAGGGTACCCGCAATACCCTCTAAACCTTTGTTTACATAAAATGGAGAGATCTTCTCAAAAGATCCCTCCACCCGTGTCATTATAACGAAGGCGTTATCTATAAGACAACCCTTGCCGTTACTATTACTTTGTTCAGGAGGAGGGCTTTCAACCCTCGCCCGCTTTTTTGAACTGGGTGTATTTTTATTTACCTGCGACACACCCGGGCCGCAGGGGTTTTGTTTTTGTTTGTGAGTCTTCGTTTTGATCCCACGAGCAAAAACATGATAAAAAGAAATGCTGATACAACAGGGGTGCGCAGGTGCCCCTGAGGTTGCACGTTAGCGTGTGATCCACCTCTCACACATGCACCTCCTCGGCACGTGGCTGACCTTGAGGTTGAGGGGTTTTTTATAGAGGTTTTTACCGTCCTCGCGATCCGGGCGATGAAGCCAAGATCCCCGTTCTCCTAGGCACACAACGTTCCACCGCCACGCCCTACGGTGGTCGTTGAAGCATGGTAGGAGTTTACGGTGTGGGAAACTTGCGGCGCTCACAAGTTTCCAGCTCGGGCACCGCGGGTTCGCCAAACCCGTACCTGGCACTTGCGTACCAGGCCCCTGCGGGGGAAAATTGCGGGAAACCACGGAAGAAAATTTGATTATTACACCGGTAATCAAACCCACCTCCACTCGAATGTCAGCTCCAGACGTTTGCCACTCAGCCACTGATTCGGAAATTGAAATTCAACAACGCAGCCTGAGTAGAAGAAATCACTTGCGATGATTGTGAAACAGCTGTTGTAAAGTGCCTCTCTCCTGCTGCGCACCCTTCATCGCATATTGGTACAGAGACTCTTAAGATCCAATTGAATGAAAGTCAAAAAGGATCCCAACCGACTGACGGGTGCTTTTCTAACACTCTTACTCGTGAAGCGATTCTTCGTGAATGGACAAGTAGAGCCACGCCATAAAATCTGTTAACGCTAGATCTACGGAAAGCTTTCTATGTGGTCTCCTACCATAGCATATTGCGCGCGCTGCGCAGGTTTCAATTAGACATAGGATTCATTGAACATATCAGTCAGCTATGACGGATACACTTCTAAAATCAAGTGCGGAAATTTGGTGACTAAAGAAATACCACTTCGTCGAGGAGTTCGTCATGGCGACCCGCTTTCTCCGTTTTTATTCAATCTGGTGATAGATGAACTTCTATGCATGATCGACTTTGCTACTGACATTAAGATTGGCAACACCAGAGTCGCGTGTCTTGGATACGCTGACGATATCGTACTCCTGGCGCCTGACACCTTCGCCGCGCGTCATAACTTGGAACTCTGCTTATCCTTCTTAAAAGACAGACGTCTTGCACTTAACAGCAAGAAGTGCACTGCACTAACAACCGCACGTGTAACACACAAAAAGAAGCTAAATACTGTCACTAGGCCCCCAATTCCGGATCTACGGATCTCCTTCAAAACAAATTCAGGTAGCGGAAGCCGTCAGTTATCTGGGAAGCAAGTTTGTAGCAGAAGGTCAGCTTAAACCGAACATCTCCGATTTACCTGATCAACTTAATCGTATCAGGAAGATACTTTAAAACCTTTCCAGAAAATGGTAATCTTAAAAACCGACCTTCTTCCTAGATACCTTTATATACTCCAAAATTCTATGATCTCAGCTAAAATCCTGAAAAGCGTGGACCGCCTGATCAGAATCTTTGTTAGGGGCGTTTTGCACTATAATAAATCTTCGCCCGACGCGGCAATACATGCCGACGTTAATGGTGGTTGCCTCGGTGTAATAAGCCTGTCTGCAAAGATACCAAAAATCATGACTAACCGCATTTTTAAGTTGCAAGCTTCTTCGAGCTTCATTGCTTCACAAACGATCACCTCTTTTTTTGCCAGATACTTCTATCTAGATTGAATAAAATATCCCCGGGTCTTATCTCGGGTGAGAGAGCCTGTGCCAACCAATTAAGGCTTGACCTGGATAGAGCCTATGCAGGCAATGGCTTAGTACTGGGCCAAGGTGGAAGCCACAGCCGCTTTTGGATTAACAATCCACCCCATTCTAGTCTGGTAAGGACTACATTAGTGCCAACCAACTATGGCACAATCTACTGCCAACTGTGGGTATTCCATCGAACCCACCGGATGCATGCAAATGCCGCGCAGGCTGCGCGTGAGTGGAATAACTGTCTCACGTCTTGCAGTGATGTCCTGCCACGCACTGGAAGAGGATTCTCCGTCGTGATAAAGTTGTGCATATTCTTAAAGATAAGATCATGAAGAAGGGGTTGACCGTGGATGTCGGGCCACACATACGGATGGATAACGGCATTCTATTGAAGCCTGATTTAGTTATCTACAACAAAAATACCATCACTTCTGATGTTGCCATTAGCTTCCGCCTATGGTGATAATCAGGCTAAGTATTCAGCACCTGGATTTCTTGATTAAATTAAAAGTAGGTACCACAACCAAGAACCAGTGGTGTTTCCAATTATTATTGGTGCACGTGGAATCTAGCCGAAATACAATGAGAGCCTAATCAACACCACATATAATTACAACTATTTAGTAACTAAATATGTTCTTAAAACTAAATTTCACCATCAGTGAGGTCAGGTGCGTCACATGGTAAACCTGGAACCGGAAATAATTGGAGAAAAAATTAAATGATAAATGTGGACCTATCGAAGAAATCACATACACGGCAAGGAAAATAAGTACTACTTACATATATTAATCAAACCTTAAGGGGGAAGTTAACAGTATTAAACGATGCACCTTAAAAAAAAATAAACAAAAGCGCGATCTGGGTAGTGGAGTTGTAATTACGGTTAATCTATTCAATTTGCTCCATTTTCGAGACATCTACATAATCCAGCTATTCTTATGGGCGTCGTATTTACAAAGTTAGCGTCACTCGATGAGTGGTTTTTAAGCTGTGACCCGAAAAGCCAGTCCACGCGCCAACACTTAAGCACTGCGACACCGGAAGCGCTGCTAAGTGCCCGGCCTGCGAGGGCACCTACTTGTCTTTATCTGCGACCACTGTGTTAGGCCGAAGTGACTTTATGACTTGTGGTAGGGCTCCATTAGTCTAACGATCCAAGTTTGCCGGAGTGGGAGGGAGGGTGGAACGCTGTAATGTTGCGGCAAAGTCTCCGGCAATTTACTATCAAAGAGACTGGCTTGCCTCCAGGGAAGGGAGTGTCATCGCGCCGAAGTAGAGGCACTGACAAAATTAGCTATTCACATGCGCTGGGAAAAGAGAAGGGAACGATATCCTCAACACAGTTAGGCCCTGTTTCCACTAGGCGGCTAGTCGTGGGCGACCGGTCGCACTCGATTTCTATTTATTCAGTTAAGTCATTAACCATATCCATTGACGAGATCGCGACTTGGAAGTGGTCGCGACTGTAAAACAACGCGCGACTGGAGCAGCCGCGCGCCACTCAATATCTATATAAAATTACTGCGCAATGCACACTGTACGCAACTGACCGCCCTTCACGTACAAAATTATGAAAAATGCAAATAGCTTACGATTTCTATAGACAAATCTACGTTTGTGTTTAATGCTCTGTGAAATATATGCCATTTATTGGCCACTATGTCGAATGTACACTATGTATAGGCTTGCTCTACACAACCTTTAGTTAAACTCTCTTTGTTGTTAAAGTTCGTTCACCAAACGGACCCATAAATTTATCAGTCAAAGCGTTGCCGACGAAAAAATAAGGCCTTGATGAGTTCTTTAGTGATGAAATTGGATATTTTCTGAAATATTTGGTTCGTTCTTGGACAGGTTGTTTTTTTTTTTTCCCTTACAATGTACTATCTCTGAATACCTATAGATACGACACTGCATTTTCCAGATCCAACGTCAGTGCAAATAAAAAATGATGTAACTCAAAACTATTTTGTTTTTTCTTTCTGCTGACGTTATTTATTTCATCGACGACCATTTTAAAAATGAGTAGACGTACAGTCGCGCACGCTGTCGCTACAATAATAGCCGCTAGCGACTAGCGATCGCCCGCGGCTTGTCGCTAGACAGAGAGCAACACACATTTCTGCTTTGTTTCCATTATTGTTGAAATATGTTTGAGCACTAAACGGAATATCTGATGTAATAAGAATTTGAATAGTGGGTTTTAATAAAAAAATTCGAACCATAACAACTTTTTCTGTTTAATGAATACTACCTTAACTTGCACCTATTTTATAATACTGACTCAAGAAAACTTCAACTTACAAATAGTACAGTAAAAGCCTCAAATTATTAACCACAAATAACAAAATATCAATTTCAAACATTTCTCGCCCTGCTAACAGAGGAGTTAACTATAACGTAAAGAGATGTTCAGAAATTTTAATGGTTATTGTTTGTGGAGGGGTGGAGATGGGAGAAGACCAATTAGTTATGGAAATCCAATTTGCGTGACACAAGGGAGATAACTATAAATAGCCGAGAAGCTGAGTGAGTTGCTTTTCAGTTCCAACGCTCAAGATTCTTTCTATAAACATCATTCCTCTATCAGAGTCCAATTGAAAGGTTTCTATACGATGTTGTGGCTTTAGGGCGCGATGGCAGTGTGGTCAGTAGTGCCATAACAATAAGAGTTACAACTTTGCTTAATAATTAACTGTTGTTGTTATTAGGGCATAAGGGCGCGTCGACGACAGGATCATTAGTGCCTTAACAACAACCGACATAGCAATGCTGTTTAAAAATTATCGTAATTACCGTCTGTGTGGCCGACTGTAAAGGGGTTGATCACACAGACAGCGAAATTGAATAAAACAAAATGTTAAAATCTTGGCTGTAGATGGATCGCTAAATTCCAATTGAACTCGTCCTGGTGAGGAGCGGGTATTGACTCCTCCAGCAGCATTTCAGCGTCCTCTGGCTCCGAAGTATCTATAGACATTTCCGCCTCGTCGGAGGCCACGATGGTATATGTCTTTTTTTAAAAAAAAATCCTCTCCCCTTCTCCCTACAACCAAATAGGTTGGGAGGCGACGAGGAGAGGGACCTCACAAATTTTGAAGGATACGTCTCTCGAAACTTCGGACTCTTCACTTTTTTCTTTATTTTGCCTATCATTTGTAGGGCTTACAGGCGTTGTTGTGGCTGCTGCAGCTGGTTTTAACTCACTGGTGTATGTACTGCAGCCTTACCTGTTGCAACTGATGAAGATGCTACTGGTTTAGGAGTCTGAAATGCTGATGGACTGGTCGAGGTTGCAGATGTGTTGCACCCGACATCTGCGGTAGTGGGTGTCCTGACCTTAGCGGATTTTGAACAGCATTTACATTCGCAAGAGCCCTCAGTGCTCGTGTTCGTGTCTGTCACAGACATCTGGGGTAGTAACGCTTTCTTTGATTACAGGAGCTGCCAATGCTTTTACAAAACGGGTGGGGCGAGTACCTCAAAACGCTTCTTTGCATCGCCATATGGAATGTGCTCTTTTGTTGTTGTTGTTGTTTTTGTGGCTTTAGGGCGCGTCGACAGCGAGGTCATTAGCGCCCTAACAATGACCAGCTAACACTTTAGCTAAAAATAAAACTAAAATGCCATCTGCATGGTCGACTGTAAAAGGGTCGGCCATACAGACAGCAAATAAAATAATTCACAAAAATAAAACATGGCCTCAAAAGGGCCACCACGACCCAAGACCAAAAAACACCTGGATGGCTGTAAAGGGGCCGAACAAGTTCACAAGATAATTAAAACACTACATTTCTCGCTGGCTGTATAGTGGCCAGCGAGACAGGAATTATAAAGATATAAAAAATAAAAACCAATGCGAATGGATGGGTGGCTGTAAAGAGGCCACCCATAAATCTTAAAACTAGGCCGATTTGCCTAAAAATGTTAGGCACTAGACCGGCCAATACACAAAATATTAAAGCGCTCACCACACTGTTGATCTCGGTGTTAAAATTGTTGCTTTAGGATAACCCACAGCGGGGTCAATAGCGCCCTAAAAATTGCCAGCTTTTATCGTGGCTTAAGAATAAACTAAAATACCATCTGCATGGTCGACTGTAAAGGGGTCGGCCATACAGACAGCAAATAAAACAAATCATAAAATCTGACGTGGCTTAAAGGAGCCACCAGAACTTAACGGTACGACTCCTGGATGCCTCTAAAGAGGCCACACAGGTTCAAACGATTATTTAAAAAACTACATGTCTCACCGGCTGTATAGTGGCAAGCGAGACATGAGTTGTAACAGTAAAAAAAAATAGAATCAAAGTATATGGATGGGTGGCTGTAAAGAGGCCACCCATCCATCATCCTACCGGTTTAGTTTCACCCGCCCGGGTTCGGGTGGGTCTTTGGTAACTGCCTGCTGAGGAATGAGACCAGGCTCGTCCACCAGCATTTCAGTTTCTTCTGACTCCGAAGAAACACACATCTCCGACTCAGAAAACTCACTAAAAACCTCTTTGGCTTTTTTCTTCCTCGTCCTCTTTGGTTTGTTTTCCCTACAACCAGGTAACCTGGGAGGGGATGAAGAGGGTGATTTCACAAACTGAGTTGGGTCCGTCTGCCGAAACTTCGGGCCCCGAATCTTTTGATCATTGGAAGAAGATGATGCGTTTACGGGCACTGCACGTGGAGGAATAGGAGGTGGAGTGGATTTAACTGCCGCTGTTGCTGGTGGAACAATTACTGCTGCTGCTGGTGTGGTCGAGGTCGCAGACGTGCTGCTACCGACGTCCACGGTCTTAGGCGTAACGACCTTAGCGGGTTTGGCACCGCATCTGCACTGACATGAGCACGTAGTGCTTGTGCCCATGTCTGCAAAGGACGTCTGGGTAGCAACACTCTGCTTCCTGACGGGAGCTGAAGCCATCTTAGCAAAACTAGTTCCGAAAATTGGAGCGGCGAGCGACTTGGCCCTCTTTTTAGCTTCCCCATAGGGAATCCGCTCTTTGGTCTTCAGCTCCTGTATCTTGCGCTCTTCAAGATACACTTGACACTCTCTACTCCAGGCCGGGTGCGATCCGGAGCAGTTGACGCACACCTGTGGTAGCGTACAACTGGCACCCGGCTCATGTGCCCCCTTGCCGCAATTCCCACAGGTGGGGTTGCCCTTACATGACGCCGTCGTATGTCCGAACCGCTGACACTGATAACAGCGCATCGGGTCCGGAACATACGGGCGGACATTCAGGTTTAGATACCCGGCCTTAATATTCTTGGGCAATATTGGAGTGTCAAACGTCAGGACGAAGGTGGCAGTCTTTTCAACACTGCCATTCACCCTTCGCGTGATCTGACGTACCTCGACCACTTTCTCAGTTTTCCACTCATTCAGAAGCTCGTCTGTCCCTAAATCCATGACATCACGACAGGTGACTACGCCTTTACTGGAATTTAGGGACTTATGGAGTTCGCATTTTACGGCGAACTCCCCGAGCTTCTGACAATTCAGCAGTTTGGTAGCCTGCTTACTGTTGGTTGTTTCCAGCAGCAGCGTCCCATTCCTCAGTTTTTTAACATTATTAAGGGTACCAACTAAACCCTCTAGACCCTTTGAAATATAGAAGGGTGACACCTTCTCAAATGTTCCTTCTATCCTTTCCATTATTACAAAAGCGTTCGCTAACGAACATTCTTTTCTGTTACTTTCACTTTCAGGAGCGGGGGGGCTATCAACCCTCACCCGCTTCTTAGAACTGGGTGTATTTATATTAGCCTGCGGCACACCCGTACCGCAGGGTTTTGTGGTTTTATTGGAAGACTTCGTTTTGGTCCCACGAGTAAAACCAGTTTAAAAAGAAGCGCTAATACAACAGGGGTGCGCAGGTGCCCCTGAGGTTGCACGTTATCGAGTGATCTGCCTCTCACCCATGCACCTCCTCGGCACGTGTCCGACCTTGAGGTTAAGGGGTTTTTTTATAGAGGTTTGTACCTTCCTCACGATCCGGGCGATGAAGCCAAGATCCCCGTTCTCCTAGGCACACAACGTTCCACCGCCACGCCCTACGGTGGTCGTTGAAGCATGGTAGGAGTTTACGGTGTGGGAAACTTGCGGCGCTCACAAGTTTCCAGCTCGGGTACCGCGGGTTCGCCAAACCCGTACCTGGCGCTTGCGTACCAGGCCCCTGCGGGGATGTGCTCTTTTGTTTTTAGTTCCTGTATTTTCATCTCTTCTCTAGGTAAACTCAAAACTCCCTGATCCTGACAGGGTGTGCCCCAGAGCAGTTAATGCATACCCGTGGGAGGATGCATTCACTACTCGGCTCATGTGCCGCCTTGCCACATTTGACACGGTTGAGTTACCCTTGCAGGACGCCGACGTATGTCCGAATCTTTGGCACTTAAAACAGCGCATTGGATCCGGCACATACGGTCGTACATTCAGACTAATAAACTCTGCTTTAATGTTCTAGGGCAAAGTAGGAGTGTCGAATGTGGCAGTCTTTTCCAGACTGCCATTTTCCCTCCGCGAAATTTGCCGGACCTCAACCACTTGGTCTTCTTCCCACTCTTTGAGCAGCTCATATGTCCCCAAATCGATTAAATCACGGCAGGTGATCACGCCCATGCTTCTGTTCAAGGACTTGTGTGATTCGCAACTTACCGCAGACTCGACGTGCTTCTTAAACCTCATAAGTCTGTTAGCTCGCAAGCTCGTAGCTGTTTCCAGCAGCAGCGCCCCGTTTCTCAGCTTCTTAACGTACTTTATGGTCCCTATCAGACCCTCCAAACCATTGTTAATATAAAAAGGGGATACCCTCTCAAAGTTTCCCTCTATCCTCTGCATCCCTATAAAAGCGATAGCCACACACACACACTTTCCTGTTACACTCAGTTTCAGAAGCGGGAGGGCTATCGACCCTAACCCTTTTCTTGGAATTACGATCAGTGGTATTCGCCTGCGGCTCACCCATGCCACAGGTAGTAGGGTTATTGTTTAGGTTTAAGTATTTTTGTTTTTTTAGATTTTTTTATTTAATTTTTGGTCCCACGAGTAAGTAAGGAAGGGTCCGGGGGTCACACCTCCATATCTTATTCACAAAGGCTATAATACATAAAATAATTGTTTAAAAAACATAAAAACCGCCTTCAAAAAAAGCACTAAAAATTTTAAAATAACTTTATACCTTGCTTAGGAAAAAGTAAATCTAAATAGACAACATTTTACATTACTTTCATTGAAATTTTGACATTAATTAGTTATTTTTGGAGTCTGTGCCAGCTGTCACATCGCGAAGATCTAATTACTGAACTTCTTTTTTGGCGTTAGAGGCAAAACGGGTAGTACGAACAAAAATTCCCAATATTTTACAGCATGTTGTGAGGCAGATTGTGTTACGGTGGGAGACATCTTAGGGAAACAAATTAATAGTATCTTAATCTGTGGCTTGGCCTTATTGGTCATCCAGGAATATCTCTGGCGCTACAGTGTCAGTTGGTTGGTTGCATCATGAAGTAAACGATTTACAGAGTATAATATCGGCGTATCATCTGTATGTTTCAGTTTTGTTGAAACATATTTCTAGCATTAATTGTAGGTAAACAGTAACATGATTTTTTATGTATTATTGTTATTCCTTATTGTTTTTATCTTTTTGTTTATCTTGCTTTCGCTGGCCCCGACTCCAAAAATAAATAATTAATGTCAAAATTTCAATGAAAGTAATGTAAAATGTTGTCTATTTAGATTTACTTTTTCCTAAGCAAGGTATAAAGTTATTTTAAAATTTTTAGTGCTTTTTTTTTAAGTCGGTTTTTATGTTTTTTTAAACAATTATTTTATTTTTAAATTTTTAGTGGTATTATACTTCGTTTAGTATTTTAAATATGCCGCAGCAGTTCCCATTTTGCGAACTTCCTGGTAGCTCAGAGATCAAAGCACTTCCTTTCAAAGAAGAATTATGTCTTTATATACCACAACCACTTCCAGAACGGGGTGAATTGGGCGTTCTGTTAAGGAATGTCAGGCTATGTTTCGATCTTATCATAACATCTGTTAAAGCTGCTGCTCGATAACCGAAACATGTAACATCTGGGCATTAATACATACCACATACAGAAATCTCTCTGGAATATATCTATTTGCTCCGGCATCACACAAAAAATATAGATTTTTAATTGGTGAAAGCTTGGGATCAAAGTTGAAATCTGAAGTACATGTTGAGACATTACATTATTTTATAAATACTAAGCCATGACTTAAAAAAAATAGCTTAATTGATTTTGACGGAATTTAAAACTGTGGATATTTTGTAAAGAACATTGGAAATTAAAAGGGGTGATGGTAAAGGGGAAGAGGGATTGAGCTTTTGTATACCAAATGTAGACTGCCTTTTCTGATTTATTTAAAGTATATGTGTGTAAATTTCTATTGATATCAGATAAATCTGTAGGTATGTATAAAAAAAAACAATTAAGCAACCTAATTTAAACAAAATTGTTCTGTATGTTTTAAAGTATATGTGTGCAAATTTCCTTCAGAATCGGAAAGAAACTGTAGATTAAATGATGAAATGGAAGGAGCGGTGTTTGGACTCTCGAAACCAAATGTAGACAGTATATTTCTGTTTGTTTTGCAGTATACATGTGCATACTTCCTTCAAAATCAGAAAGAAACGGTAGTTTTGTATAAAGAACAGTAATTAATGGCGTAGAAAGGGGGATAGGGTTTGCATTTTTGTGAAAGTTATGTGGACAGTATTTTTCTTTTTCTATTTGTTTTAAAGTATACACATGCGAAGTTCCACCGATTCGAATCAAAATGTGGGTTTTATATAAATATTAAGGGATGGGGAGCTAGGGTAGTTTTTTTATTTTTTGGTCAGAGATCTTATCCATAAAAAAATTACATATATATGTGCCAACTTTAATAAAGATCGGTCAAATGGTGTCGACTGTAGCTTTCTAAAAAGAAATTGACAAAAATCGAGGGGGTGGAAAAGGGGAGAGGGGTTCATTTTTTGCAAACCAAGAGTTGGCATCATTTTTCTCTTTGTTTTATAGTAAAAATTTGCTAAGTTCTGTCTAAACTGGATAAAAACTGAGGTTGTGTATAAAAATTAAGCAGTTTAATGGGGAGAGGGGGTGGTTTTTAGATCTTTTGATCAGACACCTTCTTCGTAAAAATAATACATATAAGCATCAACTTTCATGGTAATCGGTCAAACGATTGCGACTGTAGCTTTTTATAAAGAACATTGACAAAAGTTAATGGGGTTGAAGGAGGAAAGGGGTTGTGCATTGGCAAACCAAACATTGACAGGATTTTTCTCTTTGTTTTAAAGTATACATGGGCAAAGTTCAATAAAAATCAGATAAGAAATGTAGATTTCTATAGAATTAAGGGGTGTAAAGGGAGACATGGGGTGGTTTATTTAATTTTTTTTGGTCAGAAACCTTCTCCATGAAAAATTACATGTATATGCCAACCTTAATGGAGACCAGTTAAATGTGTCGACTAGCATTGTATAAAGAACATTGGTAAAAATTTAGGGGGTGGATAGGGGTAGAGGGCTTCAGTTTTATCAAACCAAAAGTTGACAGTATTTTTCTCTTTATTTTTTACTATACATGTCCAAGGTTTCATCGAAGTCTGATAAAAAATGTGGGTTTGTATAAAAATTAAGGGGTGTAAAGGGGAGAGGGGTGGTTTTTTCAATTTATTTTTTGGTCAGTTACTCCATGAAAAATTACATGTATATGCCAACTTTGATGATAATCGGTCAAACGGTGTTGAGTGTAGCTTTTTATGAAGAACATTGACAATAATTAAAGGGGTGGAGGAAGGGGGAGGGGGGGTTGAACTTAGGAAGACTAAATATTGACAGGATTTTTCTCTTTGTATTAAAGTATACATGGGAAAAGTTCAGTAAAAATCAGGTTTCTATAAAATTAAGGGGTGTAAATGGGAGAGGGTGGTTTTTTTATTTTGATTTTTTTGTTCAGAATCCTTCTCCATGAAAAACTACATTTAATTGCCAACTTTAATGGTGATCAGTTAAATGGTGTCGACTATAGCTTTGAATAAAGAAAATTGGCAAAAATTAAGGGGGTGGATAGGGGGAGAGGGGTTCAATTTTTTTAAACCAATAGTTGACAGTATTTTTCTCTTTATTTTTGGCTATATATGTCCAAAGTTTCATCGAGATCGAATAAAAAATGTGGATTTATATAAAAATTAGGTGGCGGAGGGGGGGTAGAAGGGGTGATTTGTCAATGAAATTCATATGGGACCACTTTGGAGGTATACCCTATCCACTAAAAAAATTTCATTTAAATCGGTTCAAAATTGGCGAAGATATCGCTGAACATACATACAAATAAAGAAAAATGGCAAAAATCAAGGGGGTGGATAGGGGGAGAGGGGTTCAGTTTTTTTAAACCAATAGTTGACAGTATTTTTCTCTTTATTTTTGGCTATATATGTCCAAAGTTTCAACGAGATTGAATAAAAAATATGGATTTGTATAAAATTATGGGGTTGAAGGGGGTTGATGGGGTGGTTTCTCAATGAAATTCATATGGGACCACTTTGGAGGTATACCCTATCCACTAAAAAAAATTTCATTTAAATCGGTTCAAAATTGTCTAAGATATGGCTGAACATACATACAAAAAAAAAAAAAAAAAAATACAGACGAATTGAGAACCACCTCCTTTTTTTGAAGTCGCTTAAAAAGGGTTACACAGGTGCCCCTGAGGTTGCACGCTAGTGAGTGTTCTCCCTCATCACCCATTCACCTCCTTGGCACGTGTCTGACCTTGAGTTTGAGGTTGTTTTTTTTATATAGAGGTTTGTTCCGTCCTTGCGATCCGGGCGATGAAGCCAAGATCCCCGTTCTCCTAGGCACACAACGTTCCACCGTCACGTCCTTCGGTGGTCGTTGAAGCATGGTAGGAGTTTGCGGTGTTCGAAACTTGCAGCGCTCACAAGTTTCCAGCTCGAGCACCGCGGGTTCGCCAAAACCCGTATCTGGCCCTTGCGTACCAGGCCACTGCGTGCCCGTTATAGGGACAGGAGGGTGTTTTTTCAGGGAACTATTAAAAAAGACAAAGCAACGAAGTTTGGAAGCCTATGTGCAGGTGAACCTAATGTCGGATCCTTGGAGCATCCGGTGCCAATTAAATAAGACCGCCTACCACTGCGTACCAGGCCCCTGCGGGCATGAATACAGGGATGCTTCCTTCAAAAAGAGTAGACAGAATTACTTACTGTTCAATGCTCCTAGTCCTTTCCCGCCTCTAATGACATCAACGAGACATAGCCTTAAGGAATATGAAAGAAAGACTACTAGAAGAAGTGTTAACAGTTAATTACAGACACTTTGCTGATACCAATTGTTCAAGGAAAATCTGAGATTAAATAACTAATAAACGAATTTAACGTTTTTAAACAAAAGAAATTAAAGACACCTATGTCTTGTGAATTGTTCTTGTTGAGTAGAATTACCCTATTCAAGTGTAGGTGTAAGTTTGAGGAACACTTTTTCTCTGCAGGAAAAGTATTAAATAGTTTATCATTAAATGTATTTTTACCTTAATGCATGTTGAATTCTTGTAGACACCGAAGTCGTTATCGACGTCCAGATATAAACCATCCAGTACCTGAAACGAAAAGAAAAACGTTGATGTGTTAACCATACTCTAAATTATTTTCGGGGTTTACATCACTTGCCGTAATTATATAATACATTACTTGCGTTCGAAATTTGATTTCTTCGAAAACAAATCTTGTGAATATTTTCTTGAACAGGCAATATCAATAATAGAGTATCAGTGCGTTTAGTGATGTGGATTATACACATGCGTATCGTTCTCTGGTTATCCATTTCTGCCAGGTCCCGTTTTGCAACGTAATATACTATACAGCCTCTTCAGAGTTCAACTGCGCGTGCAATATTTGTGTTTGTAATTAGTCGTAGGATTCGAAGATAAAAGAAGCCATTATGCTCGTGGGTAGGAGGGATATTGTAACAGCCCTCATACCTGAACTTAAAATAGAATTGCATTTAATGATGTATTTTTATGAGCTAAAGTTTGCTTGAATATGATCTGGTATGTTTCTTTGCAATTTCTTGTAAATCAGTGTATACAGACTTTATTTTATGAAAAGAAATTATTTAGAAGCCATTTAATATGTTTAAGAACCGAATTGTACAAGCTGCTTAAATGTTTGTAATTCCAAATATTAATGCAAGTTACGATGTCTACAGGACAATTTTCTACAGTTTAAAATGATTTCTGTAAATAATTTTGTGATTAAGTATCTTTAATTTCCATTTCTGACCATTTTGTAATGATGGTAGGTTATTATATATTAATTCTTATTGTTTTTAATATGTTTAATTGTTTGAGTAATTGTTAATGTTCGAGAAATATCTCGCGGAAGCTTTTGAAGTGTTCGGGAAATTTCGATAGAGCCAATATATAGAAATCAGCAGAAGGACAGTTTTAGTTTTATACAGATTCACTTTGGAACTGCCAAAGATTGCGTCAGTAGTATCTCTGGATTTTATCTTTGCATGTAAACAATATCGCTGACGTTGTTTTGAAAATAAACAAAAAATGTTAAACTGAACTTTATGGTGGACTACTTAATTAATTACTATACTAATCAACCACGAAGACTCGGACAATATACATCATTCTCACTTAAGGTTCTCCTACTAGTAAGAGCAGCATGGGACACGAAACTAAAGGATTTTTATCTTTTAGTCGGGAATACACTCAGACACTGTAAAGTAGCTGATGTAAAGCCACATATGTAGTTACATCACGTTTTATCATGACTGGTAGCCGCGAAACAGAAGGTGATCGAAAAGTTTCAAGACAAAACTCAATTATCATGTATACACAGCCCGTATACAGTGTAATAATTTTCCCAAAAATTAAGGTACATTCTGGATTAGGAAGCCACGTACCTTGAATGTCAACAATATTACAGATCGTTTAACTTGTGGCTTCCCACTTTACGGTCTCTTTGACGACCTTAAACTGTACTTTCAGAGTTTTGAAAAACTTTTAAATAAATTTAATCAAAACCACACCTACCAACATTTGATGTTAAAGTGAATTTACGAACTTTCTTCTGCAGATGGTGGTGTCGATGTCAGAACTCTTTTTAATAACAATCAGATTTCTCCTAGATTATATTAAATTGTATAAACTTTATAATACTATATACAATCCTTACTTAATCTGATTATTTTTTGTTTTAATTTTAATTCTTAAAAATGTTAATATACTGATGGTTTCATTTATAAAGTATTACACTTAAAAAAAAAATCTTTAAAATACAGTCTGACGTCTCGTCGACGTTTAGGCTATTAGAGGCGTAAACTCAATTCATATATTTCCACGTAGTTGTTACACTTTGTGTAGCTTAAGGGTGCATCGACGTCGGAGTTATTTGCGCCCTAACACATATCTATATGGAATTGTGGCTAAATTAAAATTTTGACCCTGCCTGTGTGACCGACTATAAAGTGGTCGACCACACATTCACTAAAATGAGAAGACGATAAAACATTGACTATACAGAAATCATGAAACCTAAAACTCTGGGAAATATAACAATATCTGGCTAGTGGTATAAGGCCAGACAGACTTCAAAACGTAACCACAACACTGAATATTCAAAGCTAAATATATAATGTGTAATTGATGTGGACTTGTAGTATCGTAGGCCTTTTCGATGTCAATAAATCACGAACTAGGTGTTGGCTGCGGATGAACGCGTTCTGTCTTGCTGCTTCCAATAGGATCAGGTTGCTCATGGTGGAAGTGGAAAGGAACTTTCTGAATCCACAATCAAAGCGGCTCAGCAGATTACGGGACTCGAGACGCCAGACGAGGCGGCGATTGGCCATCCTCTCTAGTGCCTTCCCCACGCAGTTTGTCAGGACAATACTACTGAAGTGGGTATCTAACTGTATATAAAGGTAATTAACTTAGCATGACCTATTTCAGCTTCTTATCATTTCTTCTTGATATGACCCTGGATGTATCTATAGTGTTTCCTAAAATTCCACCATTCCTGTGTGGGTGTTGTACTTTTAACATCCGCCAGTGTGTAAGTAGAAGGAACATGATCCCCCTCTTACCCCGCATCATGCTGACAAACCTAAAAGACAACTGGGGTGCGGCAGGTATCCTTGAGGTTGGATGGTACACAGTGTTTTGCCTCACCACCCCATTCACCTCCTCATCAGGTTCCTAACAATGGAGGTTTTGAGTAGACTTATTTTATATAGCTTGAACCTTCTTCGCGATCCAGAAGGTGAAAACAAGACTTGTTGATACTTAAATGATTGGATAATACATACAGCTGCGCACACGAAATCGTTAGCGAGTGAACTGTGCCTCATTGCGTATATAGGCTATGCAGGCGGGGGACTGATTTCTGATGCCGATAGCTAATAAAGTAAAAAAATAAAATAAAAATTCAACCATCTCTCAACATTGTAGTCACCGAGTATCCGACTTCCCATACTAACTTAACGACCAGTACCCGCAGATGAGCTGATACATCAGCGTTAAAAAAAAAAAAGTTGTGTTACTATCTAATGGTGTCTTACCATTATTAAAGAAAATGGAAGACTGCTAGGCTTTCGGCTAAGAGAAGACCGGTTACAGTTTGCGGAAGTGGTGCCGACCGGAAGCGGCTGGTGCGCCAGAGTTACGGAGCGGAGATTGCCCTCCCTGAAGAGTTTCTTTAGACGGAGAAGCTCTAGTAATTGTTCCAGGTCCCAAATTCAATTTACCGGAGGAAATGAAAGCAAACGGCCGCTGCGTACGTCAGCATGAATCCTCCACGTTCCCTGTGTTACAAGGGTGAGTCGGCCACCTGCTTCACGAATGGTTACTGCTAGGTCCGAAGGGAAGCTAGTACGCTACGTCCTACAGAACATTGTAACAATGTTTCAAATACAGCGCGTTTACGCAGAGGTTTGTTAATGTGCGGAAGACGTGCACTTTTCCAGTTCCGTTGTTGTGGTTAGGGATTTAGGGCGCGTTAAATTCGAGGTCTGTGTGGCCGACTGTAAAGAAGTCAGCCACATAGACAACATAATAAAATAGAATATTAAAACTATGGCTGTAGGCTGGCCATAAACGATAAAGACACAAACATTGACTGGTTGGCTGTAAAAGGGCAAACGAGATTAAATCATCAAACAGGCTCGCTGTAAAAGGGCCAGCCAGATATAAAAAATCAAAGGATATTAAGAGGTCGGCCACACAGACAGCGAAATAGGATAAAAAATGCTAAAATGTTGTCTGTAAATAGGCCTCTATAATAATAATAATAATAAAAATTGTGTCTCGTAGACTGTAAAGTCTTACCAGATTAGGAAGTACAAGGCTAATAATCAAAACAATCACAGTATATAAGGATGGGAGATGGTACAGGGGTATTACCCACGTTGTTACTGCCGTCATTTAAAATTAGTGACAGATCGTTGGCTAAACCAACGTCTGCCCTGAAGTAGAAAAATAAAATAATATCAATTAAAATATGGCCCACAGTAAAAATTACGCCACATGCATCACAATCCGGTGCGTCCTCTCGGCGGAGGAGAAAGCTGTGTGTCAGAGGACAGTGAAAAATACAGAGGCGAGTAAGGAGAACCTCAACCCTTCTCGCCCCCTGCAAGGGGGCTGCTCCACGGCTGAACGGTCGGTTTGACCAATCGGAGCTTATTAAGCTCGACTTCCAGCCACTCCCTCTGCCATATCAAAAAACAATTCTCTTCGCCGCCGAGGCAAGATCGGACTTTGGGACCGAAGCTAAGTCGGTTCTGACCTCGTTGCAGGCTAACTTAGCAGCTGCATCAGCTGCCTCGTTCCACGATTCCCACATGACCCGGTACCCAGCAGAGTAAAACATCCTTTCCATAATATTGGAGGTATCGGAGGGTGTCCCGTATGTCTTGGGTACATGCTTCACAAGACCTGAATACAGCTGAGGGAGTCACAGCATATGATGTACTTCATATCGCGACTTACTTTCATATCCTGGAGCGACTTTAACAAAGCGTAACACTCCGCAGTGTACCATGTACGCTGCACATGCTATTAAGCTTATATGTGTAAGTCCCTCGAGGGGACACTATGAAGCATACCACTCCGTTAGCCTGCTAAGACCCATCCGTGTATACCGGGGTAAAATCGCGATGCTAGTTTAAACCATCGTTAAAAACGCTAATAAAAACCCAGTCCGCGGTAACCAGCATACTGTACCGGGACAGGTCTAAAATCGTTCTGGGCCTCTCTAAAGCCAAGGAGATTTCCCAAAACGCTGGTGATTAAAAGGATGCATCTCAATAGCCTTTGTACGGACACTGGACCAATTATTCGCTCTATAGCGATAAGCGTGAAGCAATCCAAAGTTTGGTTTAGTAACTACATTGTACACAGAACTGCCAGGTGTTGTGGCAATATATATATAGTACCGCACCGTTAGGAGATGCCGGCGGATGGAAAGCGGCGGCTCGCCAGACTCAACACATATGCTGGGTGTCGGACTGGTGCAGTTGGCACCTGTGGCGATACGATTTCCTACACGGTGGACACTATCCAGTATCCGTAGATAACTGTGCCTATCCGTATACAATGCTACCATACTCCAGCCATGACCGTACAAAGGCTCTATAAAATTGTAGCAGGCAGGAGCGGTTAGCGACCCACGACCCGTCACAGACATTTTAAAACATTTAGAGCTTTCAAAGCTCTGACCTTAACATCTTGAAGATGTGCCAACCAGTTGAGCCTTGTATCTAAAATGAGGCCCAAGAACAAAAAAGAATTGGTAAAACACAAAACGGTGTTTCTCAACACAAGGTGGGGCTCTGGTAAAGTACTTCTACAAGTAAAAATTACTCACCGGGTTTTCTCGGCAGAGAAACGAAAACCGGTGTGCACTAACCAATCATCCAGGCTTTTCAGCGCTTCTCTGGCTGGACGATGAACAAAAATTTTTAAAAAAAATCATCCCCATGTAAGGAGTAGCGTAACGGATACCTTATTTTTGGCAGTTAGAGGAAGAACTTTTGAATTTTTGGTGATTTTTTCCCACGAGTTCGTAGGAACTAAAAGTAGAGTGAGAAGGAGTCCCCGCATCACGCAACCAAGCCAGATACAACAGGGGTGCGGCAGGTGCCCCTGAGGTTGTACGCTAGCGGAAGGTTTTCCTTCGGCACGTTACTCACCTTGAGTTTTTTTTGTTAGAGAGGTTTGTTCCGTCCTCGCGATCCTGGTGATGAAGCTATGATCCCCGTTCTCTCCGTCACACAACGTTCCACCGTCACGCCTTACGGTGATCGTTGAAGCATGGAACGTGTTTACAGTTTGGCAAACTTTCGGTGCTCACTAGTTTGCAGCTCGGGTACGGCGGGTTCACCAAACCTGTACTTGGCACTTACATACCAGGTCCCCTGCGGGAGAACGGGAAGGAATACGGCTATGTCCTTTTGAAGGAATCTACCCGGCAGTTACAGCGTAATTCACTATGAATGTATTTTTATATAAAAAAAATTAAGCTCATTTCTTAAGTGCCATGTTATTGAAGTTACTATTTCAAGCGAATGCCAATAATTCAGTATTTATCGTGATGACTATGACATCGACCCGACGTGAGCTCGTCATATTTTGATATACTGCCGTAAGATGTTTCCACAGCCTGTAAGATGTCATGAACACCCTGCGATACATTTTGATCATCAGATAAATGCAATTTCTTCATCTGCTCAGGTTTAACAATGCATTCATTGCCAGTTTTTGCAGGGCTGTTCTGCTGAGCTGATTGAAATTCAGTTATACCACTTTCTGAAGTGCAAGTTGTTGTTATACCCATGAAATATGAGGTAAGCTCATTACTATCCACAAGTGAATTATACATTTCATGGATAACAGGTTCATCAGTCCAGAAGGCGTTGAGGGATCTCATTGGTTTTCCGAATCTCTTCTCAGACTCCACTACCGCTGTTGTTACAACACTGCTACCCTGCACCTGTTGCTTAATTAATGTAGAAATTAGCAATCTATTCATCCATGTAGTAGCTGCAAGCTTAGGTTCAAGGTACAAAGGCTTCTACATAGTCGTTTCAATATAAGGTGGATTAACGCAATGTTCAGATGAGGAGTGGTGTTGAATGTAGCGTCTTGTAACAGTTGCAGTTGATGATTTTGTCGACTTCTCGCATCTCTCAGCTGTGCTAGATTCATGCTGCGAAAAACGTCTGGTGGTGTATTCACTCACAGTAAGTCTGGGTTAAATTCATTATGACCTTCTCTTCTGTTAAGAAAGGAATTATTGTGTGACATGCTATCATATAAATTTACAATCTTTGACTGGATTTCTCTGAACATAGAAAGGAGAGAGTGGATTCGGTTTGAAAGTTCCATCAATTTTGGCAAGTATTCTGCTAAGTCTTTTGGCTTCATTTCTTTCAGTTTATTCAGTGCATCTGATAGACTAATGTCTACAGTAGATGTGCTATAATTATCTCTGGCTTGCCCTTAGTAACTGAAACTGGCATATTTTTACACGATTTTAGTTTCTCGTAATTTCTGTTTAGACTAACAATATTAATTTTCATGACTTGTAGCTTGTCGCAGATCTATGTATCTATTTTTGATAATAGAGTTTAATAACCACACCATTGTACACGAGTTAAAATCCACTAATCGACCTTTCCACGGAATACAGCTTAACGCCACCTACTTTTTGTCTCTTGACATTCTACATGGCAATAATTGATAGTTTATGCATGAAAGTAATAAATTTTATACCAGATGAAGATTGAAATAATGACTTTGTATCTTTCGGCAAATCATCTTCTGGGTAATGCTCGCTTATCTGTCTCGACAGTGAATAAACCCTTATAAAATCATTTTCCATCTTCTTGCTAATAAGTGGCCATTCCCGCTTTGAACCGTCCTTGTAGTTGATTATCGTATACAGGTAGCAGACCACTTCTTCAAAAACGCTTTCAACCTAAGGTATTGATGAAGGGGAGGTAAATCATGCTCGTGTCAGAGAAACAGGCGGCCAATTTGAGCGTTATCCTTAAATGTCAGGCTGCCGCTGAATGGCGGTAGCAAATTCCATGCATTCCAGAAATGTTCCTCCGAGACTGTACCAGTCTATATATTCTGAAATGTGGAATGCCTACCATCTGATGAACAACCGCGTACGCTCAGTGTGCTACGCATCACAAGAGCAGTTCCTTGCTTCTGAAGAGATGACTGTTGATCGTTTGATGGATGCAGCTCTAAGACAAGTTTCCGCTACGTTCTCGCATAAAGAAGCTAATATCTCGCTCCCTCATCAATGGTTACATATAAACAATATTATGTAAATGTTACTTTGTAGAGTGAAAACTAGGGTTGGTGAAACGGGTTTATTGAAAATCGTGATTCCACCACAACAAATGTCGCCGTCGCGCGGAGTTCTGCCGTCACATTCCCACAGCTGATTCATCTGAAGATTCATCTATCAAGATTAAATTTTCCATTTCTTGACAGACTTGGGAGCGATCTGGAGAAGAGATTGGACTTAAGTAGACAGTTAGGGCCCCTGAACAAGCAATACTAGTGGGGATTATGAAGTTAGTTTCGGTTCACCTACCCTAGATGGAGTGTCGTGGCATTGTCGCAAAGAACGTCTGGTGCTCCAACCGGAAGGACATTATGTTTCGAGAGGGGAAGTTATCAGATCCATTTTGAAGTCATCGTATTGTTTTTGTCAACGTTATAGTGTTTCTGACACTGCGCATTAGGTCAAGGGTGATGAAAACTCTGTTGATTGATATTCGTTCTGCAGGGAGGTTTGTTCTATTGCAGTGGGAGGCGGGGGGGGGGGGGGCGCTATTTTTATAATGAGGTGTCGTAAACAAAGGTTTTTTTAAGTGGATGAAAGTTGTTTTGGGAAAGTTAAGTATTACAGGGCTAAAAGGCAAGAGGAATACTTTCTTGTAGTGGTTGAACAGGGGCGTGGAGACAAAAAAATTTTTAAGCGTTATTTCGCGCGAGAATAAGGAAATGTTATTCAAATTACTATTTTTGGGAATTTCTGTAATTTATTTTGACTAGTGGATGGCCTATGGGGGGTTATCACTTTAGGGTTTCAGCATGCTACAGTTAAACATCAATTTCAGTCTTAAGATTATACTACAGGGGCTTGTATTTATATCACTAGGGGATATTGTGTTATTAACGGCCATATGGGATTGGGCGTCACCTCGAAGTGTATGAATGGAGGAATAATGAATCTGAGAGTAGATGTTTGTTTGGATAGTATATTCGTGATGTGTCAGTGTATTGGCTGCAAGCAGCTTAACTCCATTGAAACTAATATTTGCTGAAAGTTGGAAACACAGCCCACATAGACAGTCGGTGAAGATAATAGAAATAATTGTGGCTAGCTAATTATCCTAAACTTCCTGCCACTGCCTCTGCCGTTTATCAAAAACAATACTTTTTCAGCCTGCCGAGGCAAGGACTGACGGAGCAAAGGCGATTTGCCACAGGCTAACTTGGCAGCTTCGTCGGCTGCATCGCTCCCCGATTCCCACATGGCCCAGTAACCCAGCAGAATAAAACCAACTCCGTTAGCCTGCTTAGACCAATAGGTGCACACCGGTTGTTGTTGTTGTTGTTTAGGTTTTAGGGCGCGTCGACGACGAGGTCATTAGCGCCCTAACAGAAACCAGGCGTGACAACGTGGCGAAATTGCCGTCTGTGTGGCGACTGTAAAGGGGTCGGCCACAGATTTGTTGTTGTTGTTGTTGTTGTTGTTGTTGTTGTTTTAGGGCGCGATCGACAGCGGGGTCATTAGCGCCCTAACAATTACCAGCTAAAACTGTGGCTTAATGAAAGTTCTAAAAATACTGTCTGCATGGTCGACTGTAAAGGGGTCGGCCATACAGACAGCAAATAAAATAGATCATAAAATTAAGGCGTGGCTTTAAAGAAGCCACTGGTACTTTAAACCTGACAAAAACTGGATGGCTGTAAAGGGGCCAAGAAGTTTTTAAAAGGAGAATTAAAAACATTACAAGTCTCGCTAGCTGTATAGTGGCCAGCGAGACATGAATCATAACAATATAAAAAATAATAACAATGCTCATGAATGGGTGGCTGTAAAAAGGCCACCCATCCAGTTTATTAACTAGGCCGATCTGCCTAAAACTTTAGGCGCTAGACCGGCCAACACACAAAATTTTAAAAACATTCGCCACATTGCTGGTCTCATTGTTTAAAATGAGGGACAGATCGTTGGCCAATCCAACGTCTGCCCTCAAGTCTAAAAGTAATACACAGTCAATTAAAACTGTGGCGCACCGTCCAAAGGTACGCCACAAGCATCGCATTCCGGAGGGTCCTCTCGGCGCAGAAGAAAGCTATGAGTCAGAGGACAGTGCCCAATACGGAGGCGAGTTAGGAGGACCTCATCCCTCCTCGCCCGCTGGAAGGAGCTGCTCCACGGCTGAACGGTGGGTTTGATCAGCCGGAGCTTATTATGCTCTACTTCCAGCCACTGCCTCTGCCATGCTTCAAAAACAATTCTCTTCGCTACCGAGGCAAGGATCAGACTTTGGGACCGGATCAAAGTTGGTTTCGACCTTGTTGCAGGCTAACTTGGCAGCTACATCGGCTGCCTCATTCCCCCTGATTCCCACATGACCGGGTACCCAGCAGAATAAAACCTCCTTTCCACGTGATTGTAGGGAAAGGAGGGCGTCCTGGATGTCATGGACTCGACGGTCTGCTGGGATACATGGCTGTTAACGCCTGAATACAGCTGAGGGAATCACAGCATATGATATACTTCATGTCGCGGGCATACCTTCATATGCTGGAGCGACTTTAGCATGGCGTAGCACTCCGCAGTGTAAACGCTGCACCTGCTATCCAGCTTGTATGTATGAGTCGCTCGAGGGAACACAACGGAGCAACCCACGTCCGTTAGCTTGCTTAGACCCATCCGTATACACCGGGGTAAAATCGCGATGGTGATTCAAAACATCCTTAAAAAACACTTCGAATACCCTGTCAGCGGTAAACAGTTTGTTGTACCGCGACAGGTCTAAAATCGTTCTGGGCCTCTTTAAAAGCCAGGGAGGAGATTTACTCCATCCCTGGTGATAACAAAGGCCATTTAGAAGAATACGGATTTCAACTGCCCGCTTTGTACGGTGGCTGAAAGGCTTGGTCGCTCTACAGCGATTAGCATATAGCCGTTCGTTGCTCGGTTTCAGTACTACGTCGTGCACGGGACTGCCAGGAGTTGTGGAAATATGTACATAGTGTCGCACCATGAGGAGATGCCGCCGGATAGAAAGCGGCGGCTCACCAGACTCAGCACAGATGCTGGGTATGGGGCTAGTGCGGTAAGCACCCGTGGCGAGCCGAATTCCTGCATGGTGGACACTATCCAGTATCCGTAGATAACTGTCCCGTGCCGATCCGTAAACGATGCAACCGTACTCCAGACGCGACCGTACAAAGGCTCTGTAAAACTGTAGCAGGCATGAGCGGTCAGCGCCCCACGACCTGCCACATAGACATTTTAAAATATTTAAGGCTTTTGAGGCTCTGGCTTTCACATCTTTGAGATGTGGTAGCCAGTTGAGCCTTGTGTCAAAAATGAGGCCCAGAAAACGAACAGTATCAGTAAAACGTAAAAACAGTGTTCCTCAAGGTAAGGTGGGGCTGCGGTAAAAAGAGTTCTACTACGAGTAAAAAGTACACACCGGGTTTTCTCAGCAGAGAAACGAAAACCGGTGTGCACTGACCATTCATCCAGCCTGTTCAACGTGAGCTGCAACTGCCGCTCAGCGCTTCTCAGGCTGGACGATGCGATAAAAATTAAAAAATCATCTACGTACAAGGAGTACCGGATGGGACTCCTTATTACGTATGATATGCAGTTTATCGCAATAGCGAAAAAGGGTCACGCTTAAAACTGATCCCTGAGGAACACCATTTTCTTGGATAAAAAGATCTGACACTTCACTAACCGACTCGGTACCGGAAGCAACGTCCTGATAAAAATGATTTTAAAAAACGGGGCAGGTTTCCCCTAAAACCCCAGTCATGTAATTGTTGTAAAATAACATACCGCCAGGTAGTATCGTAGGCCTTCTCAATATCGAAAAAATATCCCCACCAGATGTTGGCTGCGGATGAACGCATCCTGTATCGCCGCTTCCAGCGGGATCAGGTTGTCCAAGGTGGAACGGACTTCCTAAATCCACACTGAAAGCGGCTCAGCAGATTACGGGATTCAAGACAACCAGACGAGGCGGGCGGTTAACCATCCTCTCCAGTGTCTTACCCACGCAGCTAGTCAAGGCAATACTACGATAACTACCTGGCAACAATTTGTCTTTGGCCAGGTTTTAAAATTGGAATTAGTGTTGCTTCTTTCCACGAGTCGGGGAAGTGTCCTCCGGACCATATGTCATTAAAAGTATCCAGAAGGTACTCCTTAGCATCTTTACTAAGATGCCTCAGCATCTGGTACTGGATCAGATCAGCCCTGGAGCAGTGTCGTTAGCGCTATTCAACACTGCCTCCAGTTCCCAATATGTAAATGGGCGGTTGTATGCCTCTGTATTCGACGAATCGAAACACAGCGGGCGCCTCTCGGCAGCGACTCTTCGTCGCTGAAACCGAGGGTCAAAGTTAGCAGACGACGTGATGGCGGCGAAATTCTCCGCCATCAACTGCGCTATGCTTCGTTCGTCGGTAATTATACGTCCTTGATCCAGCAACCCAGACACTGGTGGGCGGGAGTACCTTCCGGATATACGGCGGATAGACTCCCCATACTTTCGACGAAGGTGTGGAACGATTTATGGTGCTCACAAAGGTCTGCCATGACCTTCTCTTGCTCTCCTTAATAACGCTGACGCGCCTTAGCTCTGGCTATACGGAACGCTGCTAGGTTGTCAGTTGTAGGGCACAACCTAAAACGACGCAGCGCCCGTCGGCGACCCTGGATGGCGGATCGACATTCGTCGCTCCACCAGGGGACGGGCGTCCTTCGCAGCGTTCCGGAGCTTTTCGGCATGGAGACGTCAGCTGCACGGTGAATCACTTCTGTGAAGTGATTCACCTTCTCCTGTATACTACCACAGGGTTGCAGTATTACAGAACGACAGAAGAGCTGCCAATCTGCACCACTGACGTTCCATTTACGCAGGTTATTACCTCCTCCCCGCTCACACTCAACGTGCATCCAAACAGGGAAGTGGTCACTTCCATGTAGGTCGTGATCCACCTCCCAATGTACGGAGTCCGCGATGGAGGGGGAGCATAACGAAAGGTCAATGGCAGAAGACGTACCGGTAGCAGTGGTGAATGAGTCATTTGCCCTGTATTCAGGATACAAATTTCCTCCTGCTCTATCAATCTACCTACCACTCGGCCCCGGGGGCAATCGGTAGTGGAACCCCACAACGCACTGTGGGCGTTGAAATCTCCCAATAGGAGAAAGGGCCGAGTGAGTTGTCGTACAATGCCAACCAGTTCGTCGTAGTCGACGGACAAACTGGGTGGCAGATAGAGAGAGCATACGGTCAGTTGGATTGGACCGTGTATTTTCACCGCTACTGCTTGTAATGTGGAGGTGAGAGCAATGGGTTCGGAGTGGACTGTGTTTCGGACCAACACAGCCACTCCTCCCTTAGCTCGATCACCCTCGGTATCGTCCTTTCTATAAATGTCGTACCCTCTTAGCACAGGTTGGTGTTGTGGTCTAAAATGTGTCTCTTTGATACAGAGACACAATGGATTAGACCGTGCTAAGAGTTGGACTTCCTCTTTGTGAGCTTGAAAGCCGTTAACATTCCACTGAAGTATGGGAGCCATCCTACCTATTTAAAACCACCCGCCCCGGGTCGGGTGGGTCCTGCGCATGGGACTGCTGAGGAACGGAACTATCTTGGTCCACCAGCATTATGTCGTCTTCTGGGTCGGAAGACGACTGTTGTTCTGAGGCCTCGGAGTCGTGCGGACCTTTCTTCCGCCGAGGCCTGTTCCCCTTCTTCTCCCTGCCAGTTGGGGATCTGGGAGGAGAAGTAGAAGGGGACTTTAAGAACAAGGTGGGGTCCGTTTGTTTGAATTTCGGACCCCGAACTTTCCGCACTGTTTGCCATCCGCTACTAGCCGATGGCGTTGTAGTTACTGTGTCTGCTGTTGTTGTTCCCACTACTGTAGCCGAAGGAATAGCGGCTGTAGCTACTGTAGCGGATGGCTGTGCTGTAGCTGGTGGACTTGGTGGACCTGGTTTCTTAGTGGCCGAGGTTGCCGGCGTGTTACTACCGACGTCTGCGGTCCTAGGTGTTAAGACCTTGATGGGTGTGGCACCACATCTGCACTGACATGAGCACATTGGACTTGTGCCCATGTCCGCAACGGACGTCTGCGTAGCAGCATTTTGTTTCCTGACAGGAGCTGACAACGTCTTCGCGAAGCTAGTTGCGAAGACGGGTGGTGCTAAAGCCTTGTAGCGCTTTTTTGCATCCCCGTAAGATATCCGCTCTTTCGTTTTCAGCTCCTGTATCTTTTTTTCTTCCAGATACACCCGACACTCCCTGCTCCAGGTTGGATGTGACCCAGAGCAGTTTACACACACCTGCGGGAGGTTGCAAGCGGCACCCGGCTCATGCGCCACTTTACCGCATTTCCCACAGGTGGGGTTGCCTTTGCAGTTCGCCGTCGTATGCCCGAACCTCTGGCACTTGAAGCAGCGCATGGGGTCCGGTACATACGGGCGAACGTTTAGATGTAAATACCCAGCTTTTATGTCTTTTGGCAACGTTGGAGTGTCGAATGTCAGGACGAAGGTGGCAGTCTTCTCCAGACTGCCGTTAACCCTTCGCATGATCTGTCGAACCTCGACCACATTCTCTGATCTCCACTCCTTAAGGAGTTCCTCGGACTCTAAATCCATCAAATCGCGGCAGGTGATCACGCCTTTGCTCCTATTCAGAGTTTTATGGAGTTCGCACTTTACTGCGAACTCCCCGAGCTTCTCACACTTAAGGAGTGAGGCAGCCTGCTTATAGGTAGATGTTTCTAAAAGCAGGATCCCGTTCCTCAGCTTTTTCACACTTTAATGTCCCGACTATTCCCTCAAGTCCTTTTTGAATATAGAAAGGAGAGCCCTTCTCAAAGGATCCCTCCTTTCTTGCCATTATAATAAAGGCATCATCAATAAAATGACCCTTCCTGTAACTGTTTTCCGATTCAGGTGGGCTTTCAACCCTCACCCGCTTGTTTGAACCCGGGCCGCAGTGGTTTTTGGTTTTCTTGTGAGGCTTCATTGTGGTACCACGAGTTAAAACAGTATAAAAAGAAGCGCTAATACAACAGGGGTGCGCAGGTGCCCCTGAGGTTGTACGTTAGCGAGTGATCCGCCTCTCACCCATGCACCTCCTCGGCACGTATCCGACCTTGAGTTTAAGGGGTTTTTTATAGAGGTTTGTACCGTCCTCGCGATCCGGGCGATGAAGCCAAGATCCCCGTTCTCCTAGGCACACAACGTTCCACCGCCACGCCCTACGGTGGTCGTTGAAGCATGGTAGGAGTTTACGGTGTGGGAAACTTGCGGCGCTCACAAGTTTCCAGCTCGGGCACCGCGGGTTCGCCAAACCCGTACCTGACACTTGCGTACCAGGCCCCTGCGGGGTCGGCCACAGAGACAGCACAATAAAATACTAACACACTAACTAAAATACCGTCTGCGTGGCCGACTGTAAAGAGGTCGGCAACACAGACGGCAACATAATATATGAAACTGTGACTAAAATATAAAATTACATACATTAACTGGTTGGCTGTAGATGGGCCAACCAGGTTAAATAACAAGTTAGATGGCTGGCTGTAAAAGGGCCAGCCATATAAGCAGTGTCACAAATAAAAACAGTACTTGGATTGGTGGTTGTAAACGGCCACCAATCCAATTTAAAACCTAGGCCGATCTGGCCAAAACTTTTGGGACAAGACCGGCCAAGCAACAAAACTTTAAAACCTTAGCCACGTTGTCACGATCATCGTTTAAAATAAGGGACAGATCGTTGGCTAAGCCAACGTCTGCCCTTAGATCTAAAAACAATACACAATCAGTTAAAATGTGGCGTACCGTCAAAGGTACGCCACAAGCATCACATTCCGGAGGGTCCTCTCGGCGGAGAAGAAAGCTGTGCGTCAGAGGAAAGTGCCCTATACGGAGGCGAGTAAGGAGAACCTCATCCCTCCTCGCCCGCTGGAAGGAGCTGCTCCACGGCTGAACGGTCGGTTTGACCAGCCGGAGCTTGTTATGCTCAACTTCCAGCTACTGCTTCTGCCAATCATCAAAAACAAATCTCTTCGCCGCCGAGGCAAGGTCTGACTTTGGGACCGGTACAAAGTCGGTTCTGACCTTGTCGCAGGCTGACTTGGCAGCTACATCAGCTACCTCGTTCCCCCTGATTCCCACTTGGCCCGGTACCCAGCAGAATAATACCTCCTTTCCACGAGATTGGAAGGAAAGGAGGGCGTCCTGGATGTCCTGGACTAGACGATCTGCTGGATACATATTTCTTATGGCCTGAATACAGCTGAGGGAATCACAGCATATGATGAAACACTTATCGCGATTTACTTTCATATGCTGGAGCGACTTTAGCACGGCGTAGCACTCGGCAGTAAAAACGCTGCACCTGCCGTCAAGTTTATATGTGTAAGTCGCTCGAGGGAATACGACGGAGCAGCCAACTCCGTTAGCCTGCTTAGACCCATCCGTAAATACCGGGGTAAAATTATGATGCTCGTTTAAGACATCTGTAAAAATTCTGATAAAAACATTATCTGCGGTACACAGCTTGTTGTGCCGCGATAAATCTAAAATCATTCTGGGCCTCTTTAAAAGCCAGGGAGGAGATTTACTCCAACCCTGGTGATAAAAAGAAGGAAGCTCGAATCCGTATTGTTCTAAAATTGCCTTTGTACGGTAGCTGAACGGTTTAGTGGCTCTATGCCGGTTGGTATAGAGCCGCTCGTAGTTGGGGTGTAGAACTATGTCGTGCACGGGACTGCCTGGTGTTATGGCAACGTGCAGGTAGTGTCGCACCATGAGCAGTCGCCGGCGGATGGTAAGCGGCGGCTCGCCCGAGTCAGCACAAATGCTGACAATAGGGCTGGTGCGATATGCACCCGTGGCGAGCCGAATTCCAGCATGGTGGACACCATCCAATATACGCAGGTAACTGTCCCGTGCCGAACCATACACGATACAACCGTATTCCAGCCGCGACCGTACAAAGGCTCTGTAAAAATTGTAGCAGACAGGAGCGGTCAGCGCCCCATGACCTGCCACACAGACATTTTAAAACATTGAGAGCTTTTGAGGCTCTGGCTTTCACATCTTTAAGATGTGGCAGCCAGGTTAGCCTACTGTCTAAAATGAGGCCCAGAAAGCGAACAGTATCGGTAAAACGTAAAACAGTGTTCCTCAAGGTGAGGTGGGGCTCTGGTAAAAAGAGTCCTACTACGACTAAAAAGTACACACCGGGTTTTCTCGGCAGAGAAACGAAATCCGGTGTGCACTGACCATTCATCCAGCCTGTTCAGCGTGAGTTGCAACTGCCGCTCAGCGCTTCTCAGGCTGGATGATGCAATAAAAATTAAAAAAATCGTCTACATATAAAGAGTACCCTATAGGCCTCCTTATAACACTTAAAATGCTATTTATCGCAATAGCGAAAAGAGTCACGCTTAAAACTGACCCCTGAGGAACACCGTTTTCCTGAATAAAAAGATCAGACACTTCACCACCGACTCGGTACCGGAAGCAACGACCAGATAAAAATGATTTTAAAAAACGGGGCAGGGTACCCTTAAAACCCCATTCGTGCAACTGCTTTAAAATAACATGCCGCCAGGTAGTATCGTAGGCCTTCTCGAGATCGAAAAAGACACCCACAAGATGTTGGCTGCGGATGAACGCATCCTGTATCGCCGCTTCCAGCAGGATCAGGTTGTCCAAGGTGGAACGGAACTTCCTGAATCCACACTGAAAGCGGCTCAGCAGATTACGGGATTCAAGACACCAGACGAGGCGGCGGTTAACCATCCTCTCCAGTGTCTTACCCACGCAGCTAGTCAAGGCAATACTACGATAACTACCTGGCAACAATTTGTCTTTGCCAGGTTTTAAAATTGGAATTAGTGTTGCTTCTTTCCACGAGTGCACACCGGGGTAAATGTGTGATGCTGAATTAAAATATTTCTATAGACATTAATAAAAACATTGCAAGCCGTAAACAGATTCGTTACACCGCAAAAGTTTTAAAACTGCTCTACGGGCCCCTTATAAAAACCAGGGACAAGATAGACTCCAACTACTGGTAATAAAAGAACGGCAGCTGAAACCCATATTTTCTAATTTAGCCCGTTGAAAGCAGTGGCTCGCCAGATTGAGCACAAACGCTGACAATCGGGTTGGTGCAGAAACCACCCGTTGCGAGCCGAATACTATAATAGGCGAACATTATCCAACATCTGGAAACAGGAAATAACTGTTGCCTGCCGAACCGTATACAAAAGTACTACAACCACAACCGTGCAAAGGCTATATAAATTTGTAGCAGGAAGGAATCGGTTGGCGCTCCACCTGCCACAAAGATAATTTAAAATTCGCTCCTTCGTTTTCAACTCTTGTATCCTTTTTTTCTTCCAGATACAGTCGACACTCCATGCTACAGGCTGGATGTGCCCCGGATCAGTTGACACGACCTGTGGGAGGGTGCAGTTTGTACCTGGTTCATGAGCAGCCTTTCCGCATTTCTCACAGGTGGGGTTGCCCTTGCAGATAGCCGTCGTATGACCGAACCGCTGGCAGTTAGAGCAGCGCATCGGTCTTGGTACATACGGGTGAATATTGAGCTACAAATAGCCTGCCTTGATATCGTTCGGCAACATCGGAATAGTCGAACGTCGAACGAAGATGGCTGCCGCTAACGCTTCCAGAGATCTGACGAACCTCGACCACATGTTCTGATGACCAACCTAACCGAAGTTCCTCGGACTGTAAATCGATTAAGTCCTGGCAGGTGACAATGCCATTTACTCGAATTTAGAGTTTTCTGGAGTTCGCACTTTACTGAGAACTCCATGAGCCTCTCAGACTCGAGGACAGCCTCCTTCTAGGTGGATGCTTTCCAGAAGCAGTGTCCATTCCTCAACTATTTTACTGATTTTATAGGTAATCGCTATACCCTCTAAAGCCTTTCTCGATATAAAACGGAGAGAGCTTTTTGAAAGATCCCTGCACCCTTGTCATTATGACGAAGGGCATTATCAATTTGATAACTTTGCTGTTACAGCCTACATTGTCGGGAAAAGTATGCTATCAACCCTCGCCCGTTTACCACTTCTTTGCGCTTTAGGATTTCCCCTTACAGCGTGATCAAGCCGCAGGTAGAGGAAGAACTTTTGGATTTTTGGGGATTTTGTCCCACGAGTTCGGAGGAACTATATGTCGATTGACGTGGGAGCCCCCGCATCATGCCACCAAGCCCGATACAACAGGGGTGCGGCAGGTGCCCTTGAGGTTGTACGTTAGTGGGTGGTTTGCCTCACGATCCATCCACCTCCTCGGCACGTTACTCACCATGAGGTTTAGGTTTTTTTATATATATAGGTCCGGGCAATTAAGCCTAGATCCCTGTTCTCCTAGACACACAACGTTTAACCGCCACGCCATACGGTAGTCGTTGAAGCATAGTAGGAGTTTAGGGTGTGTGGAAACTTGCGGCGCTCACAAGTTTCCAGCTCGGGCACCGTGGGTTCGCCGAACCCGTACCTGGTACTTGCGTACCAGGCTCCTGCGGAGAGTATTCAATCAATTTTAACTATGTAAATCAAGCGAATTCTGGGCAGGGGTTTTAATAGCTCTCAAACCCAGACTTTAAATGAAATTGTGTTTTATGAATCACTTGTCGTAAGTTAGGAGTTCAGTAAATATGATTTTATATTTTTTTTATTGCAATTTATCGTGAATTGGTGTAAGTGGACTGTTTTATGAAAAAAAATATATAGATACTATTTAATATGTTCAAGAACAGAATTATTCAAGAAAAAATGACTAAATGTTTGTGATTCCAAGTATTAATGTGTGGCACGATGTTTGCGACATGTTAAACTGATTTATGTGAATAATGTTGTTTGTAAGTATCTTTAATTTTAATTTCTGTGCATTTTATAATGATTGTAATTGATTTTGATTGTTTTTAATATGTTTTTAATTGTTTAAGTATTGTTAGATGATAGATGATGTTGTTGTTATTGCTTTAGGGCGCGTCGACAATGAGATCATTAGCACCCTAACAATAACCAGCATATACTGCGGCTTAAAAATAAACTAAAATACTGCCTGTATAGCCAACCCTAATGGGGTCGGGCGCACACATAGCAAAATAAAATAAACGATAAAACATGAAGAGGCTGTAAAGAGGCCACAAGGACCTAAGACTTTATAATGTCTCGGTGGCTGTAAATGCGCCAAACAGGTTCACAAACGAATTAAAAACAACATATGTTTCGCTCGCTATATAATGGGCAGCGAAACAAATTATAACATGAAAAATGCGCATGGTCGGGTGGATGTAAAGGGAAAGTACACGTATTGTTAGAGTTAGATTTTTTATTTATTTTTTATTAATTTTTTTATTATTTTTTTTTATCTGTTTAACGTCTCTGTAACAGCGAGGTCTTTAGAGACGGGAAAGGATGGGGGCAAGGAATGGTAAGGAATTCGGCCATGGCCTTTTTGAAGGAAGCATCCCGGCATTTGCCTGGAGTGATTTTGGGAAACCATGGAAAACCCAAATCTGGATGCCCGTACGGGGATTCGGAGTTCGAGAAACATCTGGTGGAAGCCTTTGTAATATCCTGGAATTACCCATGGAACTTATATAAGCGATCGGCAAAGGTGAGTTGTGAAACTCGTTTAGTGTATGCAAGGAGGCTTGTGGTTCTATACTGAAAGAGTCTATAGCAGTATTGTCATTGATAGCAGTATTGTAATTGATAGCAGTATTGTAATTGATAGCAGTATTGAGTGCAGTCGCTGGAGATTGTGTTTGTATTTACATGTGCAACCAGTATCTTTGGAGTTTTATGTCTTGTAGAAATGAACAAAGTTAAATTTGAAAGTGTATCTTGGAATAGTTATTTTATAAAAAACCGAGATACTTATCAAATAGGTTGTAGAACAACAGAGCACGGGAAATCTGTGGGAGGTAAGATTGGAGCAGGTTTTGTGTGTATCTGGAGACATTCTTCGTTTGAACAGGTGCATCTACCATGGACGGCCATGCTATAAGGAAAGGATCATTTGATGTAGCACGGATGTCAGTAATTAAAGTGAGGTTGGTGATGTTGAAGTTTAGGTTTGATGTGAACAGAGGTATGAAGGAACCCATTCCGTAAGGAATTTCAACACACAGTACATTGAAATATTTGGGTCGATAGCCCTTCATCAATCAGTAGAACAATATGGAGGGTGGGTAATGCGTCACGTAGTGATTGTTGAGCAAGGAATATTGTTCATTGTGGGGATAAATTCGAACGGAGGACAGGAAGCAGTTATTTTGAGATAATATCCAGGTATTAAAAAAATATCTAAACTAATCACAGGTGGGGAAAAAAGAGCAGATAAAATAATTTAAAATACATAAAAATGAAAAATCAAAAATGAACATTAAATCTAAAGTACTAGAGTTTAATATCACCTCTGGTTAGCAATGGTTCAAGTTTGGTAGTGGGGGTGGAAGAAAGAAGGACGGAGAGAAGGACTAGACATTATCTTAAGGGTGGCAACATTGTATTCAAATTGCAATTTTAGTCGAGTTCTCACCTTCAGAGACGATGCTGGGGAGGACTTTGAGTAATAATGGCCTGGAAGGCTACTGGGTGATTGTCATGTGTCGGTGCCCATTCATTCCTATCGATATTGGATTGGTGCTCAAAGCTACATAGGAAACTGGATGCTGGTTGGAGACTAACTAGTATATTATATGGAAATTTCCACAGGTGACAGACATGTCCTAATATGGGAAAGCTTGTCCCAGTGACAGGGTCAGTTAAGGTGGTGAAGGCATAGTGTATGTTACATATCTTGCAGGGGATCTATTCCATGAGAATAACCTTTGGTTTGTCTGGTGGGGAGAGGAAAACAATATTTGTGGTCTAGGCTAGACTGAGGTTAGGAGGTCTGCTTTAAATTTTGGGAGATGCAGGGAGAATATTTGGAAGAATGGTTCTCATTTCCAGGCAGGTTTGCAGGAAACCTTAATAAGGGATGGTTTCAATGCCTGGGAAATACTGGCCGACCACAAGGACGAGACTATTGTTAGCTTCCGGGGGTAAGTAGGCTGCACAGATTGTGATATGGCCTGTGAAACTTGTTGGGGAACAAAAGCCAGTGGTTCATTGCGTCAATTCCTAACGAAGTTTCTCCTTCAGGTATCCTGTCCCGTCATCGCCGCATGCCCGGTAGAGGGCATGGATGTCGACCTCATATAGACGGCGCTGGCATCGGGCCAACCAGCGCTAACACATCATAGTTTTCCACCGCGGCCAATCGGAGCCGACCCGCCGCACATATAAATAAAGCCCGCGCAGCTCCAATCCTCAGTTCAGTGTTCACTGCGCTTTCGGTACTCTTACTGTGAATCGCCTCTCGGACTCTGACAGTGCTCGTTCTTAGCTACGTCTTGGTACTCTCTTCGGACTCTGTGAACCTCACGCCGGACTCTGCCAGTGCGCGTTTTTGGATTACGTTTCGGCCTGCTCCTGGGACTTGTTCGGGTTGTTCGTGACCGTCTCCTGTGGACCGCCTTTCCGCCGTGTGACGTTCGGCCACCGTAAGGACATAGCACTCCTCTTGATCGAGACATGGCTCAATAGTCATCTATACACTCGCGTTCTTTCCTTGAAGAAAGGCGAATCCGTTTGGGAAGCTTGTAAGTTAGTACATAAGAGAGATGACGCATGTCGTTGGCCGAATCCCTACAGTTGGTGCCGTCGGAGAATCAGTCAGGAATGAAAGAAAGCATGTTAGTGTTTAAAAGGGATGACGCAACCATATGAGGAATAAAACTGATATTACGTGGTATAACATAAGGTTTTGGTATTCCCGACTTATTTTTAACTAGCAGTTGGCCGCGACTTCGTCCGCTTGGAGGCGTTATGGTATAATAGTTTTCTTTAATAACAATAATATTCCATGTATTAAAGTTGTGTATCAAAAATACAACTACCATATTGCTTAACCTCTATTAGATCAATCAATTCTGCTTTAAAATATTAATTTACATGCTGAAGTACTAATTGTTTCTTCTTTGTGACCTTTTATTAATTTCCTAGCTTTACTATATTTCACTGAATATTTGAATTATTTGATAATATAGGTTTCTTTCAGTTTTTAAATCTGTAAAGGGAATTGATTGTGAGACACTTCACTTGTTTAGGTTGGGGTTGATTTACTAAAATCGTAGGAAAGCGTATTAAATTATTCGGGTAAGGAGTGAACCTTCTTCAGTGTTTCAATGATACATAAAAGAAAACAGTAATTTAATTACAGTTTAATCTATAACAGTAACCAGTATCTACTTAAACATGAAAATTGACGTGTTATACATATTTTTAATACTGCAACGTGTCAACAGATTGCGTTATGGGCATTTCTTGTTAGTGTTGCTGGAACTTGCGAAAGAAATGTAAATACCGTATTTTCAGCCACACAGTCTGCCATATAATCGTATGTATGTTCAAATATCCAGAAACTATATATGACTTTAAACAATTTTTAAGGTAAAAACCGACTTATGTTGCTCAGAGACTAAGTTTATCAAGTTCACCCATTTTTGAACGTTTGAATTAAGCTTATCGTTCTATATACTTTCTTTGATTTCGAAAAACCGTGTACGAGGTTTACGTAAGAGCAAACAGTAAAGGTGCAGTACCATCTGCGAAGTAAAAGACTCGCAAGTGTTGGCGAAATAGGAATTGACAATGACAATTTTCAAAGGAACTTCGTCTATGCGGGATAAATCTATCCTTTGTAACTACCTAGACTATATACTAACTCCGTGCCAAATTTTACCGAAGTGTTTAGCAGTTAAGACGTGATTGAGGCAACTAGCCAAAATATTCATCTACCTTTCTCAATTATGATACTCGTATTGAGATGGTAAGGAAGAAAGAAGTTGTAACAATATTATATTCCTTAAAATTAGTTCTTTTTCTGTAATCAGAACAGTTTTAGTAGGAAATTATATTCATGCTAAGGAAAATCTGAAATAAAGACGTCGATTTTGCAAAAGTGACGTGCTCCACAGGTATCCAAGTTTCACCTGTGTTTAGTAAGGTCAGTCACCGAATTACGTAACTTACGCTATTAGCCCTCTGATCTTGTGGTTACGAATTTATAAGCAAGATTATTTTTTTCTTTTTGTCTCAAAGAGTCTTAGCGAGCATTGAAGACGGCATGTAGTAAGTAAACAAATATTTATCAACAAAACTCTTGCAAAACTAAGTGTGAATCCATCAGAATTTGTGTAAAACTAAAATGTAGTGCCCTTAGGAAATTACTGTGTGACAAGTGTCCATAATTAGAGTAAAGCTATCAAAGATGTCTGAGCATGTCAATACAAAATTCCACTCCACGAATTTCCGAACAATTGACAATTAGCCGTTGCAATGATGAGATGTGAGACTACAAATAAGAGCTTAAAAATAATTTTTTAGGATCACTGAATGAGCAAATATTTCATTCGCAAATTAAATTCTAACGTGCTGTCTACGCACTAAAAATATTCGGGTGTCGTTTCTTTGGCAATACCGTAAAACGAGACACCTTTGATAAATAAACACTCTGATCAATATGCAATCTTCCTGTGTTTATTGATGGCCAATTTCAAACAAATTTTATACATAAGATTTGATAACATTTTTTTAAAACTGTGCAGTGAGCGAGACGTGCAGTCAAAATTAAACATCAGACAGTACCTAAAGCGCAGGCAATGCACAGACAACTCTGTCTGCAATACTCAGTTGCATGCGAGAGAACCAGCAAAGCGACAGACAAATCTACGACAAACGACGTAGATTAACGGATCATTCTGGCAGTGTTTTACATCACATAACGTCGTTGAAAGAATTTTCACAACCAAAACAAATTCCTTGTGCCTTAATGCGTAGTCGTTGTCAAGCTGTCAGTGTGTTTACAAATATTAAGAAGAATAAGTCTGAAGGTATAAGCAGCAAATATATTGGGCCTCGAAGGAGAATACTGTAGTTTGAAATATCGTGCCTGACAAAAAAGTCAACGATGAGTCTTATAAGCTATAATCACAGGTTTATTGTGTACAACCAACATGCTATTACATTAAACTTTCCATTCTTGTTTTCTGAAGAAGCACAAAATAAACACCTAACTTCAGAAACGCATTAAACACGAATCACGTAAGAGGGTTAGTGGAAACCCCCCCATAATAAATTATTACCTGGAGAATTTTATAGCGATTAAGAGTTAGTTTTTGAAAAATAACAGTTAACTAGTGAAAAAGGACTAACACGAAATGGACTTAAATAAATATCGATTGTCATAGAATTGCAGGGTTGCTAGAAAGAATGAATGCATGATTAAGAGTAGGAGGAATGATAAAACGAACAGAATAAAATAATCATTGATATTAGATTCACGAAAACAATCTATGTCACAAATAGCGATGTAAAGTAGATTCGCCGGCCTCGGTAGCGTAGGGGCTAGAGTACTAGCTTCGCGTGCCGAAGGTCGCCGGTTCGACTCCGGCCGAGGGCATGGGTATGTCTGTGTGAATGTCGTGTCCGTCCATGTGTCCATACGTAGTTGCAACAATACACTGGAAGAGTAATTACAATCACAATGAGCTGGCTGTATGGCCTATGTAGCCGAATGTCAGGAAAAAAAAGTAGATTCAGGGTACCATATTAAAAGGCACAAATAAGTAACAGGTGGGAAATGTTACACTGCTTTATACGACGGATTGACATTACAATTAATCAAACGCAGACTGAAAATGATTCAATAGTCAGCCGACAGTACGACAGAAATGAAGTCAACCGCACCAAAGATACGAAAAGCTTAACATTTATTTGCGCCAATGTAAATTTGGCAGACTCATCTATCAAAAATAACCTTAACTATATATTTCTCTAAGCAACCGTCTAGACACTATTATCAAACGGAACTGTAAATTCAAGCATGTAATCTGTTTCTTTCCTGGAACATTGTAAAGGATGTTAAAAGAAATCAAAATCAAAACGTGGATACAATATTGTTAAGGGTGACACTGCAAAATGTTATTCGTATCATAAGCTATGCATAAAAGTTCCATAAAGATATACAGAGATCAAATGTTGGCAGCATAATCAGTTGCATTTCTCAGTCCAGTGATCAGTGAACCATCGCGAGTGAATCAGATCAAGCACAACCAAAACATCAGAGAACCGGTGACACTGTGCGGGCTGTAAGAGACAGGCTGTACACACCGTATGCAGGCTATCCAGACGGAAGCGTCCCATGGCTTAGCAGCCCATGACAGCCGGTGTCGCCCAATCTTGCGGGCGTTGTGGGCGGTCGCGCGTGGTGGCGCTAACCGCGACGCTGTCAGGATGGCTGACCGACGGAGCGAGAGCGCGACCGGGCGGCGCCGCGACCACGCGCCCACTGCCGCGACGCCACTGCCAGCGACGCCGCCAGCCGCCCGTCTCGGCGCCGGCGCAAGAGTGTGTGCGCGGCCTCTTCACCACACCGCACAGGGTACGGTGCACACGTGGAGGTCAGGTCGCGCCACGAGCGATTAAGTCTCCTCACTGGTTTCATGCATCCTGCATCTTATCCTTAACTAATGTCCACCTCACAACACTTGTTGATACTTAAGTCACTAACTGTGTGCACCATATCTTTATATATAAAGATGAATGTTTGTTTGTTTGTTTGTTCTTCATACAAATCCACAGTTTTCATCCGATCTCGATGAAACTTTGCACACTTATCCTTTGAAACAAGGAGAAAAATACTCTCTACATTTGGTTGAAAAATTATCTGTATAAATAACACATGTCTCAATTTCGAAATACGGCGATAGACAGACACGTTGGATATGGACATCTCCGTAATGTGTTTCCGTGTAGTGGACTGGCAGCTCAGTGGTTAAAGCGCTTGCTTACGAACGTCGTGGTATCCGGTTCAAATCTCCGTGGAGACTAAGATTTTTAAAAATTGTTTTTGATCGTAAGAGTCACGGTTGGGCCGTCGGTTATTCGGATTGAATTTTAAACTGTAGATTTCACAAAGGTAGGGGTGCAATCTGAGGCAATTCGTAGGTAGTCTTGCAATACAGTAGATGCACACTTTTTTACTTTATACTGATCCATCGCGGGTGATTCATAGTCAGTGTGTGTGTGTGTGTGTGTGTGTGTGTGTGTGTGTGTGTGTGTGTGTGTAATCTGCAGTAGGAATACTATAAATGCAGAAGTGAGTCTCTGTCTTATGTTACGTTTTGATAATTAAATGCCTATACCGATATTGACGGAATTTGACGAGAAAATCTGTAGGGAGGGCACTGGACTTTGATTGTTCTTCATACAAATCAACAGTTTTCATCATATCTCGATGAAACTTTGCACACTTATCCTTTGAAACAAGGAGATAAATACTGTCTACATTTGGTTGAAAACTTATCTGTATAAATAATACATGTTGTCTCATAATTGAAAAATTTCCCGTCGAATCGAAGCTGTCCGGTTCAAATAGTGCAATTAGGAGCAGAGATATTCGTAATTAAAATGAAAGAAATGATGCTGAAATATTCGTAACTTGAATTGTGTCAATACTCTGCAGTATGCCACGATAATCGGCCATACTCCGAGCGCCCCAGCGGACACGTCTCTACTCCTGCCGAGCAGAGCTCAGCCCATGTAGCTCTCTAGCCGCTTCGCCAGGCAGTTGGCGCTTTAGCTCAGCGGTACCGCGCTTGCCTGTCAAGCGTGCAGCTCGGGTTCGAATCTTCGTCCTCGCAACTACAATTATTTAACTCAGTTTTCTTCAACTTTCCAGTGTGTTCTGGACCATCTATCTAATCTTTGGTAAAACCAGAATAATTTCGAATATTCTAGCAGAGTGTTCTAGAAGTTTCCATTCATACCCGCCTTCATCCTTTCCCTTGCGAGAGGGTATATATTAGCGGGTCCATTTGAGATCGCGTCAGTTAACAGTAACGCACAGATCATATCACTGCAACGGAATATTGGAGAAAGCACAAACAATGCCACCGAAAAGAAGGAAATCAATAGGACAAGTAAATCCTAAAGTTAAACAAGCAAAACGGATGCGGGCATCTGAAACACCTGGACAGCGCGATGCTCGCCTTGAACAAGTTCGGATCAGGGCTTCCCGTCCCGTGCTGTTGAAACGACAGAACAAAGAGAAGCTCGCGTCGAACAAGAGCGATTTAGAGTTTCCACAGCGAGGGATGCGGAAACACCGGAGCAAAGAGAAGCTCGCGTCGAGGAATCTCGAGTGATGATAAATCAGGTGAGAGAGAGACTCCGACAGGGTAACCTGCGATTGGGGGCGTTTAATTATAATCCTCAGTGCGGTTACCATACACATCCAAATGTTCTGATTGGGAAGATGGACGTAGTATGCTGTTATTGTCAAGCAAAAAAATTCCGAGGCGAACCAGCTGGAATGTGTTGCTCGAACGGAAGAGTCAATTTGACACCTCTTCAAGAGCCACCTCCTCCACCGAGTTCGTACATTTCTGGAAATATTCCCGATTCGAAGCATTTTTTGAAAAACATCCGGAAGTACTTCGTTTGGTGCAAACGTGATCGTCGGAGATGGATTCATTCCCACATTCAAGGTGCAGGGCCAAATTTACCATCGTGTTGGCTCTGTTCTTCCATTTCCCGATGAGGACCCAAAATTCTTGCAAATTTATTTCATGGGCGATGAAGAATCGTAAGCTGATCGATGGTGTGAAACGATACCCGAAACTTGACGAGAGATTGTTTTAAATCTGCAAAGACTGTTGCATTCACGGAATTACTTAGTTAGGCTGTTCAAGATAGCTTTGGAGAGGATGCCTCCGGATGAATACAAGGTGCTGATAAGAGCTGACACACGTACTGGAAGATATTATTTTGGAATGTTGTGTTGCTGAAGAGGATTACCATATAAACGAAGGTAAACATATTCATGTTTACTTGAAATTGCAAGAGCCAAAGTATTTGACTTATTTGAGAGCTTTGTTTGTAAAACAGTATGGGAAAGGTATAGCTTTAGATATTCAAACACTTAGAAGCTCTAAGAATTGGTTACAGTATATTACAAAGGAGTATGAAAATTGTTTGACAAATATTAATGAATCGAGACTTAGTTTTTATTATCAGTTGTGTAAATTTGCTAGTAGATGCTCGAGTAGTACTTTGGATTATACTCACCCATTTGCAATTAATTGGGCTAAACATAAAGTAATTGAACAATTCCTTTATCAATATAGGTTGAATAAGTTACCAAAGAACGAGCTTAGGAAATCTTGGCTTCCAGATGAGTGTGGCAGTTGGGCATATCGTGTAGTGGAGTGGTTTAACAAAACATATAGCAATTCTCAGGTGAGGAAGAAGCAATTATATTTATGGGGTGATACTAATATTGGTAAATCTAAACTTATTGAAAAGTTGTTAGGGAAGAGTAAAATTTTGATGCCTATTCCGTCAGAATTTGGCTTTGCTGGTTATCAACCTGGTGTTACTCAAGTTATATTGTTTGAAGAGTTTGACTGAGGTCAATGGTGGAATTATTTATATATTCTTAAAAGAATTTTGGAAGGTCGTAAAGTGTCCGTAAATGTTAAGGGGAAACCACCTATGGAGATTGAGCATAGTGGTTTAGTAATCTTTGTTTCCAATGAAATGGAGGTTAGGGATGAAGCATTTTTGTCTAGAGTTGATGTAATTCATGAAAATTGTCATATTGTGCATTGCCGACAGGATGGTGTGGTCAAAGTGGAAGATGAGACTTGTCGGATGGGTTGGAGAGCGAGGAAGTCATTGTGGTTTCGTCGTCTGATGAGAATGAGGGCAAGGCGAATAAATAAGAGGAAATTTTCTTTGTTAAAAAAATACGAAATTTAAAAGGAATAAGTTACAAAAATTTGTTGGAATCATAAGAGAGCCTAGTAAACCATGTTGTATTTTCAGACATATTTTTGGTCATGATATGTATGTTAGCTTTAGTTATGGTAATGGAAAATCAGAAAGTACATTTAAACGTTTTCCAAGTTTGACTCCTACGGCAGTTTCAGATTGGTTTAAATTTATTCATTGTTACTACACAAAGGTACTTCCTATGAAGGCAGTAATTACAATGTATGGTTTTAATGTGCGTTATGTATTAAGTGATGCTCCACCTGCTATTCAGACAATTGAAGAAGGTACTCCGTTTGAAAAACGGATTCGTGTAATAGAAAAAATTCTTATTAATACTAATAGAACATCAATTGGTGATACGATGCAGCAGACTATTGCTGCTAATAAGTACATCTGCGTACGTTACATTAAACCTGGTGTAAATCTTGGAGATTTGTTTGTGTATAGTAGTGGTGGTGTACCTTTGCCTACTTTAGAAGAAGATGCTCAAGTTGTTAGAGAGTTGTATAAAAATGGTTTTAATGACTATGCTGTTGGTTTAAGGTTGGATGGTTTTGAACCCGATTCCAAAGATGATGCTTATGTATTGAATAAATATGTAGATTTTAAGATTCATGTAAAATATTATGTATATGGTTGTAAGAAATATACTAATAACGCTTGTTTCAATTAAATAAAGTTTGTTAGAAAACATTTTTTTATTCATTTCAGAACACCTTCTCTCTGATCGGACATCTGCGGATGGTGACGTCCCGCCGCCTGCATGTTATTGTTTTAACGGTGTTATTCACTTAGGTTGGAAGTTGACAGCCCACAATCAACGAAGTCACCACTGTCACTACCGGACAAGACTGTGATAGGCGAGATATCATCATACGGAGGAGGAGCGAAGGTTTACAGCGGATATCTGAAACGCACCGTTCATATGACGCTTTACAGTATCCGCTAATATTTTGGGAAGGAGAGGATGCCTATCATTTCAACGTCATGCAAACAGATCCCTGCACTGGACAAACCACTCAGAAGAAAGTATCGTCGATGGATTTCTACGCTTATCGCATCATGATACGCTGTTGTTGTTGTTGTTGTTGTTGTTGTTGTTGTTACTCGGGTTTTAGGGCGCGTCGACGACGGGGTCATTAGCGCCCTAACAACAACTAGGCGTGACAACGTGGCAAAATTGCCGTCCGTGTGGCCGACTGTAAAGGGGTCAGCCACAGAGACAGCACAATAAAATACTAGCATACTAATTAAAATACCGTCTGCGTGGCCGACTGTAAAGAGATGGGCCACGCAGACGGCAACATAAAACATAAAGCTGAAAACTGAAAATAGGCAATAAAATATAAAAATACATACATTAACTGGTGGGCTGTAAAAGGGCCAACCAGTTTAAAAAACGCGTAAGCTGGCTGGCTGTAAAGAGGCCAGCCATATAAGCAGTGTCACAAGTAAAAACATTACTTGGATTAGTGGTTGTAACTGGCCACCAATCCAATCTAAAACCTAGGCCGATCTGCCCAAAACTTTTGGGACAAGACCGGCCAAGCTGCAAAACTTTAAAACCTTAGCCACGTTGTCACGGTCATCGCTGGAAGGAGCTGCTCCACGGCTGAACGGTCGGTTTGACCTGCCGGAGCTTATTATGCTCGACTTCCAGCCTCTGCCTCTGCCAAATATCAAAGATAAATCTCTTCACCGCCGAGGCAAGGTCTGACTTTGGGACCGGTGCAAAGTCGATTCGGACCTTGTCACAGGCTAACTTGGCAGCTTCATCTGCTGCCTCGTTCCCCCTGATTCATGATACGCGACAATTCTTCAAACCACATACTCAAGTACCGAGATCTTTTTCAACAATTTGTGGTCGACATGTACCCGAAAGTGGAAAGTGAGCGCCTTCTCTTTATTAGGCTAAATTAGAAACAGCTTCGAGCAGAAGACTATATTCATCTGCGAGACGCAATGGCCAGTGACAGAAACGTTGCAGACATTGGCAGAATGGTTATACTGCCAGCGACGTTTACCGCGAGTCCAAGGCATATGCACGAGTACGCACAAGACGCAATGGCATATGTACGAACACACGGCCGTCCGGATCTATTTATCACATTTACATGTAATTCAGCGTGGGAGGACATCACTGAAAACCTGTTCCCCGGTCAAAGTGCAACTGACCGACATGACATCATAGCAAGAGTGTTCAAACAGAAACTGGCAAAACTTATTTATGTCATTAAAAATTGACATATTTTTGGGGAAGTTATATGTTGGATGTATTCTGTCGAGTGGCAGAAAAGAGGGCTTTCCCACGCGCACATCTTAGTTTGGCTTAAGGAGAGAATTCGACCTATCGACATCGACATGGTCATATCAGCGGAGCTACCTGACCCTGACAAAGATCCTTTACTCTTCGACGTTGTATCGAAAAATATGATTCATGGACCATGTGGGCCGTTAAATTCTCATACCCCGTGCATGAAAGACGGAAAATGCGCGAAAAGGTACCCGCAGCCGTTTGTGAATGAAACACAAATCGGGAATGACGGTTACCCTCTGTACAGACGACGCAGCCCCGACAACGGAGGATTAAAAACAAAAGTCATGGTTAAGGTCGATAATCGGTTCACTGAAGTTGAAATAGACAATAGGTGTGTGGTACCGTACTCCCCAATCCTGTCAACAATGTTTCAGGCCCACATAAATGTAGAATACTGCAGCTCGGTGAAATCCATAAAATACATTTGTAAGTACGTTATCACGGGCAGTGACATGGCTGTTTTTGGCCTCGAGGATCCCAATGCGGGGAACGAGGTAATGCAATATCAACTGGGAAGGTACATTAACAGCAATGAAGCTATCTGGCGACTTCTCAATTCCCCAACCCACGAACGCTATCCGACGATCTTCCACTTAAGTGTTCATCTAGAAAATGGACAACGAGTTTATTTCACCGAAGCTACAGCACGCGAAAGAGCACTGCAGCCGCAAAACACAACCTTAACAGTATTATTCAAACTTTGCGAAGAAGATCCCTTTGCCGAAACGTTATTATACGCGGAGGTGCCGAAATTCTACACGTGGCAAAGATTCACAAGAACATTCTGCAGACGAAAACGGGGTGCGCGAATGAACGAAAATCCAGGCGTATTTGTGACTGACGCCATTGGACGTGTATACACCATCCATCCCTCCAATGCGGAATGTTACTTCTTGCGAATGCTCTTGCACACTGTCAGAGGACCAAGATCGTTCGCAGATTTGAAAACTGTCGACGGCGAAATCTGCGAAACGTACCGTGAGGCGTGTCAAAGGAGAGTTCTATTGGAAGATGACCAGCACTGGGATACTACGTTAGCCGAGGCATCCATCAATACCTTTCCGCAGCAGCTCGGAGATCTTTTCGCCATAATCATAACGACCTGCGCTCCATCTAATCCAAGAAATCTATGGGAAAAATACAAAGAGAATCTCAGAGAGGATATTTTACGAGCCGCACGCAGAACTCAGCCGTCCATAAACTACTGCGCTGCAATATTTAACCAAGCACTTATCAGTTTGGAAAACAAATGTGTTTTGATCGCAGGGAAAACCCTTATTCAGCTTGGCCTTGACGCCCGATCGCGATGGTCAAGAAGTGCTTGATAGAGACGTTTGGAGAGAAATAACTACGATACCGTTGAACTCCAAACGTTCGTTGAGCAGAACAAGCCCCGCTTAGTTCATGATTAACGACAGGCTTTTGATGCAATCATACGTCTTATTGACAGCCAAGAAGGAGGTATGTTTTTCTTAGATGCACCAGGGGGGATAGGAAAAACGTTTCTCATCAACTTACTACTTGAAGAAGTTCGTCGGCGGGGTGAAATCGCTTTGGCATTAGCTTCATCCGGGATAGCATCCACGTTGTTGGTTGGTGGACGGACGGCACATTCTGCTCTTAAGCTGCCATTAGATCATCATCACATCGAGATCCCAGTTTGCAATATCAGTAAGTCCTCAGGTCAAGGCTATTTATTAAAACGTTGCAAACTCATCGTGTGGTATGAGTGTACAATGGCTCACAAACGCGCTCTGGAGGCGTTGGATCGGACGATGCGCGCCATCAGGGCAAACAATCAGCTCATGTGGGAGCAACGGTAGTGCTTGCTGGAGACTACCAGTCATTCCTCGATCAACACCAGCAGATGAACTCAATGCTTGCATCAAGGCGTTATCGCTTTGGCGACACGTCCAAACTAAAACCCTGAAAACAAACATGCGAGTCCATTTGCAAGGAGACATAGGTGCCGAGGAATTCGCACAGTAGCTGCTTCTACTAGGAGAGGGCAAGTTTCCAGAGGATCCATCTACGGGACTCATTTCGTTTCCGCCGGATTTCTGCACGGTTCTGCCATCAGTGGACGACCTGATTGACACAGTTTTCTCAAACATAGGTGAAACCTTCAAAGACCATCAGTGGCTTTGTGAGAGAGCGATTCTTACCCCGAAAAACGACAACAAAGTGAACGACATCATTCAGGTAAAGGTTCCAGGATCAATCGTAACCTACACCTCCATCGACACCGTGGTGGACATTGAACAAGCTGTATTTTACCCCACGGAATTTCTGAATTCATGAATTCATTGGAACCGCCTGGAATGCCTCCACACAAACTACATTTGAAAATTGGCTCCCCAATAATTCTTTTGCGCAACATTGACCCTCCCAGGCTGTGCAACGGGACGAGACTTTCCGTTAAAACATTGCTTCCGTATGTCATTGAAGCAACAATAATTACCGGAAACGCTAAGGGAGATGTTTTTATACCACGTATTCCTATGATACCCGGCACAAATGATTTGCCCTGTGATTTTAAAAGATTGCAATTCCCGTTCGACTTGCTTTTGCCATGACTATCTATAAGGCTCAGGGACAATCGCTCAACGTCGTCGGCATGAACTTTGATACACCGTGCTTTTCACATGGTCAGCTATACGTAGCCTGCTCAAGGGATGGGACGCCAAGTCAACTTTGGATTTACGCACCACAGGGAAAAACTAAAAATTTCATGTATCAGCAAACTTTTACACGTGTTATATAAATACCCGTAACATCCCAGATCAGGCTAACCGACATGTTGTGGCGACAAGGCACATGCACTCTTTACCGCGGATTATACGAGATGTAAGAGCCAAAGCATTTGCAGCCCTTTGAAAGGCTACCTGCGCCACTCTGTTCCAAACTCGACTCTCGGGCCTTCGCGGGGGTCACCCGCGCTCTCGGCGACAAAATCACTACCAAACAACCAATGGAAGCGTAGCTAATGTTCTGATTCTTTGTTCCCGCATAAAAAAAAAAAAAAAAAAAAAACCATTTCGTCTGGTTTAAATAAGAGACCCTGTTTCCTTCCTAACCAAAATCACTCAGCATACGGATATTGTCGACGACACGTCTCTCCAACTCCGCTTCGCTCACTGCTGCGCTGCCTTCGCCTTGAAAAGGATATTCCCATCCTCAGTACCTTTGAACTTAAAGGAATATTTTCGCTTTTCTGGGCTTGGATCGAACTTTGTAGAATTGTGTATAAGTTTCTACACAGTTCAACAGGGTTCCAGAAAATTTACAGTTGGACAATTTTCTACAAATTATGGAGCTTTCTGCCACATTCTACAAATTATATTCCGATTTCTTTACGTCACTACGCCAGTGCTGTGGATATTTCGTAGGCAAGCCTCGATTTCCAAGCGGCTGGGATCGCTATTCACGAACCAGTCTTATTTCTTGCAAATTTAACCCTACACACCTTCTAAAAAATAAAAACTTATATTTCATTGACGTGATCAAAATCGGGCGAAGCCCGCTAAGCTAGCGGACAAGTCCGCCAGTATGTATATAAAGATGAATGTATGTATGTGTATGTATGTATGTTCTTCATACAAATCCATAGTTTTCCTCCGATCTCGATGAAACTTTGCACACTTATTCTTTGAAACAAGGATAAAAATACTGTCTACATGCGGTTGAAAAATTCTCTGCAAATAATACATGTTGTCTAATAATTTCGAAAAATTACTGAATGGCGATGGATGTGTAGGTCTCTGTTCTGCGTTTCCATATAGCGGTCAGGTAACTCAGTGGTTAAAGCGCTTGTTTACTGATGTTTGGATCGTGGTCTCGGTTCAAATCTCCGTGTAGGCTAAGATTTTTAAAAATTGTTCTGTATCGTAGGAGTCGCGCCTGGACTGTCGGTTATACGGATTGAACGTTAAACTGTAGGACTGCAATGCGAGGTAAATTGTAGGTAGTGTTGCAATGCTGTAGGTGTACACTTTTTTTACGTTATATTGATCCCTCAGTGGTGATTACAGTCAATGTGTATGTGACTTGCAGTAATAATACTATAAATGCGGAAGTAAGTCTGTCTTTTGTTAGGTTTTGACGACTACCGATATTGACGGAATTTGACAAGAAAATCTGTAGGGAGGGCACAGGAATTTTTTTTTTTTCTGTATGATTAACAGTTGTAGTCACGAAATTTTGAGAACTTCTCGAATGGTGACAGAGAGACGGATGTGTGTGTTAATCTGTAATGTCACTTCGGTTGTTCAAGGTGTGCTTCTCGCGCATGTTAGTGTATAATTTATAATAAATTTCGTTTAGAGAAAAAACGTATTATGTAGTATAGATGTAGATTTTCTCTATCTATTACTTTGTGGCTGCTTAAATTTTTCTGGCACCAGTTTACTTTGCCTTCTTTTTTGACATACCATTCGGGCTTAAACTTGCCCAAGTTGTAGCTCTAGCAGAGCACGAGCAACTAAAGTTATTAGAACAAAAGAATCGGATGCTCATGCTAAAGAAAGAAGAAAAGACCAATCTGAAATAAAGGTGCCCCTGTTAACACCCCCCCCCCCCACACCCACCCTTTCGTTTGTTTTTCTGTTTTTAAATATTTAGGAAGTTGATTCTCTTCAAGAGACAGATTCGACGATAGAATGATATAGTGATGGCTGTTGTGTCATGCAGACTCGGTGTTGTTTGGGACCAATCCTTCGTTACCAACAGCTTTCTATATTCAATTCTGGCAATTAAATTCTTAATCCACGCGTACGAAGTCGCGGGTATCAGCTAGTACTGTTATAAATCTGTAAGCAAGCCGAGCTTCTTTCTTTATTTGAACGGATATCGTGCAACAACTACAGCAGTGATTTGGATGGGATTTTCAAGCTTTTAGAGCTAATGGTCCGAATCAAAATCTGCGGAAATAGCTAATGACATATGTACGAGGTACGGAGCAATTAATTAAAACATTTAGAGAAGGATAATCATTGACCACAGATCACGATGAGTTTCAGACGCGTACTCTGCAAAAATCTGACAAAAGATCACTACTAATGATTGTGTTTAATATTTTGATTTCGAATATTTAGACCCTTTGCAGAAATGATGCCTGAACAGCTCGAAGTGTGTCAGAAAATGTCTGGAAGTAAATGGTGACCTTTTTGAGCACCTGCTGTAGACATGGCTGCGAATAAGTAAGAAAAAGCATTTAAAAAATCAATTTCGTCATTATCCTTTAAAATTACCTTCCATGTTTACAGAATGAAAATTACATGTAATTATTTAAACAATAATTAAAATTATACACAAAAAACGCCAATATTCATTTTTCGCGATTACAGCGCCATCTGTGAGGCTAACAGAAAAGTGAGTTAAGCAAACTATTTTTATTTTTTCATGAGGAATCGGAATCTTCAAAAAAAAAAAAAAAAAAAAATAGGGGTTCCCATTTAAAAGAATTAAGTTGAACTTGTTGTAACGACAACAGCGCCACCTGTGAAAAAACCAATATCACATAATTGTAGCCCCCTACTGTACGATTATTTTTTATATAGGTTATTGTTTGTTAAAATGCTTTCTTTCCGAAATATTTCCCTCTATAGTGTTAAAATGTAAGTCCTTAAAAAGAAGGGTAATAACTAAAAGAAAGGAAAATTTTTAAACAAAATTTGTTTTTTTCTCTGCATTATTATTTGATACTAAAATAAAAAGGGTAAAACATTTCTATACACGGCAAGATCCGCGTGTACGAAACAGCGGGTAAATGTTAGTACTCGAATAATTTTCTTCTTCTACTGTAATTCTTTACTTCTACTATTCCTCTCACTCGCAAACTAATGAAACGCCTGTCATATCTTCCATCCACCTTGAAACCTATGCCGTTCTGCCCAAAATTCTTGGGACAAGACCGGAAAATACACAGAATTTTAAAACCTTTGCCACACTGCTGCTATCATTGTCTAAAATAAGGGCCAAAGTCTCCCCTTAAGTATAAAAACATCACACATTCAGTTAAAATGTAGCGCACCGTCAAAGGTACACCACAGGTATCACATTCCGGAGAGTCCTCTCCGTGGAGAAGGAAACCATGTGTCAGAGGACAGTGCCCTATGCGGAGGCGAGTAAGGAGAACCTCATCCCTCCTCGCCCGCTGGAAGGAGCTGCTCCACGGCTGAACGGTCGGTTTGACCAGCCGGAGCTTATTATGCTCGACCTCCAGCCACTGCCTCTGCCAAACGTAGGAAACAAATCTTTTCGCCGCTGAAACAAGGTCACACTTTGGGATCGGATCAAAGAGAACTCTGACCTTGTTGCAGGCTAACTTGGCAGCTTCATCAGCTGCCTAGTTCCCCCTGATTACCACGTGGCCAGGTACCCAGCAGAATACTACCTCCTTTCCATAGAATTGAAGGGAAAGGAGGGCGTCCTGGATGTCCTGGACCAAACTGTCTGCTGGGTACATGTTTCCTAACGCCTGAAAACAACTGAAGGAATCACAGTATACGATGTATTACATATAACGACTTACCTTCATATGCTGGATTTTTTTTTGGTTAGAGTTTTAGTGCGCGTCAACGTCTAGGTCATTAGCGCCCTAGCTTAAAAACTGAATGACAATGTGGGATAATATTAGCTACCGTCTGCATGGCTGACAGAAAGGGTTCGGCCACACAGACAGCATAATAAAATACGAAAGAACTGACTAAAATACTGCCCACATGGCCGACTGTAAAGAGGTCGGCCATGCAGAAAGCAGACTTAAGTAAAACACTAAAACAATGACTGTAAAAAGGCCATAACTGAACAAACTAATAACACTGGCTGGTTGGCTGTAAAAGGGCCAACCAGCTTACACAAACACTAAAAAGACAATCTGGATGGCTGTAAAGGGGCCACCCAGTTGTAAAATGTCGATCTTAATAAGCAAAAATAATTAAAACCGAATAAATCAGTAGTTGGATTGGTAGTTGTAGACAGACCACCAATCCATTCTAAAAACTAGGCCGATATCTCCAAAATTTTTGGGGTAAGACCGGCCAGATTACAAAATTTTAAAACCTTCACCACATTGTCATTGTTTAAAACACGGGACCGATCGTTGGCTAGGCCAACGTCTGCCCTTAAATTTAAAAACAACATACAATCAGTACACCCGTACAGATTTTTTTTGTCTCACGAGTATAGCCAAAATATGAAGATGCGCTAATACAACAGGGGTGCGCAGGTGCCCCTCAGGTTGCACGCTAACGAGTGATCTGCCTCTCACCCATGCACCTCCTCGGCACGTGTCTGACCTTGAGGTTGAGGGTTTTTTTTATATATAGAGGTTCGTACCGTCCTCGCAATCCGGGCGATGAAGCCAAGATCCCCGTACTCCTAGGCACACAACGTTCCACCGCCACGCCCTACGGTGGTAGTTTAAGCATGGTAGGAGTTTACGGTGTGGGAAACTTGCGGCGCTCACAAGTTTCCCAGCTCGGGCACCGCTGGTTCGCCGAAGCCGAACCTGGCACTTGCGTACCAGGCCTCTGCGGGGGGAGAGGGGGGGAATTAGGATCAGGTTTCCAGGTCACAAGTTTCTTCATGCTCAGGTAGTAGTAGATATAGGTGCTTTATGCAAGGATTTCACAGATCAGGATCATGTAGTGATAGTGGGAGGAGCGGGAAATAGTTTGGGCAGGAATGATAGGTATAGTATCAGAGATGACCTGGAGAAAATAGCAGAAGCAACGTGCCACACTCTGGTCAGTGTGATGTTTGTCTTGAGACGCTATGATCAGCCACAGATGAACTCTGTTGTGAGGCGAGTGAATCTGGAAGTTGAACGGTATCTAATGTCTGATATTGGCTCTGGCATGGGTTTTGTACCTGTAGATGCTATTGATAGGTGGGGTTATGCTAGGCATGGCCTACACCTCAATAGTAGAGGGAAGGGGGTCGTTCAGATCTGATAGCAAAACGATTAATTGGGACCACAATTTCACATGAAAAGATTCCTGTTGTTAATGGTGTTAAGGCAGCTCTTTTTTTAGATTCTGATCATGTATTAGGCAGAGAGTCTTAAAAGAAATTAGTTTAAACAAAGAGTTTTCAGAAACCATGATAAAAAAATAATTTTTAATTTATTACATCAAAATATCAAAGGGGTAACAAACAAAGTGGATGAATTGCTAGTCCACATAAATGAATTAAATGATATCAATAGAATTGATGTTTTTTGCTTGTCTGAACACCATGTAACTACAGGAATAGGTATGTCAAATGTAATTGACTTTAATTTAGCTTCTCATTATTGTAGAACAAACTTGGAGAAAGGAGGAGTTGTCACTTATATTAGAAATGGTTATAGTTTTGAGGATAAAAGTATTAGCAAGTATTGTCTTGATCAACATTTTGAAGCTTGTGCTACATAGCACCATCAGGACACTTTTCTATTTTTATGAACCAATTTGAACTCTTATTAACATTTTTAAGCAGAAAAGAAGTTAACATAGTGATATGTGGTGATTTTAATACAGATTTTCTAAATAACTTACCCTGTAAAGTCATCTTAGAATCTTTAGTCAGTTCATTCAATTTAACTCGGGTAGTTAATTTTCCAACTAGAATAATCAATGGATTTTCGGATCACGATTGCCAGTTATTAACCATCAACACTTCAATAGGAACTAGCATTAAGAGTAATGTTTTTAAACTTCAGCGTGTAATAAATGATGAGTCAGTTACTTGTTTTAGAAAGTGACTCACTACCACAAACTGGAAATACGTTTACAGTGCACATGGTATGTATGAAAAATACAACATTTTTAGTAGCATTGTATTAAATTACTTTGAAAGTTTCTTCCCCTCGTAAAAGTGTCGCGCTTCTCGAAAAGAACAAAAACATTGGATAACTATTGGCATTAGAACATCATGTATTTATAAAAGGAAGTTTTATATTGACTCTAGGAACAGTGAGAATGCTAATGTTAAAACACATTATAAGCAGGACTGAAATACTGAAAAAGGTTATTAAAGAATCTAAAAGTATGTACAACAAACATAAAATTCATGATCCTGAAAATAAAATTAAGAAAATATGGGACATTGTAAAAAAGGAGATAGGAAAAAGTAATGAAACAAGCAATGATATTTTTATCAAAGAAAATTCAGTAGAATCTAATTTTTCAATTGCTGATATATTTAATAAACATTTTTTATCTGTTGCTGATAAATTGACTGCTAATAGCTCAGTGACACATATATGGATTTTGCTAGACCAGGCTTCCAAGAAAAATTTAACTATGTCCTGAAAATTAGCTACTCCAGAAGAAATAAAAATTATCATGTCCCTTAAGAGCAAATACTCAAGTGGTTATGATGGGATTTCCAGCAGACTAATTAAATTGTTCTCCACAGAATTAAGTAATATACTAAATTATCTGTTTAATATATCATTACTTGAGGGTACTTTTCCAGAAAGGCTTAGGTATGCTGTAGTTAAACCACTCTATAAAAAGGGAGATAAGGCAGTCGAATCGAATTACCGACCAATTTCATTACTAACAGCCTTCTCCGAAATTTTTGAGAAAGCAATGGTTTAGACCGTGCTAAGAGTTGTAATTCTTCTCAGTGAGCCACAAACCTATTTATATTCCACTGTAGTATGGGTGGCGTTTATTAATTAATTTGTTAACACTATTTATACCTGTTTTAAAAATATTCGTTGAAAAACTTAGCACCAATCCCGCAGAATCTCCGGCCCAAAACCCGCGGGATTGAAAACACTTCGAGATTGCAATCCATAATCACATTCGGGTGCGTCCTTCCGGCGGAGTAAAAAGCTATGTGTCGGAGGTCATTGCCCTACGCGGAGGCGAGTTAGGAGAACCTCATCCCCCCCCCCCCCCTTCCCGCTGGAGGGAGTTGCTCCACCGCTGAACGGTAGCAGGCTAATTTGGCAGCTTCATCAGCTGCCTCGTTCCTGCTAATTCCCACATGACCAGATACCCAAAAAATACAACCTCCTTCCCTGAAGTTTGGAGGGATCGGAGGGTGTCCTGTCGTTGACGGCGATTTAGCGGCTTAAATGCTTGTGGAATGTGACTCTGACAAGGCTAACTGCGGCTAATTAAACAAAAATTTATCGGAAGGTGATTCACAGAATCGCTTGCATGTTTGGTGAACGCATTGACCGCCAACAGCTTCGACGTTGTTGTTGTTGTTGTTGCTGTTGGTGCTTAAGGGCGCGTCGACGACAGGGTCATTAGCGCCCAAACAATATCCGGCTAAGCACTGTGGCTTAAAATTCATAGTATTTCCGTCTGTATGGCCGACTGTATGCGGGTCAGCCACACAGACGGAAAATATAAATAAAATACTAATATGTTGGCTATAAAGGGGCCATTAAAAATAAGAACTTGACAAACCATGTGTGGTTGGCTGTAAAGAGGCCAACCAGATATAAAAGCTTACAACTAATAGTACAACAATAAAAGAAACTAGAAACTATGTACAATGTTGAGTGGTTGTAAAATGGCCACTCATCCCCCTTAATATTGTTTTTGTGGCATTAGGGCACGTCGAAGGCAAAGTCAGTAGCGCCCTAACAATAACCACTTACTAATTCAACAGCTTCGAGGATGTCCGCCAAAGTCACCAAAAATGCCGCAGCTGCAGACGCCGAGCCCGAGAAAACCATCAGCTCGGTCAATGCTTATCATTTCACTGGCGACTGCGCAGCGAATTTTATCTATAGCCCTCCGCCACCCACTTTTAGTAAATGACAGACTAATAATAATATTAATATCCTGGACTAGACGAACTGTCGGGTACGAACTTCATAAAGCCTGAATGCAGCTGAGGGAGTCATAGCATATGATGCACTTCATACCGCGACTTACTTCAATATACTCAAGGGACTTAGCATGGCGTAAAACTCTGCAGTGTATAAGCTGCAAATGCTTGTATGAAAGTCGCTCGAGGGAACACTAGGGAGCATCCTACTCCTTTAGCTTGCTTAGACCCATTCGTAAATACCGTGGTAAAATTGATATGCTGGTTTGAGACATCGCTGAAAATTTCTGATAAAAATTATGATAAATACATGGTCAGCGGTATACAGCTTGTTGTACCTTGACATTTCTAAAATCGGTCTGGGCCTCTAAAAGCCAGGGAGGAGATTTGCTGGAACCCTGGTGATTAAAAGAGGGCAGCTCAAACCCATAATCTTCTAAAATAACCCTGGTATATAAACTAAACGGTTTGGTTGCTCTTAAGTGGTTCGTATATAGCCGTTCGTAATTTGGACGAATAACGACGTCGTACGAGGGACTATCAGGTGTTGTTGCAATGTGCAAGTAGTGTCGCACCAGGAGGAGATGCCGACGGGTGGAAAGAGGTGGCTCTCCTGACTCAGCACAAATGATGACGATCGGACCGGTGTGATAGGCACCCGAGTCTTACCCCTGCATTGTGGACATTAACTAAAATGCGCTGATAACATTCCGGTATGGACGATATACTATGCAACCGTACTCAAGCCGTGACCGTAGCAATCAAGAGCGATAAGTACCCTTTGAGAGCTTTTAGGGGTCTTGTTTTCAAATCTTTGAGATATGGGAGTCAACGTAAGTTACCATAAAACAAATTTCCATTAAGTTCAAAACAGTGGTCCTCAGGGTAATATGAGGTTCTGGTGAAAGGCTACGAGATCGAGTAAAAAGTAGGCACTGGGTTTTCTCAACAGAAACTCGAAGTACGCATTAACGATTGATCCAGCCCGTGCAGCACGAGCTGCAGCTGCCGCTAAGTGCTACTGAGTCTAGGTGATTCACAAAAAAAATGAAAAATCATCAACGTATAAGGAGTACCATATCGGCCTCCTTATTACAATTGAGATGCTGTTAAACGCAATAGCCCAAAGGGTCAGACTTAAAATTGATCTCTGAGGAACACCATTTTCCTGGATAAAACCATCTGACACCTCCCTACCGACTCGGTACCGGAAGAAACACTTAAATAAAACTGACTGTATAAAACAGGGCAGATATTCCATGAAACCTCATTCATGGAGTTGTTTTAAAATACCATACCGCTATGTAGTAGGCGTTGTCCATCGAAAACGTCTACAAGATGTTGGTTGAGAATACGTTTGTGTTTAATTTAAAGTGTGCAAGATAGCTTTTGTTTTTAACCATATATTTCTTGTATGGGTTGTGATTAAGCAGTCGAGCTTCAGCAGCAGTTAGTGGCAGTCGACGATTTTTGTGTTTTATTTGTAGTTCCGTTTTTGGCTCTTTCAGTTGACATAGCTTGTGCAATGTTTTCCCGTAGGCGTCTGGATCTCGAAGAGATACTTAATATTATGGCATCTCTCCAAGCGCAGGTATGGCGCCTCCTAGACGAGGAGCGGCAGTGCGTCGAAGAAACTCCGCAGCCAACTGTAGTAGAACCGGCAAGTCTGGATTTTCAAGTACCTCTTGCAGAAAACGTCTGGCATCGTGTAAATCGGAGAAAGACATCAAAATTCCCAATTAGCCCATGGGAAAATGATATCTTGCCGTTAAGTAATGCATTCTCCGTGTTGCAGGAGGCTGAAGATTCAAGTGCGAATGGCCCAGAAACGCAGCAGGGAAGATTTGTTCGCAGACCCCGAGCGATGCCACGAAAAGGTTTACTGGTTATTGGCAGGTCCGACGTCTGAAGAAACCGCTACGAGAACTAGCCACGAAGAACGGTGAAAACCATCATACTAACGTTCATTCTATTTGTCTTCCAGGAGCAAGCGTACCACGTGTCATGGAAGCCATTCCACAAGCGATTAGATAATATCGAACTGCCGTCAGTTAAGAGTAGCTGCTCATTTCAGTACTAATATCTCGGGTCGTGTTTCTGTTGCAGATATAGTTAAATCCATGGACAAGTTGGGCCCGAAGGCGTATGAAGCCACGCGGGAAAATTAGGTTTCATTGCAATTCTCCATTTGTAGTGTCGTGCCGCGCATGTGGGGAGGCCGTATGGTGGAAATTTTTTAATTTGGATTGTAATTTGCAGGAGCTGTGTCGCAGAAACAATTGGGGGTTCGTCGACCTTCGAACGATGATAGCTGCCAGCTGGGACGCATTTGACAGATCGGGCGTCCACTACACACCGAGAATGGCGACGCAGGTGGCTTCTAAATTATGGAACCGTCTTGATATGAATTATTTTTTAGGAACACCGTGAGGCCCGAGGATCCTTCAGTTCGTCGAAGAGGATGTGCCGTGTGCCGATAAACTAGACGTTGGTTCTGGTATTGATGGCTCGAATAATTTTAATATTGCAGCTCCAAATACTTCACCCGTTTCCCGTCAGAATGCGAATATGAAAAATGCGAATTTAGACTCCATAAATAAAAATACGAAGCAGCTAAGGATAATGGACCTAAATTGTCGGAGTATTAGAGGAAAAGTAGCAGATTTTCACGCCGCATTTGCAACTAATGATGTCGATATAATACTAGGAACCGAAAGCTGGTTGACGCCAGAGGTTGAATCTAGCGAAGTACTTGGCCCTCATTTCAACGTTTTTCGGAAAGACAGATCTGTATCAATGGGGTTTGTTCGTAGCAGTAAACAAAATCGTTAAATGCTCTGTCGTAACTGAAACGGAACATTTTTGCTAGTTAATATGGGTCAAGGTAAAAATTTTAAGTTCATAATCGGGTAAATTTATCCACCTGATTCTGATTTGGCTAACGCGGAAAACTTTAAAAAGTCGCTTAATAATATTCACAAAAAATTTCAGGGATATATTGATCGTTGGTGGTGACTTTAACCTACCGTCGGTTAAGTGGGACACATCCCAACTTCAGGTTGGGCGGAAGAGTTAGGTTAGAAACCGAAACGTTCCTAGAAGTATTTTCAGAAAGATCTCTTGAACAGATGGTTCAAGAGTCAACGCGGTGCGATAAAGATTCCTCGTCCATTTTGGATCTTTTTCTTATAAGTAATCCTGGTATTGTAGATACAGTTTGTGTAGAATACGATATAAGTGATCATTAGGCGGTTGTAGTTACTTTAAAATCTAGTATGAATTTGAAGCATGACAAAGAAAAACTCGTATATTGCTTCGATAAGGCAAACCATGGGGGTAAGGTTGATCACTTGACGAAAATTTTTGAAACGTACACGCTAAATACAAATGTTGAGGAACTATGGTTTAAGTTAAAAGAAATAATATGGAACGATTTAAATCAATTTGTTCCTAAGAAGCTTATTAAGGTAAGTAAGAACCTCCCGTGGTTCAATAGGGAAGTGAATCGATTGCTCAGGAAGCATACCATGGTAAAGAAATCGGGAGACTCGTCTAATCGTGCTAAATTAGTCCAGTTACGAGTGGAAGTGTGTAAGGCAATGCGTGATGCGTTTAAAGAATTCCAAGCCAGGAATTTGTCGGAAGATCTGATTACTGACACAAAAAAGTTCTGGTCGTACGTCAAATTACTAGGAGGCTCTCGTAAGGTTATGCCTTCACTGATTAAGGAAAATGGGGAATTATCCTAAACTAGCGTAGAGAAAGCAGAAATCTTGAATAATATATTTAAAAAAGCTTTCACGACAGAAAACTCAGGAGATTCCGACATTTGCCAATCGTACCAACAAAATTACGAATGATCTCGTTCTTGATGTCAAGGGAAAAACTAAATTGCTTATGAATGTAAAAACCAATAAGGCTCCCGGACCAGACGGTATTCCTACAAGATTCTACTCCAGGTACTTCAGGAAATTGCACCGTGTTTGATAAAATTATATACCGTCTCCATGGATCAAGGAAGAAAACCAGCGGAATGGAAGACCGCCTTTGTAAGCCCAGTGTTTAAAAATGGGAATGTTAATGATCCTCAAAGTTATAGACCGATCTCGTTAACGTCAGTATTTTGTAGGATTTTAGAACACATCATCTATTCAAATGTCATGCAGTTTTTGGATGAAGATGAGCTTTTAAACCCAAATCAACATGGATTCAGAAAAGGCCGATGCTGCGAAACACAACTTGCAATCCCAGGTTGATATAGTTCTATTAGATTTTAAAAAAGCTTTCGACACTGTGCCTCACACTAGGTTAGTTAGGAAACTTCGTGGCTACGGCATAAATAGACAAATATGCGACTGGGTTGCAGACTTTCTGAAGGGCAGAACACAATGTGTAGTTCTCGACGGTGAGAGTTCATCATTTACCGAGGTGAGGTCCGGGGTTCCCCAGGGAAGCGTGATAGGGCCTCTGTTGTTTCTCATATACATTAATGATGTGTGTGACATAATAAGGGGGATGAGAAGATTATTTGCCGATGATGCTATTATTTATCGTGAAATAAAAACCTAGGAACACTGCGCTTTGTTACAAGACGATACTATACAATAATTGCGTGGTGTAGAGACTGGCAGTTGGAGTTAAACGCTAGACACTATTTAGCTCTTAATATACAATTAATGGTACTGTCCTTAGAACTGTGGATTCCGCTAAACACCTAGGAGTAACAATTCGTAATAACTTGTCGTGGAATGAACATATCGAGAATTTAATTGGGAAAGCAAATCGTATGCGCCGATTTCTAGGTCGTAATTTAAAGCAATGCACTCCTGAAGTTAAATCGATTGCATATAAGTCACTAGTACGTCCTCACTTGGAATATTGTTGTTCTGTATGGGGTCCCCATCAAAAGGGGTTAATGGAGGCATTAGAGAGGGTCCAGAGAAGGGCCGCCCGATTCGTGACAGATATATATAGTTGGAGGGAAAGCGTAAGTGTGATGCTGAAGGAGTTAGGTTGGGAAGACCTGGAACATCGAAGGCGTTGCTCTCGGCGGAAGCTAATTGAAAAATTCACGACTGACATATTTCAGAATGACAGCAAAGAAATATTGCTACCAGCAACATTCATATCTCGGAATGACCGTGAAAATAAGAGAAATCAGGGCCCGAACCGATTCTTTTCTGTATTCATTTTTTCCGCGAGCGATTAGGGAATGGAATATAAAGGATTTACCGGGCAAGTAAACTTAATTTCAGACAGGAGTAGTTCCTCACAATAGCCCATGGGCGCCTCCTACCATATCCCGTATATCCCTTCCAAAGTTTTCGGATAGGTGCAATGCACCCTCTGCCACACACTTTTAGTGAATCGCAGAGTAATAATAATAGTTCATATTTTACAGTGCTTGGATGTAACTGAGGGTATCCGGGCATATGGTCTATGTTGGAATAAAGTTCAGAGTCTTCGATGTTTAGTGATCGCGGTTGATCACTTGTCTAAAGACTGCGTATTTTTCAAGTAAGTTTCGAGATTTGGCGAGCATGAAATACGTAAATGAAGACTGCTACTACCTGGAACAGTAGTACGTCGATCAGCAAGTCGGCAAGCTGGTAAAATGACTTCACACAGTAGGTTAGCGAAGATTATTGTCCTCCACACGCAATGGTAATAGAAAGGGGATGAATCTATTTAAACCCTCTGGGCAGCAGCAGCAATGGTGTCTGCGTTTGGCTGTCTCTCTCCGTAATGTTTGTTGTTGTGGCTTCAGGGATCGTCGACAGAGAAGTCCTTAGCGCCATAATGACCAGCTAATACTGTGGCTAAAAAGTATACTAAAATACTGTGCATGGTCCACTGTAAAGGGGTCGCCCATACATACAGCATCTCTCCGTAAGTCTTTCAACGTACCAAAACGACGAGGATGCAGAAGGGAGACTTATCAGCGCCGGCGGAACGGTAGTTGCAGACAAGATCACAGACTTCTGATTTACCCTAACATTCTTCGCTATTCCACTATGAATATCTTTACGTAAGGGGCCGAGATGTTGCGCTGGGAATTTTAACGATTATTCACATAAAACCATAGGCGACTTCTAAGATCGATCCTTATCCACGGCTTCAGTAGAAGTTTATCCTATCCGCCCTTCCAACAGGCCAACAATCGTTAAAGCTGTTAGAGAAATTTTTTGGGAGTTGTGCATAGTTTTCACTGTGGAAGTGGTAAGTTTATGTCCAGTTATATATTGTGGTGTGACAGCGTCACCCACAATGAATATAATTAAATTGTTATTAATTATATTCATAAATTTTTATGATATTCAAATTTATTAAAATCCAGTGACATGTAAATAGCGTAAATAGTGAGGGTTGTATGGATAGATTAAACATATGTTAAACCAGGGCAGCCGAAAGTATAGTTGTTGTAGATTTATTTTCTGTAAAGCTCAGGGCTCAGAAAGGTAGTGAATATTGAAGGCTGGAACCTGCCATTTTCGGACGGTTGAGTGTGGAACAATGGGGACCTCTCCGACCGGGCGGCGCCACAGCCTCACAACGGATATCTCCCGTTAGCGGGGCGCTGACCTTCCCCACCCCGGAGACTGTCCTGAAGGCCAGGCAGGAAAACGCGTGGAGGGAGGCGGCGAATGCGAGGCATGATATCAAACACGTGACGACGGAAATATGTAGATAGCCAATCATGAACATTTATTGGGGTCTACAGTACTAATTCAAGGGAGTTTTGTTACATGTGGAGTGGCAACTTTCCGAAGAAGAAGAAGGAGCCATCTTAGACGACACTTACGGCCTGGACGAGGAGATGAACAGACGTGTCAGCCGACACGCTCTCGTCTGATGATCATTGTATGATTGATCATTCTTGCTTTGGGAAGCGAGATGTTGAGTGGCATGCCTGCCATTTTCTGGAAGTTATCCTAATAACGCGGTCGTATCCGCTTATTTGGCTTCCATAGCTGCAGTGACATTGTATGTCACGCTCCATCACGTCGATGACTTTATGGTAATGTACCGGATACTGACGGTCACTATTCATTGGATTTTAACGGACTTGTGAGCCCTTAAGCGGTTCTGGGATAAGACTCCGCTCCCGTCATTCACTACTGAGCTAGCTGGTTTTATATTTCACTTTAAATTTTCAAGCATCTTGTTATTTGTAATTCATTTTGATGCTTTTCTTTCATTTTTATACGGCGCCCCTGGGATTTTCCTATGTTACAGTATAATGTTAGCTTCAATTTGATGGCCTGTGTTGCCACGTTGTTCCATGTTAACTTTGCTGTTTTTATTATTTGTTGAAATATCTCAATTCAGTTTTGTTTGCTTTCACCGGCGGATTGTAAACGGCGGGTATTGCTTGTTTGTGCTGATCTAATTGTGTGTAACGTAAAGTTAATTATTACCCGGCCTTGTAAAAGCCATAAGACCCAATAAATGAGGTATTGTTTTGTGTCTAATATTCATGGTTCTAGTTCTGACCTTCATCCTTCACATTATATATTTAAATGTTTTTCATTTTTCAGAATTATTAATAATAATTCCCCCCTCCCGTTTTTGGCAACTCACGTTTTCTGCTCACATAGCAGCATATATATCGTATCTAGTACAATATACATATATATATATATATATACATATATATATATATATATATATATATATATATATATATATTTGTGGTGTATTTTGAATTTGGTTTGCATTATTACAGTTATCCAGATATTCTTTTTGCTTCAAGACTTGCGTTTGGTACCTTATTTGCAAAAAAAATATATTTTTTTAGTTTAACATTTTGTTTGACCTTTCTGTATTTGGTCATACGAGAAATTTAGCCGTATATTCTCTAAATATTTTTTTTAACGATAATGAATGCGATGTCGCCATACCCCAAAGCCTCAATGGCAGGGACAGCGTAAAAAAAAATTCCTGATGCAAGACACTTAACATTCAGTTATCTCCTCCCTGGCATGTTTCGGATTAACTATTTTGGTCTTCTTAAATTTAGTCTTAAATCTGTTGGTTTTTGATACTCTATAAATTAATGTAATTTACTATGTTCATTTTAAGATGCGTGTAACACAATGCCATTAACGTGTCCTAAGACTAAAAAAAAAAAAAAAAAAAAAATATCTACTATTTTGTAGCCAGGCGTGTGCTAATACTCACTGATTCACTTAGTGTTCTTCGCTCCTTGGCCATACCCCTTATACTCCAGCGAACTAATATACACAACATCAGCATAGTTCAACAGACTGTAGAACTTAATCAACGCGGTTGCACCGTTAATTATATCTGGATACCCGCGCACTCTGGAATTAGGCATAACCAGTACGTAGATATGTTAGCCAAGGAGGCATGTAGCTCGGGCCGAAGTTTAATAATACCCAGCAATACAACTGATTATCATGCAACAATGGTCAGCAATGCATATCACCAATGGACGAGGAGCTGGAATGTATCTAAACAATACAGAGGCCGACAGAACGCTCTAGTTCAGACCTACCCTCGACGAAAACCTTGGTTTTCAAGATGGAATACTCAACGACGGTACATTACTTCTATTATTCGTATGAGATTCCACCACGGCGCCTTCCGTAGTCATCTTTTTCGCATCAAGGCGGTAAACACACCTTACTGCACATGCAACGGACAGGCAATACAGGACCTTAATCACTTATTTTTCAACTGTTCCAATTTTCAACAACAGCAATGAACATTCATCAAGTCTCTTGTGCGAGCACAGCAGCCATTTCCAACTAACATTGCAGTACTACTCGCTACAAATAACAGAATCTACAGAATCATCAAGGACTATATCAAAGACAGTGACCTACATATTTAATGTATCTATATATCTGCATATTTTTACATACTATTAATATTATGTTACTTTACCAGGCTGACTGTATGGTCTATTCAAAACCTAACGTCAAATAAATTAAAAAAAAAAAAAAAAAAAAAAAAAAAAAAACACTATTTTCATGCTTCTGTTTCAGAGTTCTGTTACAGAGCATTGTTTTATTTCGCTTAACTTTTTGTCCTAGATTAAAGATCAGCGTCTAGTACTTTATGATGGTTAAACTATTTAAGAGCTATGTAATAAGTTTGTACTAAAGAATTTAATAGCGAAATGAAAGATTCAAATCTTTGTTGAAAATTCTTCATTGCAGAAAAAATACTTCTCCACGATTAATGAAATAGTCCCTTAATGTCCTCGAATTGTGTATTTTAATTTCGGGACACTGCGTCTAACAAAAGATAATTGTTGCTTTGGGTACACTTCCCGATAACACTGAGAAAAATCAATTCAACTATATACATCAGTTCTGTATATTAGAGATATGACACCGAGCGTGGTGGTGTAACGGATAGCGTTGTGGCCTCGCATTCGGGAGGACGGCGGTTCGAATCCCCGTCCGGGCATCCAGATTTGGGTTTTCCATGGTTTCCCAAAATCACTCCAGGTGAATGCCGGGATGCTTCCTTCAAAAAGGCCATGGCCGAATTCCTTCCCATTCCTTGCCCCCATCCTTTCCCGTCTCTAAAGACCACGTTGTTAAAAAGGGACGTTAAACTGTTACAAAAAAAAAAAAAAAAAAAAGAAAGAGAGATATGACTTTGGAGGACGTATAGTTAGCAATGTATTTGCGTGGAGCCACTTGCCTTGCTGCAGCCACGCATCGAGTCTACCTGCCACGCCGCTCCCACACAATTTACGGTCACGGTCAGATCCAGCCTGCTCTGTTGGTGTGGATCCGGCAGGCGATGCCGCACCGCATTAACTGCACGATTTATAATCCGGAACGGCCGCTCTACTGGACCACTGATTGGCCCAATACCAAATGCCTGTAACGCCCCCACACTCCGACTTCAACCGCCACCACTTTCACTGGTGAGACGCACAATGTGGCTCCGATGCTGCTCCAGACATCAGCAGCTACAATAGTACTGAAGGTGAAGAGTATGAACCACATATACTTTAAATAAAACCCTTAGCAAATCATCTTTTTCCACTGTATCACCCGAAATGGATTTCTTGAAATTTCACAGCCAGAGTAATAATATTAATATCCTGGACAAGACGAACTGCTGGCTACGAACTTCATAAAGCCTGAATGCAGCTGAGGAAATCATAGCATATGATGTACTTCCTGTCGCGACTTACATTCATATGCTGGAGCGTCTTTAGTTGAGCGTAGTACTCTGCAGTGTAAACGCTGCACCTGTTATCTAGCTTGTATGTTTAAGTCGTTCGAGGGAACACTACGGATTATCCTACTCCATTGAACATTAACCTTATGTAAGAAACCTATTTAGACCAAAAATTTCCTACCTCATATATCACCATTTTGAAAATTTGCTTGAACTAACATTTAAAAGACTGACAAAAGGTAGAATGAAAAACAGCCTTCAGTCACCAGAATACAAATTTTATTGTATTACACAATGCATTTTGGCCCCTGTGGAAATTGTTAGTGGGTAAAAATTTAGCGCACATAGTGGTTTCTATGGCTGCATGATAAAACGTGGAGCCGAAGAATAAAATTATTGAGGAAAATAGACGCAATGAAGAGGCATGGATATACGTAGAAATAAAGAATGCAATACATTTGTAGTATGGGATGCAGACGAGAGTGCATAATTGCTTTTAAGCAATAAAATTAATAAATCGTGAACAGGCGGTTAGGGATTGATGAGTAAAGGCAGATATCAACAATTATTGAAAACAGAACCAGTGGCTTTGTTGTACGTAGAAATATATTGGCAATATTTAATTCCCGTCCACCCATCCGGATTTGGGTTTTCCATGGTGTCCCCAAATCACTCCAAATATTTTTTTTGCAATTCCTTGTCCCGAGTCCTTTCGCGCCTCTGATGAACTCTACGTCGATGAGGCGTAGAGCCAAATAAAATTAGAAAGCAGTATTAAGAGGTTGAAGACGAATTTGTAACAGCTACACCATCGCGTAGTGTACGGAGACAGTTGAAAAATAAAGAAAAGAATTAGATTCGAGTGAGGGGAAAAAGTGTGCAGGAATTACCGTTAGGTGGCATTAAAAGTAATTTGCTATCGTTCCAGAGATTGAAAATATTCGTTGGTGGAAATATTATCTATCCGAGTTTGTTATCAAAACAGTACTAGTTAGTAGCGTTTGAACAGTCGCCGAGTGAAGTAGCTTATTTTGTTATAGTTTATCTGTAGTGGTGTGGAGATCTGATTAGTGTAATCTCCGAGTGTTAACATTTTGTAAACAGTGTTTAGCATTCGCTGAGGACAGTAGCGTATTTTCGTTTTGTATTTGAACTTTAGTGGTGTGTCGATTTAGTTAGTGCAATCTCTGAGTGTTTATATTTTGTAGCAAAGTACAGGTTATTTCGATTTTCTGATCTTTTTTTTTCTTTTTCGCGTTTTTCAAAAGCAGAATGGCTAGGGACTGTGATTGCTGTGTACAGACGCGAGCTGAGGTGGCTGATCTCCGCGCACAGCTTGCAGCTGTGTTAGCGAAAGTTACACAGCTGCAAGCTGCCGTAAAAGGTTGCAGCGGATGTAATATTGGGGAAGCTGATGTAGCAACGCCTATAACAGATTCCCCCATATCGACCGTCGTACCTGTAACCCAGGCTGAAGAGTTGGAGGCTGTGCCACGGTCGCCTGTCGGTGACTGGCGTATGGCCTCTAGACTTAGAAGTCGCACACGAGGGCAGTCGTGCAGGCTTAAAGGCCAAGACACTGAACTTGTTCGACTGTCCAACCGGTATGATGTATTGTAGGAGACTGACAGTCCCACAATTGTCATCCTGCGAGTTGACGGCCCCCCAGCGCGCCAGGTCTGAGCAATCACAGAAGGGGATTTTGGTAGTTGGGAGCTCTAATGTTAGGCGGTTATTAGAGCCACTTAGGGAAATGGCGGATTACTCGGGGAAGAAATCCAATGTCCATTCAGTGTGTATTCCGGGTGGCCTGATCCGAGATGTGCAACAGGCCATCCCGGATGCCATAAAAGGGACGGGGTGTAGCCATCTACAGATTGTGGCTCATGTCGGCACCAATGATGCTTGTCGCCTTGGGTCGGAGGTTATCCTCTCTTCCTTCCGGCGGCTGGCTGAAAGGGTGAACTCTGTGGCCAGTGGCCGCAAGATATCGGCAGAGCTAACCATCTGTAGCATTGTAGACAAAGTTGATTGTGGACCTATGGTTCAGAGCCGTATTGAGGGGCTGAACCAGAGATTACGACGTTTCTGAGATGATATTGGCTGCAGATTCCTCGATCTTCGCCATAGGGTCGAGTAATGTAGGGTTCCCCTTAATAGGTCAGGTGTGCACTACACACGTGAATCAGCTACACGGGTGGCAGGGGCCGTGTGGAATGCACTGAGTGGTTTTTTAGGCTGCGGGAGGAAGACCCGAAACACGAAATACAGTTACGGGCAACCCAATCAGATGTATCACCGGAATGTAGGAGGAGCGTAAAAGAATCTCGACAGTTAAAAGTTCTCGTAATTAACTGTAGAAGCGTTTGTAACAAACAACCGGAACTTGATAGCATTATTTGTAGCACAGAAGCGGATATCGTTATCGGTACAGAAAGTTGGCTAAAACCGGAAATAAGTTCTGCTGAAATTTTTAAAGATAGCATGAATGTTTTTCGAAAAGACAGATTACATTCTCATGGAGGTGGGGTATTTATAGCTGTGGTAAATTTCTCCCATATAATACGATCAGTGAAATCATATGGCTTAAACTCGACGTTGCTGGGTCAAACTCCATCATAGGCGCCTTCTACCGTCCACCCGATTCCGACATAGCTATCGCCGAGGAGTTAAGAAATAATGTAAACAGTATAGCTAGCCGTTTTCAGGATCATGCTATGATTCTAGGAGGCGACTTCAATCTGCCTTATATTGACTGGCGTAATTATGTTTACATTACAGGTAGCAGGGATAAGGCAGCTTCTGAAGTAATTCTCAAATTGTTCTCAAATAATCATCTCGAGCAGCTAGTTAATGAACCTACGCGGTGTCATAACGGTAGCGAAAATATTTTAGATCTGCTGGTTACCAATAGGCCAGAATTATTCACCGAAATTTCAACGACCACAGGAATAAGCGATCACAAAGCGGTAATTGCAACTATCAGACTAATGACCAAGCGAAAAAGGAGAAAACGGCGGATTGTATACAAATTCAGTAAGGCCTCTAAGGAGTCTTTTAGAACCTACCTGAGGAATAATTACCATAATTTCAAGTCAAAAAAGGACACCGTTGAAGAGATGTGGCATCGATTTATACGAATAGTCAGGAAAGGTATGGATATCAACGATGAGGCTGAATGATTGAAATGTTACGTCTTGTGTAACTTGACAACGGTTTCTAGCGGGTTTTGGGTTTATTTCATAGACGTTTAACAGAGTTTTTAATTAGCGGCAATGAGTGAAAGCGATAGTGAAGAAGTAGTTTTTGTTGGACGTCTTACTAAAGCAGAAATTTTGAAAGTTATGTCACTAGAGAATAACAATGTTAGGAAACCACCTGGATGCCTCATTACCTTATCTAAGGGCAATTTTGATACAAAAGAACATGGTGCATCATTAAGGAAGTCTTTCTATACATATACGGAAGCGGATAATAAACGGGGAGAATGATCCACCGTGATACACATGCGAAGTCAAAAGATTACTCAAAAAACAAAGGAGGATACACGCACGCTCAAGAAGGAAGGGGTGTCGCAGCGATTTAGAAACCTTAGCTGATTTAAGAGGACGTATTAAGAATGTAATGCGCGAGGCCTTTAACGATTTTCACTCCAACTCTCTAAGAGTCTCACAGAAAACCCAAAGAAATTCTGGTCATATGTACGAAAAGTCAATTGTACCAATAGCAATATTCCAGTACTAATTCGTGAACGTTCAGAGGTTAATGAAAGCCGCGATAAAGCTAACGTACTAAATACTGTATTCAAAAATTCATTTACTGATGGAAGTAAGGATAGTGTTCCCGTTGTCCCACGCCGTGTCGAGTTGGTGATGGAATCATTACGGATAGATACTGCAGGTATCATTAAGCAATTAGGGCTCCTGAAATGGTGGAAAGCACCGGGGCCAGATGGAATTCCATTTAGAATATTTTCAGAATATGCGGCGGAAATCGGGCCATTTCTGTCTGATATATTCAGTAAATCACTAGAAGAGCGAATAGTACCTTCAGACTGGAAAATCGCGCAAGTAACTCCGATTTTCAAGAAAGGTGATCGAAGTGATCCTGGAAACTATCGTCCAATATCTATAACATCTGTTTGTAGTAGAGTTATGGATCATATTATATGCTCGAACGTTATGAAATTTCTAGAGGATAATAATTTGCTTACAGCAAATCAACACAGATTTCGGAAGAAAAGATCATGTGAAACACAGCTTGCCCTATTTACACACGACGTAATGAAAGTTATTGATGCAGGTTCACAAGTAGATGCAATTTTTTTAGATTTTCAGAAAGCCTTTGACTCTGTGCCACACAACCGCCTTTTAGCGAAGCTACGAGCGTACGGTATATCGGATCAGCTTTGTGAATGGATAAAGGATTTTCTAACTGGTCGGTCGCAGTATGTCGTTGTTGAAGGAGAAAGTTCTTCTAGTCTAGATGTTACATCGGGGGTACCTCAAGGAAGTGTAATAGGACCACTTCTTTTCTTAATTTTTATAAACGATCTCGGAGACAAAGTGAAAAGCCTTTTTAGATTGTTTGCTGATGATGCGGTTATTTATAGGGAAGTAAGGAATTTGGCAGATTGCTTAGAAATTCGGCGTGATCTGGATATTATTTTGGCATGGTGCGCTGAGTGGCAACTTACTCTAAATTGTAAAAAGTGCAAGACAATGAGCATAACTAACAAAAAGAATCCAATTGTTCAGAAATACGAGTTAAACAATTCAGTTATTGATATGGTCGATTCTAAGAAATATTTGGGAGTAACAGTTGAAAGGAACATGAAATGGGACTTACACATTAATTCGTTGGTAGATAGAGCTAATTCTAGGCTGCGATTCATAGGTCGACTATTGAAAAATTGTAATGAACAAACAAAGGAGATAGCGTACAAATCTCTTGTGCGTCCACATTTGGGCTATTGTTATGCCATTTGTGATCCGTTTCGTAAGGGGTTGATCGAAATTATAGAGAAAGTACAAAGAGCCGCTCGATTCGTGACCGCTTGCTACAGTCCTTATGAAAGCGTCACAGAACTGATTAGTTGACTAGGCTGGGAGTCTCTGGTACATAGACGACGCACGTTTCGTTTAAACTTATTGGTAAACATGCGTACTCCCACTTTCACTTTTGAGTGTAGTGAAATACTTCTTCCACCAACCTATTTGAGCCGGAATGACAGGAAAGATAAGATTATAGAAATAAGGTGCCGCAATGATTCTTATATGAATTATTTTTTCCCTTGTACCATTAGGGATTGGAATGCACAACAAAGAGATTAGCTGAGCACCCTCTGCCACCCACAATTTTGTTAATTGCAGAGTATACAGGGTGGGGCATTTAATATGTTTTCTGGAAATATTTCGGAAAGAAAGCATTTTAATAAACAATAACCTATCTAAAAAATAATCGTACAGTAGGGGGCTACAATTATGTGATATTGCAGTTTTCACAAGTGGCGCTGTTGTTACAACAAGGTCAACTTAATTCTTTTAAATGGGAACCCCTATTTTTTTTGAAGATTCCGATTCCTCATGAAAAAATAAAAATAGTTTGCTTAACTCACTTTTCTGTTAGCTTCACAGATGGCGCTGTAATCGCGAAAAATGAATATTCGCGTTTCTTGTGTATAATTTTAATTATTGTTTAAATAATTACATGTAATTTTCATTCTGTAAACATGGAAGGTAATTTTAAAGGATAATGACGAAATTGATTTTTAAATGCTTTTTCTTACTTATTTGCAGCCATGTCTACAGCAGGTTCTCAAAAAGGTGACCATTTACTTCCAGACATTTTCTGACCCTTTGCAGAAATGATGCCTGAACAGCTCGAAGTGTGTCAAAAAATGTCTGGAAGTAAATGGTCACCTTTTTGAGCACATGGCAGCAAATAAGTAAGAAAGAGCATTTAAAAAATCAATTTCGTCATTATCCTTTAAAATTACCTTCCATGTTTACAGAATGAAAATTACATGTAATTATTTAAACAATAATTAAAATTATACACAAAAAACGCGAATATTCATTTTTCGCGATTACAACGCCATCTGTGAGGCTAACAGAAATGTGAGTTAAGCAAACTATTTTTATTTTTTCATGAGGAATCGTAATCTTAAAAAAAAATAGGGGTTCCCATTTAAAAGAATTAAGTTGACCTTGTTGTAACGACAGCAGCGCTACCTGTGAAAAAACCAATATCACATAATTGTAGCCCCCTACTGTACGATTATTTTTATATAGGTTATTGTTTGTTAAAATGCTTTCTTTCCGAAATATTTCCAGAAAACATATTAAATGCCCCACCCTGTATATGTAGATGTTCTAGGAAGGAAGAGAAACTTTCCTTATAAAAACATTTCAAAGATTCCTGTTTAATTGGCACCCAACCCCGTCTCACCGGGACGAAATATGGCAACTAATGCTGCACACTTAATAACAAGTGATAATATTGAATAGCCCACAGCCGAGGCGAAAAAAAATAGGTACACAACGCTGTCTACAAAGAGTCCAAAATTTAGAACTATCGCGCAGGATGGAAGGAAAATAGTCGAAAATTGTTTTCAAATAGCGGATGGGTTATTTCAGTATAGGTTAGGGAATATAAAAGATTCTTTAAGTTATTGGTGCTGTATCATACGATACATCAAAAACAATTTTTTTAACGAATATATATAGGTGTGTAAACTAACGGAACTGGTATCGCCATTAAAGTTAAATACTAATAAATTGCTACGTGGAAAGTGGGTAATGAAGTACTATTAATAATATTAAAATATACCCAGGTTTAAAATGGTTAAACACGTCTAACGTAAAATTTAATTACAAAATAACTATAAGATTTCGCGGCCATTATATTTTGCCGTTTGTTACCAACATGGACACTTGTATATCACAGCATAATAGAGCTTTATGTCCACTATGCTCAAGTTGCTGCATATTGTCGTGAAGCCCATCCCTAAGCAAGCAGCGCTTGGTAATTAAAAGCAGTGAAAAATTGTATCATACTAACGCATAATTAAAATGATTTAATGCTCACACTAATTAATGTGATCACAATAGCCCGACTTCTCCAAATAATTCTACCTGAAATGGTTTGTGCACAGATCATTTAAAATTTCTAAACTGGAGGTATGTAGTGTACACCCATTCCAACGATATACCCAAACTTACCTAGTTCCGGAAGGAGAAAATTAATTACTCTTTAAGAACGGTTTACAGTTTGTTTTCAGTGCATCCTAAATTACGGAGAATCAAAATTTTAAATACTCAGACGTTCCCTTTTTGTTTCCTACCAGGACAAATTAACAGTAATTTTCCTAGAGATTATTTTCTACACGATAGTAAAGTTTTTCAATTTGGACCATTACTTTCGCCGAAAAACAATCCACTTCTATATATTTATAAGCTCTAATGAATTCCTGAGTGAAACAAAAATCAATTTTAAATTGTCACAACGTAGGTTAAAATTAGTTTTAAAACCAGAGTTTTCCCATTATTCCTTTCTTCTCTTTCAAAATGAAATAGACATTTACGCACTTAAATGCCAAGCCATGATTTTATACAAGCAAAAATTACATTTAATAGGCAGGTATAGCCGAGACTAGTAGACTTTTTTACTTATGGCTTTACGCGTCGTCGGGGTCATTAGAAGCGGGATGGGACTGGGGACAAGGAACGGGAAGGAATTAGGCCAGGGCCATCTGAAGAAAGCATCCTGGCATTCGCCTGGAGTGAAGCCATCGAAAACCCAATTCTGGATGCCCGGATGGGGATTCGAACCTGCGTACTCCAGAATTCCAGGTCAGAGCGTTAACCTCTCACCCACCACGATCGGTGAGAATAGTACAATACAAGCCTCCAATTTTTATTTTATTCCTTAGGTCGTTACACTTCATCGAAGAGGACATTAAGGTACGGATAGGCATGCTACTACGTAGCACGAAAGTATGCTATTATTAAGAAATTGCTACCTAGAGGCATGTATGTCGAACGTGTTGCTAATATCAAACATGCTAATTAATTAACGTGCTCAAAATATCCTGACTTCACCAAATAATTCTGCCTTAAGTGATTTTTGCCCAAAAATCGAACGAGGGTCTATTATCGAGCATATTACCTGAGGGGGGGTAGAAGGGGAAATACTCATAAGCAAATGTGAACTTGTTTCTAATTGAGCATGCTAGTATCGATCAGCAAACAGCGGACGCATTAGACTTCGCTGGGGAGATGAAAAAACATGAAAATTTGTCTCTCTTTATCAGAGATACGAATGCCTATGGAATCCGCAGTCAACATTGTACCAAAACAACATTTCAAGGAATAACTCAATCAAGATTTGATAACAAACATTAACGATCCGATTCCGACTGTAAAAACTATTAAGAACATTAAAGTATTTCCCGTCTGCCACACAGAAGGCCGAAAGAAAAAAAAAATCAAAGCGAATAGCCATTCACTTTAGTCGGATTAGCATTTCGCACATGTGTATTTCGATTCTGTATAACGCTTTCACCTTTAGACAGTAGCTCATGAAATTTATGCGGTAGCATGCGTAAATGATTTACTTAGTGTTAAGGGAGAAAAATTATCAGTATGCTACGATTTACTGATGACATTGTCTTGTTAGCAGAAAGGGCTGAGGATATTTTTTTTTTTTTCCTGCTTAACCTCTCTCTAACAGCGAGGTCTTTAGAGACGGGAAAGGATGGGGGGGGGGGGGCAAGGAATGGAAAGGAATTCGGCCATGGCCTTTTGAAGGAAGCATCCCGGCATTTGCCTGGAGTGATTTGGGAAACCATGGAAATCCCCAAATCTGGATACCCGACGGGGATTCGAACCGCCGTCCTCCCGAATGCAAGGCCAGAACGCTATCCGTTACACCACCACGCTCCGTCTGAGGATATTGAGAAATTACTGAATGGCATGAACGAAATACTAAAGGAAGATTTTGGACTGAATATAAAGTGATGAAATGTAGCAGAAATGATACCAATCACAGTAGATTAAATATAAAAATAGGATCGAATGCAATTGGAGAAGTGAATTCAGTTATTTCGGAAGCAAAATTACAACCGATGGCCGAAGCAGGAATGATGTTAAAAGCAGAATAGCACTAGCAAAAAGAACCTTCATGAAAAAGAGAAATCTTTTAGTTTCAAATATTGATCTAGAAATTAGAAAAAACTTTTTAAAACTCTTCTGTGGAGCACAGCGCTTTACGGTAGCGAAACATGGACTTTAGGAATACCGGAAAGAAAAAAAATTGAATAATTTTAAATGTGGTACTACAGAAGAATGCAGAAAATTAAGTGGACAGACAAAGTAAGAAATGATGGGTGAGTAAAGTAATGCTTGTGGAAGAAGCTTACAAAAAGAAGAGACAGGCTTGTAAGTCATATTTTGAGACATGCTGGATTGGTTAATTTGCTGGTGGAGGGAACAGTCGAAGGTAAGAACTGTAGAGGAAGACAGATTAGAATACATTAAGCAGATAATTGAGGACGTGGGTTGTAAGAGATATTTAGAGATGAAGAGGTTAAAACAAGATAGGAAGGGATGGAGGATTGCATCAAACCAGTGGAAAGACTGATGACAGCAAAATCTGGCATTTCTGCTAACAATTGAGAACTTGCTCCTAGGTTTTCTCTTCTATATATCCAATGTCGGACTAAAATCTTGTTTTCCATGAATTCATTTATACTGGCAGAGAACATGCTATCTGGTGAGTAACATGTGCATTTGAGTGTCTGTTTTGAGCACGATTATTCAGAAGCATGCTTATCTCGAGCAAATGTATTCATTTAAAGAGCACTCTCATTGGTATGCTTTATTAGTAGCATGTCTAATCTGTACCTTTAGAGATGGAAGAGAATGCAGGAAGCTAGGAACAGGAAGGAATTGAGTCCTGGCCTTTTTGAAAGACCATTTCGATTATTACCTGGAGTGGTTTCGGGAAGTCATGGAACACAAATCTGGATGGCCGGATGGAGTTTTAAATCTGCGTCAACCCGAATGCTAAGGTAGCCCAGGGCATTTCTGCTTATCCACCTGGGTCGGTTAAATTGGTCTGCAAACAGAAATGACTTCAAACAGTAGCGGATTCCCAATTGGTGTTACCTCAAAGCTTTATACTACTATTTGTTAGGGAGCATCGATAAACTACATGGCACCGTCTAAAAGGGGGGGGGTAGGGGGGTTGGCTGAGCTACGTGGGGTAGGAAAGGGGGGGGGGGTTCCAAGTCCACGCAGCTTTTCATTCGTATTATTCGACACAGTTGAAACAAGGTACAGAACACACAACAGCATGTAATATTTATTTCCATCATTTAACTATCTCCATATATAATTTAGGATAGTCTGACGAGAAAACAATACAAAATATCTTCTGAAATCGATAGGGAAAGAAGCTACGTGCCGCGCGGGGGAGGAGGGGTGGGGGAGTAGAGGGCAAAAGCCACGTCGGTCTACGTGGGGAGGGGGGGGGGGTTACAGGAGGCAAAAATGGAGCTACGTGTTTATGGACTCTCCCTTACGATAATTTTATAATTCAATTGTAATTTTTTTTTGTCAAATAACATAACGTAACAGGACTGCTAGTAATATTTATTTGTTATGAGACTTAATACTTTGAAGAGTAACAATTCCGAACGATGAAACTCATCAAGCATAGAGCTAATCGAAATGCCACAAGCTACCAATTAATCACCATTAATTTCGAACACTACAGTAACATCCAAAATTATTATGCGTCCAACAACGATCTGATAATGAAATTCTCCATAATTCACTAATAACGTCACAAAACACTGTCTGTAAAGATTTGAAGCCACCAACATTCCTCGGCCGAATAGTCGCATAGTATTAAAACTACGGACAAAACAGACAAGTGCCTAGAAGTTTTTTGTATTCCTAGGTCTCTAAAAGGCTTGTTTTCTTATTTTATTCCTTACGCTGCTGTGTAAGGGGTTTCCTGGGATGCAAATTTTTAATCTGGAACTGGACAATCATACACGGAATCTTTCTGCAAAAATTGAATTTTGTGTATTTAAAACTCAGATTAATAAATACTTCTACGTTGAGTCCTCAGGGTGTTTATATGAATGTTAGCTTTTATACGAATCAACTGTAATGGTCAGCTTTTCAAAATAGTATCTAGAAATATGTCAAATTGAGAAGTCCTTGCAACAAATAATGCTCCGGACAGAGGACTGAATTATATATTTTAATAACTACTCCGTCATGTAAAGGATCAATCAGAAGAAAAACACATTAAAACGACGACTCTCAGGAAGCATAGGAAAATTAAAACAATGTACCTGGGCGAATGGCTGTAAATTGGACACCCGTTCATCTGAAAACCCTATGCCGGACTGCCCATAATTTTGGTACAAGACCAGCTAATACAAAGAATTTTAAAACCTTAGCTACACTGTCATCTAAAGCAAGGGACAAATCGTTGGCCAGGCAGTCTGCCCTTGAACTTAAAAAACAGTACAAAATCAGTTAAAATGTGGTGCATCGTAAGAGTTATGCGACAAGCATCACATTCTGGAGGATTCTCCCGGCGGAGAAGAAAGCCATACATCAGACGACAGTGCCCTATACGGAGGCGATTGAGGATAACCGCACTCCTTCACGCCCGCTGGAAGGAGCTGCTCCACGGCTTAACGGTTGGTTTGACCAGCCGGAGTTTATGTTCTACTTGCAGCCACTGCTTCTCCAGAACATCGTAAGTATTGTTTTCAACGTCAAGGCTTCAGACATTTTTACCTCGACAGTGTAAGTTACTTTAATGAAACTAGCTAGTTTCTATCATTTCAGCATTTTTAGAGGGCAGTTATCGGCCAAGAACTAAAACAGAACACCTAAAAGTTTAATACATAATAATTAGGACATAACGAAATAAAAATTGAAAACTTCGCAAGACAACTAATAATGGATTCGATGGTAAATAACAGAACAATGATGATTTAAATCGTCACCACCTAGAGCACTGAGGGATTTAAAGCGCCATCGTTCCAAACATTTATCTATTAGTCACGTGCACATTGCTTCTGCAGCCATCCTTATCCTTTCCTGGAGGCTTTCCTTAATAGCCCATCCGAATCTAGTATAGAGCATTCTTTCAGTTGACATACATGTTGCGGCTTCATAACATTCTCAAACGTCTTGCGTAGTTCAGATTGATGGCATTACCGATTTCGTTATATTAGTTTGTGCTTCATGACTTCTGAGTTTCTGAAGAAATGAAGTCTTAGATTTACATAAAACCCTATGAATCGAAAATCATGGCCTGTGGCTCTAAAAGCGGTGAAGTTCTCCAGAACCATAAATAAGCTTGCCTTAGCCCTCCACGTATTTCAGCTAATGTAAAAATTCCAGCGTAAAATCAGTTTTCCCCCAAGACTGCAATAGTACACAAGCCGGACGCCATTCCAACTCTAATGATACCCTCTCCACCTAGAAGCCACAGGGAAGCCTAAACACTTAATAAGTCTGTATTAGAAAGTAAAAGCATTTTTTGAATGGTGAAGTCACGTTAGAAGAAAAAGTGTCCGAAAGAACCAAAAAAAGAGATACCAAAATTATGGACTTGCAAACTTACTGTTCATGTTTTACAAGATTCATAATGTGAAAGAGAAATGGGATCCATCGCAATGCAAACCACCTCAGAAGGAATTGTCCTATTGGCATGAAAATTTGTTCACACGTTCCTTAGGTGATATTATTTAAGAATAGTTGTACATTATATCCACCATATAATTATTTAACGAGTAAAATCTTAAAAAATATAAGCAGTTCCATTCAAGTTATAATCCCTGAAATACGTGATACTACCTACTAAAGTTTACCGCAGATATCTGAGGCTTCATTCCTGAATAAAAGAATTTCGTATCTGTATGGCACGTAGAGTGGCGGTAGCGGAACACTGCATATTTTACAACAAACACAACAGAACGATGTCATGTTGATACAGATATACAAAGTTATGTTGAACCAGAGACATTGTAATCTGTCATGGCAGCCAACCTCCATCCTGAAAGAGACCGAGGGTGGTGGGTGAGCGGTTAGATTACTGGCCTCGCTTTCGGGAGGACGCTGGTTCGAATCCCCGCCCGGGCATCCAGATTTGGGGTTTCCATTGTTTTCCCAAATCACTCCAGGCGAATGGCGGGATGCTTCCATCAAAAAGGCCATGCCCGAATTCCTTCCCGTTTCTTGTCCTCAGTCCCATCCTGCCTCTAATGACCTTAGCCATTGACGAATGCGAACCAAACGAAGACTATCCCGTGGTGTTGCTGAAACATAATTTTTGCGATTTAGTTGCCGGATGATGATTGAAGAACAGATTTTAACGGAACGAGCTTTTGTCAACATCATCCGGCAGCGAACCCGCCACGGTCATATTTCTGTTTCAAGATAAGCTCTCAGGTAATATTAATTTCTTTGAGGAAAGTCTAAAGAGGCAATGCGGAAGCACGTTGCGTTGTCAGTCGTCATTTTTCATTGCTTAATTAGCAGCCTCAAGATGCAGTTCAAGATTTTGGATTTCTTCAGTAGATCGAATGAAGAAGTGTTACAGGATCTGCAGAATAATGGTATCATCCGAAAAAAACCATTCGCTGCAGAACTAGAAGTTGTCTTGGTGACATTTGCACTTTGGTTAAGAGTCAACGACTATTCCTGGGACATTTTTTCAGGTGTGGCAAGTGCAGAAAAGAGCGAAGTTTGTAAGAGGGATCTTTTTTTGACGAGATTTCTCCGTCAGTTAAAGATGTATTTGTGCTAATGTGGCTCTGGGCATGTTCGATTAGTGTGGGGAAGTATATAAATTTTACTAGAGTCTGAGAACACAGCAATTCAAATGTACCGGTACTTTAGAGACATTTACTCGAAAATTTTACGTGTGCCTGAAACATTCATTTTCGGAGACGCTGGCCAAGTTGTTCACGTCGATGAAAGTGTTTAAAAAAAGGAAAAATAATGTGTGGAGGATGGTTCCTGAACGCTGGGTCATCGGCATATATGGTGTAACCGAGAGGTGTGGTGTTCTTTTATATATTGAGGACAAGTACATTTTTCCGTATAAATTAACTCCACAAATTAATTCGATAATGTTCGAATACTAAATATTTATTTGGTTTCAGCCTTTCCTTAGAGCACGCCAATGGTATTTCATTTTAATAATGTAAAACGAGAGAGGATCTACATAACTTTACAGGTAAGGCAAAAAATGTGTACTTCTTTTAGATCTCATGAAATATTTTTTTTCCCTAAGAGGTTTGCTGCCATGTTAGATTTTTATCATCTCAGTGTAAGAATATCTGTCGTTACATGTCGCCGTTTAGTTGTGTTTGCTAATGAATTTATCGTGTGCCGTTACCGCTTTTCTACATGCGATCCAAATACGAAACTAATTTTTTTAGGCAAGAATGAAGCTTAAAAATACCTGCGGTAAACTTTAATAGGTAATAACACGTATTTCATTTATCATAACTTCAATGGAACTGCCCATAGTTCGTACGATTTTGCTCGATAAATATGTATTCGCCGGCTATAATGTATAATTACTTTTAGATAATATCACCTAAGGAACGTGTGTACAAATTTTTGTGCCAATAGAAAAACGCCTTTTAAGGTGGTTCCCATTGCGGGGCCACCCTTTACCTTAATCATTTTTAATGATTTTTGGATTAGAAATTTGGCGAAACAAAAAAATTCAACATATTTGAACCAGTTCTTAGTTTTAAACATTTCATGCACAGAATATTAAATCAGTTCCCACGTCGCTATTATCTCGCAACGTTTTAACTAAACGATTCTACGATTATGATAAATACACACACAAAAAAATGTCAATTTGGAATTGACACCACACTATCACTTCATTACGCGTAATATTGTTGCGCCAGACACTACTGGCTAAATACATTTTACCAGCATGATTGACAGTTAAGGAAGTCAGCGTTTTAATGAATTTATCCTCAGTCAGCTGATAATACTTCCCATTCCGTGTAATGCATTTCACATTTGCGTGAAGTACAACAAACAAAAACAATCACTCCCAGATATTCCTCAAAGACACTTTAGAATTTAATCATGGCATCATCTACAAGACAATACAACACATCAAGCACTGAAAACGACGCACCAGTAACAATCGCTTGACATTAGTGTGAAGTACATCAAACAAAAGCATCACTCCTGGAGATTCCACAATGCCGTAAAAACGAAAATTCAATTAGCAATTCGGAATTCAATCCCCGCATCAATTAGAAGACAATACTACACACAGCAAGCACGGAAAGCGACGCACCAGTCACAATCGCTTCACATTGCATATTAGTGTGAAGTACATCAAACAAAAGCATCACTCCTGGAGATTCCACAACGCCGTAAAAACGAACATTCAATTAGAAATTCGGAATTCAATCCCCGCATCAATTAGAAGACAATACTACACACAGCAAGCACGGAAAGCGACGCACCAGTCACAATCGCTTCACATTGCATATTAGTGTGAAGCACATAAAACAAAAGCATCATTCCTGGAGATTCCTCAACGCCGTAAAAACGAACAAGAAATTCGGAATTCAATCACCGTATCATTTACAATACCACACACAGCAAGCACGGTAAACAACGCAGAGCATTTGTCGCAACAAACTTCTACCAATGGCCAAAACTAAACTGACTGGGAAAGGTCAGCACACTGCCCCGTTTTACTGCCTAGCTTGCAAGAGTATCAGTAGAGGGGGAAGTTGGACCAGCGATGCACACGCACATAGCTCATCAAACAAAACAGTATCGATATGTGCAAATACTAACAAAGACTATCGATATGTTGCCAGGGGTTAAATTAGTGAATTCAACAGATAGTAATAACTGTGAGTTCGATAATTATTTTGTGTTTATTTATTCAACTAAGCAAGTAAAAGAAAGGTTTATTATCATGAATAGTAGTCTGCGACATAATATGAAAGTAGCTTTGTAATGACAATTTTCTCCTTATGGGGACAATTGCTTTTCTACGTGAAGGTAGTAGTTTCCACCTATAAGCTCTTGTTTTATTTTAGTTCTTTTGTGTATTGTTAATAAACTCTTTACCGTACAAACAAGTACTGCCAGATGAAGTACCACCTCAGCTTTCAACACGGAAGTACATTGAAGACCGAGCGTGTTTGGTGAGCGGTGACGTTCTGGTCTCGCGTTTGGGAGAACGCGGATTCATATACCCGTCCGCCCATCCAGATTTGGGTTTTCCATGGTTTCCCCAAATCACTCTAGGCGAATGGCGGGATGGTTCATTCAATAGGCCATGGTCGAATTCCTTCCCGTTCCTTGCATCAACCCTTTCATACACTTCGACGTTGACGTGGCCTAAAGCTAGAAACAAAATATATATATTGAACAGTGGCGGCTGTACCTTAAGTGCGCTCGTGCGCTGAACCACCAATCCAGAAGATTTAAAAATGACAAAATATTAAGTACCTACTTCATCTTTATTTTTATATTACCATTTTAATATTTATATTTAAACATACAAAAACAAAAACGTATAAAAAATTAAATCTCCAAATATGGTGAAACAGTTTGAGCGCTTTACTAAACTATTAAGACTTATTTTCCTGTAAAGACAAATTCTCGTGCGCTTCGGCGAGTGCACGAGGACTGCTAATACAACTTGTAGGTGATACGAGTTAATACGCCTGACGCGTGAAACAAAAGATAGTTCATAGAAACGTACCGAGTAATGAGTCGGTTGTCGAGCGCCGCACGTGCGAACCGAGGATTGCCGAGAGCACCCGATGTTTGACGAATTGGCCGGCCGGCATGGGCGCGCGCGAGGCGACGGCAGCCGTGATTGACATCTCGTTATTAGACTATCAGTATAGTTTCACTGTATGTGTGACGCGCTAATAATTGTTTATTTATATTACCGTAAATAATTGTTTTTAGTTTTTGTTTCGATTTTTTTCGAGAACTTTTATTCTATACTGTGTATGGTGTTAGTGAAAATGAGCATAAACATTGATTACACTAAAGAAAATGTAATGAGTTTGTCTGTGTTGGCACGGTCGACATTCGTATTCAGCTAGATTCTGTGTATAGAAGCAATATCAAAAAGTATAATGAACAAGTTGATAAAAACAGGTATATTTTATCACGTCTTATCGATTGTGTCAAGTTTTGTGGTGCATTTGAGTTAGCTTTGCGAGGTCACGATGAAACTATTGAGTCTAGTAATGCTGGGGTGTTTCGTGGATTAATAGACTTTGTATCAGAGTTGGATACGGTCATGAAGGAGCATCTCACGTCGTCTACAGTTTTCAAAGGCACGTCAAAAACTATTCAGAACGATATTTTGGACTCAATTTTATGTGTATACCACAAAGAATTGTCCAATATTATAACAAAATGTGAATACGTAGCAGTTCAAGCTGATGAAACTACCGATGTATCGACCACTATGCAGATGGTAATGATTTTAAGATACGAAGAAAATGGACAGGTTCCCGAACGGTTTTGGAAATATCTTACGCCGCATTCCTATACTGCTGAAGGACTTAGTTCTGTTATTATAAGAGAATTACGGGAACTTCAAATAACAATTAATAGCACAATGTTACGATGGCGCCGCTGTAATGAGCGGGAATGTTGGTGGAGTACAGGCTAAAGTAAAAACCGTCTATCCAAATGCTTCATTCGTTCATTGTTACGCCCACCAACTAAATTTAATAATAGAAAAAAAGTGTAAGTCAAAACAAAACCGTACAGAAATTTTTTGCTAACTTTCAAGCTTTTCCAAAGTTTTTTTCACGATCACCGAAGCATACAGATGTTTTGAAAACTATTGTATCAAAGAAGATTCCAGCTGCTCCGCAAACGAGATGGAACTTTAATTCGCGGACCGTTGCATCAGTACATAGCTAGAGGGAGCCTTTAAAAGAATGCATGACCACCATTATAGAAACGGAAAATGATGCCGATTCTATAAATCAGGATGATATGCTTCAAAGGTATTTGAACGACAGTACTTTTTTATATTGGCTTGATTTTTTCAATCTATTCTGCCACATAGTGAAATTTTATTCAAACAAATGCAAAAAAGAAATATTGATTTGGTTCATATAAAAAACTGTATTAATGATTTTGAAATCAGTATACAAAATGCACGTAACACCATAGATCAACTTGTAGAACCGCCTCAAAAAAGGTTTAAATCGTCTAGCTCTGTTATAGCAAAAGAAGTGTGCGATATAATTATTACTTAAGTGAAAGACAGATTCAATTTTTGTAATCATTTGATAGCAGCCAAATTATTTTACTGCGAGAACTTTACCACATACCGTTCTACTTTTCCCGACAAAGATTTCACGATCACAGTTTCCACCTATGCAGCTTTGGACAAGTACAAGTTGAAAAACGAAATATCAGCAATATACAGTCGCGACGATTTCACCAACGCAAATAGTGCAATTGCAATTTTACAGTTGTTCTATAATGATGACCTAACTGAATCATTTTCAGAGTCAATGAAACTATTGCGAATTCTGTGCACTATACCAATGACTTCAGTAGAGAGCGAGCGATGTTTTTCGACACTGAAAAGAATCAAAACTTTTCTCCGAAATACCATGTCTCAGGATCGGCTAAATGCACTTTCTGTGCTTAGTATTGAAAAAAAATTCATACACACAATACCCGATTTTAATAAAAAGGTGATTGAACATTTCTCTTCAGAAAAATGTCGTTGTATTGATTTAATGTATAAAAAATAAACATATATTATGTCAATTTTTGTTTTGTTGCATTTTCTAATTTTAATATTTTAGTAAAGTGCACCACCAGTTCGATAACCCACCAGCCGCCACTGATATTGAAACTGCATTGTAATGATATTTTTGGTTTGTTCCCGGAAAGTTAGAAACCGGTTTGCTGTGTGCAGCAATTTCTAGATTGGCTTGCGTAGTTTGTAGATTCAGACTTATCTACCTGAAGATACTAACTATTTTTGCGACAGGAAAAATTGTGCCAACAAGAGAAAATACGTTACAATTCCTCCGTTCGTTCGTTCTCGCGCAGAGTACGTCTGGAAACAACATTGAGTTTTTCTTAATTTTTGCGGCACCCGTTCTTCTCCTTCCGTAATTGTTTTTGCAGATCCCCCCTCCCCCCTTTCGACACTTAAATTCAGTTTAAAAAGCGTTCTGAGCAGAGCCTCATTGTTTATGCCGGCTGGAATACCACGCTAAGCTCCAGGACTGGGCGCTCAGAGAACCGCGTCCGGATTCAATTAGATTCCATAAATATGCACGAGTAGCTACTCACATAAGGACCCACAGAAAGAAAGGCGGCGGAGAGAGAGAGAGAGAGAGAGAGAGAGAGAGAGAGAGAGAAGAAAAAGAAATGTACTTTACCATTCCGGTCTGAAGGTTGCGGGCGAAATTCTGAGGCAGAGTTTGGAAGAAGAAACCAGCAGATTGAGAAGAGTTCTTAAGAATGAACAGGAATTGTTACAGACCCACACGGTGATCCTAAAAAATAATTATTTTTTCCTGCCTAGGATATGAGGAAAAGGTAACGCACCCGATTTGCAGCTGGGAGATCTGTTGGTAATCTACTCAATGACATGTTGGTGCATGTTTATGGAATCCATGCTAGCAGAAAAGAGGAATCAAGGGAATACTCACCAGAAAGCAAAGTAACAAAATGTGCCTTCCATCTTACTCACATTCGGTGAAAGTGTAACAGAACACGAATAATGATTTAATGATGACTTTTTATAAAACTAAAGGTCATCTGGGAAAAAAGTTATGAAATATCCTTACATTTATTCATTTTTGATGGGCCTATGAGCAGGCACAGAGGGCATTAAATAAACTTTTTTGTACATTCTGATACATTGCATTCCTACGAACCGCATATCTGGTCCCTATATTTTGTAAGCTATGCATTAACTGCATAAGTATCAAATAAATCTTAAAGAAATGCCATGTTCTTCTTCTTCTAATAAAACTAGCAATTTCACACTAACTTCACCAAAATTATTTTCAATATTTGTTATAAATATTAGGAACGTAATATAACTGTCAATTTCTTTCAAGCTGAACACAATAATAAATATGTTGAGGGCAATTACGAAAAGACAAATGTTTTAATCTATGAAAAAAGGATTTTTGAATCTATAGAAGTGTATCGAAGAACTGACTTCCTTCACGTTCTCCTGTATTTCAGACTATCATATTAAGTCATTAAAAGCATGTTTTTGGACGATAAATAATCATAGTTAAAGACAAAATGCTCCCATAAGCAAGAGTGAAAATTATGTAGGCTCATGGAGAATTAATAAGAAGATAAGAGTTTCGGAAGTATTCAAATTTTCCATGTCCTGCACTGAGAAATAAAACAACTTTAGACTTCTGTTGAATAAAGATACAACATTCGGGAATAGGTAAGTTACACACAATAAACACTAAACTGTTATTGCGATGACTTCTTCCAACGAATAGATCTTACGTTCCAAATTCCTTTTTTTTCGGTTAAAGGGGTGACTGAATTTAACTAACTACTATGATTATGTTTTATATTCCATAACATACTCTTGTGTTGTTATCCAGGAGTTGTGATGCATTGTTATTAAAATAGGTATAATTAAACTTGTTTTGTGAAGCAGATCTAAAAACAATGCCAAACCCAAGAACATAATGCTGTTACGGGATTCAGCGAAGACAAATATACAACAACTTATTATAACTACATTTGCCATTTCGCCACTATTTTATTGCTGTTTTACCTTTTTTTTTCTTTTTGCTCTCATCAGTCTTCCGACTAGTTTGATTCAATCCTCCTTCCATTCCTTTCTTTCGCTAAACCTACAACCCACGTCCTCAGTTATCTGCTTCATTCTTCCTCTACAGTTCTTACCTTCGACTATTTCGTCTACTGACAAATTAACCAATCCTGCATGTCTCAAAATATGACCTACCATCCTGTCTCTTTTTTTTCTGTAAGACTCTTCAACAAAATTCTTTCCTCACTCATCAATTTCATTTCGTACTTTTTCTGCCCAATTAATTTTCAGCGCCCCAATGTAACATCATCACATTTCTAATGCTTAAATTTTTCTTCTCTTAATGTTCATACTTTGCTACCATAAGATGTTGTGATCCACATATATAGTTTTAGAAAGCTCTCTCTGAGTACTAGATCAATATTTGAAACTAAAAGATTTTTCTTTTTCATTAAGGCTTTTTTTGTTAGTGTTACTCTACTTTTAACATCATTCCTGCTTTGGCAATCAGTTGTAATTTTACTTCTCAAGTAGCAGAATTCACTTACTTCTTCCGTCACATCCGATCCCATTTTTATATTTAATCTACTATTATTGTTATCATTTCCGCAATATTTCATCACTTTTATCTTACTCTGATTTATATTTAGTCCAAAATCTTCCTTCAGTGTTTTGTTCATGTCATTCAGAAACTTCTCAATATCTTCAGCCCATTCCGCTAACAAGAAATGTCATCAGCAAATCTTAGCAGACTGATTTTTTTCTCCTTGAACGCTTATGCCACATTCAATTTTATTTACTTCCTTAATTGTTTCTTCTCCATACAAGTTGATTATTAATGGGGATAGACTATAACATTGTCTTACAAACTTTTCAACTGATACACGTCTCTCATGATTGTCTACTTTTATTACAGCCACTTGATTCCTATACAGTTTGTAAAGATTTTCTTCTTTCTCGATATTTTAGTCCTGACATCTTTAAAATTTGAACATCTTGTACCACCTAACATTCCCAAAATCAATTTTTTAAAATCAACAAACGCCAGAAACGTATGTTTGTTTTTTCTTGATCCGCCGATCAAGTATTAAACTTAAAGCCAGAATTGCTTCTCGTACCGCAGTTTTCCCTAAACGCAAACTGAGCTTCACCTACTATCTCTTCCATTCTCTTTCCATTCCTTTGTTTTCTGGTCAGTAAATATGACGTATATGCTGTCAGGCTTATGGTGCGATAATTATCATATTTGTTGGCTTGTGCTTTTTCTTCAGAATTATGAAGATGATGATTTTATTAAAATCACTTATACTTCGTCCTGTTTTATTATTTTTGGTTTCAGGTTGAAAAAATCTTTTTATTTCTTCTTCTCCCAGGGATTTCGGAAGTTGTGCATGAGTATCGACAATTCCAACTGTCTTATTTATCAAATAATGTCCTAAAAAAGGCTCTCCTAGGTCATCAATGTCGTCATCGCCTTCCTTTTCCATTACGCTGTTGTTCAAGTCATTTCTATCATACAGTTTCTCAATGTATTACTTCCATCGGTTAGCTGTATTTTCTGAGCTTAAATGTAGTTTCCACCGGCAGCTTTAAAGTTGAAACATCTTTTCCTTATATCTCCAAAAGCTTGTTTGATCTTCCTACATGCCACATACACTTTGCCTACGACTATTTCCTTTTCTACTTCTTCACACTTTTCTTGCAGTCGTTTTGCTTTTACTTTTTTGGATTTCCTGTTCATTTGATTTCTAAATGGTCTGCGTTGCTATCTTCCTGCTCCATCGTTGATTCCTAAAATCTAATGTTTCTTTACCAACTATTATTATTTCCATCTTCAATGTTTACCATTCTTACTCAGTTGAGCTCCTTTCAGAGTTACTTTTAGACCAACATCTACCATTTCAGCAAATCTTTCTCTACTTTTAGATTATTTTAATTTCTTCACTTCAAATCTGTTCTGCGTGTAGTGCTTCTTTATTCTCCAGAATTTAGATCTTACACTTCATAACCATCAGATTATTGTCAGAGTTTATGATTTCTGAATCTTTGTATGACCTTATATAATCTGGCTGATATTTACCTGTATCTCCTGGACGTTTCAGTTGTATATCCCTCTAGCATGATTACCATATAATGTGTTCGCCTCGACCTGTTTATATCTTTCAAAAAATTCTAACAACCTGCTTCCTCGTCTATCTCTTTCATCTAAACCAAAACTTTCTATTGTATTTTCTTGTTTTCCTTATCCCACTACCACATTCCAATCACCGATCATTATTAGAATTTCCTCCCCTTTCACATAGTGGATTAATTCTTCAATTTCAGCCTATATTTTCTATATTTCTTCATCATCTTCCTATGATGTCAGCATATGTACACTTGTACTAACGTAGTTGGCGCGGGCTTAGTTTCTAACCTAATCAAAACAATCCTGCAACTAAACAATTAATAATAATTCACCCGTTTCCCTACTCTCTTGGTTATTACAAATCCTACACCAGTAACTATACTAAAAAGTTTTGTTTTAATTATTCTGTGTTCTCCAGACCCGAAATCCTGTGAATATTTCCACCTAATTTCACCAATACCAACGACATCTAACTTAAGTCCTTCCATCTCTCTTTTTAAGTTTTCTACTCTACCTGATCTGTTCAGATTTCTAAAATTCCACTCTCCGACTCGTAAAAATTTTCTATCAATTCTGATGAATTCCCTGAGCAGTTTCCATATAGCGATCCGATTGAAGGACTATTTTACCTCCGAAATAATTTACTTAGGAAGAAGAGATCATACTATATGTAATTTGCAATGATTACATGCTCCTGGATACCCTTTGCGTCTTTAATGAACTGGCTTCTGCATTCCCATTTCTTTGATCATTTCTGATTCATCCGCCCTTAAGAATCATTTCCAATCCCAAGAGCAAGAGGGAGCCACGGACCTTTCCTTCTTACTTCTTCTTCTTCTTATTGCTTTACGCCTCGTCTATGGCTAAGGTCATTAGAGGATGGGAAGGAATTCGGCCATGGCCTTTTTGTAGGAAGCATTCCGGCATTTGCCTGGAGTGATTTGGGGAAACCGTGGAAAACCCAAATCTGGATGCCCGGACGGGGATTCGAACCGGACCACTCCTCGTCTTTCCGCCTTCCTTTAGAAGACCGTTGGCAAGTAGAGGGCAACTCCTTACACCGGGAATCTTTCAGTCGCCAGAACCTCATTCATGCAGACAGGGTGGACCACGTGAAGAAGAGGTAGACATTTTGTTGGAAGAGGCTATTGTGGTCTCTCTCAAACCCCCACACTCCGCTGTCTGCCTTATCTACATTTCTGTTTTAACCACACATCTTTTTATTTCTCCGCTTTCATTGTCATGTCTCGTAATCGGTCTGGTGGCTCAGTTAGTCAATGCGCGTGAGTAGGAAGCGAACGGTCATCGGTTCTTATCCCAGCTAGAATTTTTACGGTTCTTGAAACTGACCTTCAGGCAAAACTTTGTTTTGTTTAAATGAAGTACGCTAGGATGTTCTGAGGTACGGATTCAACGTAAAGCAATTGGTACCGTTTACCGGGTAGGATCATCAGGTTAGGGCAAGTACGGCAGAGGTATATGCGCGTCTTATCGAAACCTCCTCATACGACAGTCGAAAATTCGGGATCTCCCGGCTAGCAACGTCATAAGCGTTTACATTTTACATGATTTATGGTTATCATCTTTTTTTTCCGGCGTGATGGTATGTACTAAGCAAATGTTCAAACTGATGTGTAAACTGTGTATCTGTTTCTAAAACTGAATTATACGAGACGTAATAGTAATTATAGAAATTTCTCTGGACACCTTACGACGCAAAAGTACCATAAAATTGTGTATTAATATACCAGCGCTCCCTCTCTGTAAGAAAAACTGAGAAGAGCCCATCAAAAACTATTTCTCATCTTCAGTAAGACGCTTAGTCCCGGATCGGTAGTTTATGGTTTACAGCGAGTCTAAGCTTGATTTGAAGATTATTTCAGTTAAAATAATCTAGAAATGTCCTAATACTATATAACATCATATAAAAATAATGAAAGAATACTGTTTTAATGTTTTTCGTTCTGCGGTTATGCATATTTCTTGTTCATAAATTAGTTTATGTCTTGTACTAAAAGATACTTTACTCCGATTTGGGGCAATTCATCAGTGATGTAGTTGATCCTAGTACGAATACGGTAAGGATAAATAAACTGAGAAAATCCGCTGAGGGAATTTATGCAGAGTGTAAACAATCAAGCTCAAGCCGAGTTAAATATTTTTTACAGGAAATACCTGGAATGTAGCATTATGGATTCCAGAAATAGCTTATAATGAATGCAGGATCATAGAGACATACTGTTCCCTTATTTGCTTGAGGGATGTTTACTGGCTAACTTCATCCTGCAACGAACTGCCTTTGTTCCGGCCTCGGTAGCGTAGGGGCTAGAGCACAGGTTCGAATCCGGCCGCGGGCATGGATGTGTAAGTGTTGTGTGTCTGTGTGAATGTCCTGTCCGTTCTGTGGTGTCTATACTTAGGAATCATAAACGTACTGGAGAAACTAATTCACTGGATGAGATATCATAAACACATTGAGCTGGCTGAATGGCTTAGTTGCTGAAAGCCATAAAATAATAATAATAATAAAAAAAAAAACTGCCTTTGTCTTATAGAGAGCAACCTTATCTTTTAGTATGTCGTTGCAGTGTTTAACAGATGAGATGTAATAATAATATGATTTAACTATGGCCTTACGAGTAGTCGAAGTCCCCGTCATTAGAGCTGGGTTATGTTGGATGCAGGGGACGGGAAGGAATTCTGTTTCTTAAATCCCTTTCAGCAGATGGAAAATGCATGTATAGGAACCAGATTCGATAATAAATGCAGAATGAACGCAATATGTTGTAAATAGTAAAAATAATTTTAAATATTACTGGACACTTAATTCGTTTAATTTCTACATTTCTGATATTCAAAGAATATTTATTCCTAGAAGCAAGTTTTGAGCATTTCCCACAGACAAGGTAACTTATAAACAGTATGACGGAGGATTTATTTATAAGGGTCACACGTAGTTATTGGAACCAACAAAAGAACCAGCGATATACTTTGTACTTTTATTCCAAGCGTTTTACCTCTGTTCCACACTGTCTCCTTTATCTCAAAGACATTGTATCTCTCTATTAGCATAGACAACCTGGTGGAAATACATTTAAAAAAACAAATAAGAAAGTATCTTAGAGCGGATAGTAGAACGCAAGAAACAGTTAAAACATATAGAATTTGGTAATAGTTTCTTTTAACCATCAGCAACGACTTCGAACCTACAGCTCAAAGTTTACGATCTTTGAAGAACAGACGTAATACCAGAAAAACAAAAAAGCAGGTATCTACCTTCGAGGCAATCAATAGCCTTTATTCCCGCAATAAAAGTTGGGTGTTACTGCCATTTTCTCTTCCGTAAAACACGGCAACCCTACTTACGGCTATATGGATGAAGGAATTTTGTTGAATAGAGGTTTAAAATTGAGATATGAAGATTTCTGTTATAACATAGTATCGTAATACAATTTATCGTTCCTTAGAATCAAGTAATGCTTACGTGAGGACTGTTCTATAAAATAAAACATCTGAAAATCTAATATAATTTGTTTACGGCTTTATGCTCGTTGACGTTGGCAACATTAGATTTAGGAAAGGGCTGGCAGCAGGAATGGGAAGGAATCCAGTCATGGCATTTGAAGAAACCATCCCAACTTTCGCTTTGAGAGATTTAAGGAAATCATGAAAAACGAACTACAGAAAGTCGGACGAGGATTCAAACCAACGTCCTCCAGAATTTAAAAAAGATCGTAACCGTTCTCTCTTCTCGTTCGGTTTCAATTGCAATAACGGCAGGTGAACATAGTTAACGCTGACAAAGAACCATTACTCTCATTCGTTAATATGTCTACTAGAATATCGGTTTTCTCACTGCGTCACGCGACAATATCCACGTATCATTAATAGAACAAATTTATTTATTTTTCGTATGGCTAAGCAACTAATTTAATACATTTAAATATACGTACAATATATATAACGACAAGAACGTTGGTAGCGTCCATCGTGGTTCCTTAGGGGGCATTCATGGAAGATGTGCTCCACACTCTAGGAAGGAGCTCCACAGTCACAGACAGGAGAATCTTGAAATCTCCATTCATATAAGCATGGCGTTGCATTTGGTGTGGTCTGTTCTTCGGCGGTTTAGTTGACCTACTGGTGTCTCCTCAGATGGAATCCGGGAAGTCCAGTTGTAGAATATTCAATATCTTGATGTTTCACAGACGCAGAGTTTCAGATTTTCCTTGACATTGAAGTCAAATACATTATGCCATATTGGATTTAAGACGATTGTGGGTAGGTCGTTTAGGACATCATGTATTGGGAGATCCTGTAGACAGTCAGGATGATGTGGTCTTATCCACTCACCTGCCGTTGCTTCTTGGCGTCTCACCTCTGGAGGGGACTGGGGTGAATTTAATATAAAAGCTAATAATACTGTCCAATAAAAATATTCCTTTAATTTTTCTAGAGAAAAAAAACAAACTTGTAATACTTAACGCTATTTTTGCGCTGATTTTATATCTGCTTTTGGATATTCCCAATCAATAATAGTTACGAGTTTCTGTAATTATCATTTATGAGGATATTCCACGGTTTTAAGATTTATACTGAGTTAAAGAATTGAATAAGAGAGCGTCCATAAAACACGTGGCTTGGTTAAGAGGGGGGAGAATCGGAAGGGGGATTGGTAGGCAGAGGGGGTGGTGGGAAGAGGAGGGAGGGGTGGCAAGAGGGAGAGAGAACGCTACGCTGGGCCACGTGAATTTTTTTTATTCTAGTAGTCTTCGATGTTTTATCTCAAATTTGAAGTATGCAGGTAGTTTCACACGTATCGTGCGAAACGATACTATAAAATAAATGGAAATTTTCTATGAGTTTTCTAAATCGAAAACGGTGTCAATGTGATATGTAAATCTTATTAGCAGGTAATGTAGAAAAAAAGGTGACAGAACTGCATAACCTATTTTATCCATTAATAAACAATAAATGTGCTGCGTGCGGTTCTAAGCGCCCCACACTGGATGAGGAAGGGGAGCATTCATAAATTACGTGAGGTGTTTTTCCGGATTTTCGGAAACCACCCCACTCCCCCTCTCTCGTAAGACTTCGTGAAATCTGTTACGACCTCCCCCTCCCCCTCTGGTGAGAACTGGTTCGTGAGACCCCCCCCCCGTCGAAATCGGAAATCGCAATCTCAACTTTTTGAGACCTTTACTTTTCGGCGAAATACCCCTCTAAAATCGACTTTCGCGGCACTTGTAGACTTTTTTTCCGTCGGACCCCCCCCCCCCCCCCTATTTTACCTCAATGTAATTAATGGACGCCCCCAAAGTTCAATGGGACCGGCCATCCTTCCTGGTTGCAGGTTTAAACGGTTTCCCGCAATCATTTAGGAAAATGCTGGAACGCTACCCCGTCTTCTTCTCATGCTCTAGCCATTTCAGAAACAAAAATATACTTATTACACACAACACAAGTTACGTTTCCTTGAAGTAAGGCAACACATTCGCACCACCATTGGAATAAGTTCCTCCAATACAGGCTGTAGGGAACGAAAAAAAATTCGATAGATGTGAGCAAACACCGCGCATGAATGCCCTCCAGCAGTGAAAGCCAAGAACTTCTTTTTTAATGATGTTAAAATGTGTAATTGTTGTATGTGACACAACATTCATAACACATCTTTTAGAAACAATATTACGTTTATTATTATTATTTGATTGCAATTTTTTGTAAGTATTTGTTAATGTTAAGTGTGAAAGTTTCCAGTTCAGTGTTATAAGACAACGCGCTTGTACGTTGTCCCAGTCCAAGGGTTCCGTTGTCTGCAGGACACCAACGCAGCGCATCACAGACAGGAGAAGCGGGTCCAACCAGCCAGTGACTGACACTAAAACACTTTCACGTAGCTTTCCACCAATTGGATTGATTCTCCCCTTATTGAGTCTCAGAGCCTGGAGCTCAATATTTGAACAGCGCTAGAGGTAGTTTTGGCAACGATGAAGCAAACATTTTGTTAGAGATCATTGTGTAACACGAAATAGAAAATCACAGCAAAAATGTCGTGATTTATTACTATCCCTTATCTCACTCGCCCTGTGCCTTAAATAAAAACTCCTTATTACCCAAAGCAATATTTCATGACATACCAGTATTCACTACTAGATGCATTTCTACAATTTCGTAGCCATTCCCTATAATTTTCCATGTTTTTTATATTGTAACTTATATGTTCTTCGACCTTCCATTTACGTCAATAAATATCGGTCAAGTTAAGTTTCTTTCATTATTCCAGTGCAATGCACAGGGTCAATTAGCTAAGTTGTAACAACATCTCAGTAGATTGCTTGCAGAGGTTCGCTAGCAGCCAACATTAGTGAGCGGCAAGACAGAGTGATTCGAACTCAGACGATAATGCACAAGACATAAGGGAGTGGGAAAATTTTCTTTTGTTGGTAAGGGGAGTCAGGGGTTAAAAAAATATTGAAGGAAATGATGAAGAATTTGCCAGACACACATCAATAATATAAAATTTGTAAATTACGAAAGTTGGTAGTTGCTTTTGTATTACATTCAAAAAGTATTAAGATTAATTTAAGATTTATTTCTTTGAGGGTATTATCATCAACCAACTATTTTTTTCGGTTAGCAATTTTAATTCTAAATTCTATCAATGTTTTTGGTAAACTGTATATGGTTGGGGAAGATTGTAATACCGTAATCCGCACTCAATAATTTGTACCTTTAGTTTCTTCAGACACAGGCCCTGCGAACTTAAATCGGGGTAGTTGGAAAATGACTTACAGTAACGTTTCATGCCGCTTAATAACAGACCTACCAATATCTGAAAAGCCTGGAAATTAATATTACCACCTTATGAAAAAATCCATAAGTGACCACAAATTATAAATTGTGAATAAAATGAGGCATTCTCCACCTCTGTATTAAAAACTGTTCCTGATTGTGAAATTCTGGTTCGAGATTTGAATTCCCCATAGAAAAGTTCTTTAGATACACATATTGTTTCTAAAGGAAACATTAAATTTATAAAAGAGACGCAGAAGTAAACAACAATTCAGAATAAAAGAAATCAAAAGCAGATACGAACAAACAATGTAGGATTTCTTGACCAAAGTCTTCTTTCACATAATAAAAAGACGAAGTTTTTCTAAGATGGCTTCAACTACTTATGCGACCTCAACCACTCCAGCAGCAGTCACAAAGACTCCACGAGCAGTAACAAAGTAATCGTAACTCCGATTCCACCATTTGCTGTGACGACAGTAGCAACAACATCTGCTGCCAGTGCTAATGGGGGCAATCAGAAGCTCCGGGGCTTAAATTTCAGACAGACGGACCCGACTCTGTTTGTGAAATCTTCCTCTTCGTCCCCTTCCAGACTATCTAGTAGGAGGAGAAGAAGGGGAAGCAAAAACCATTAATTTCAACCAAACTGTTCATAGTAACAGTTTATGTTACGTTAATGACAGCATTCGTGACACACAATGAGAAATAAACAAATGAAAAATAGTACTCGGAGTCTACAAGACGTATATTGGTGATGAGGCTTGGGAACGATATTGGTAAAAGAATATGGATCAGGGAAGAGGTATCCTTGACGACAATCTGTCACACGGCTTAAGGCATAAGGATGTGGGAAAATTTTCTTTCGTAGGTCAAGGATTGGAATTAATTACTAAGGGAAATAACGAATATTTCACTATAAACGCTGAAAGAATTTAAAATTAAAATTCATAGGGGGCAGAATTATACGGTTACAAGATAGAGGAAAAACGGGTATATAGCGAAAATGCCACCGAAGCTTGAGTTTCAACGCAGTTACACTGTATTCATTTTTTACATAATAGAATCTATCCATTTAATGTTTTCTGGAACAAACCTTCTCGCAGTCGAAATAGTTACAGTGATTATCGCTTTTACGAGGTGATAGTGTGTTTTAATCGAACAAGTTTGAAATTGAATTATGGAAGTATATCATGGTTTATACGCATACAATTAATGCAATCTGTTCGTACACATGCCAGGTAACACCACCTCAAAGATCCCTAATTGTACCTTATCTTGAAATATTATTTAAATTGAGTCTAGATACTTGCTGCTTACCATAAGACTGGAAAAGTGCGAAAGTAGTGCCGGTACATAAAGGAGGGGTGAAGAATAGAGTCGAAAATTATAGGTCAATCAGTTTGACATCAGTGGTAGGTAAATTAATGGAGAGACCGATATGCAAACACATCAGAAATATATGTGATGAACGTAAGTGGTTTTCAAGTAGGCAACATGGATATTCATGCGAATTTCAGTTGGTGGGATATATGCAAGTTATTTCAGATGAAATGGACAAGGGAGGCCGATTTGATAGTGTAGCAGTAGATCTTTCAAAGGCTTTTGAAAGAGTGAGACATAAAACGATAGTAAATAAGGTAGAAACTATTGGAATGGATGAGAGAGTGATCTGCTGGGCAGAAGAATTTTTAAAAGAATAAAAACAGAAAGTTAGGGTAGGAAACGCAATACCAAACGAAGTGGGTGTAAAAATGGGAGTGCCACAGGGTATCGTATTGGGACCATTGTTATTCATTATTCTATTGAATAATTGTGTTGAATATTTACTATCAGAAATTAGATTGTTGCTATATAAAAGGATCAAAACGGTAGAGGACGGTAAACAGTTACAAGGTAATTTGGACAGGATATACATTTGGGTTGGTAAACATGGGATGAAGATAAATGCCAAGAAGAATCAGGTCGATTATGATTATAATGTTGGGAAAGAATTGCTTATTGAAGGCTTGAATCTTGGAATTACATTTGATAACAAACTTAACTGGCCAGGACACATTGGACAGGTAGCGGGAATATGTTTTAAAATTTTGCACTTCTTGGAGAGAAAGGGTAAAGGAATTGGGTTAGGAAACTTTGGTCAGACCATTGCTTGAATATGGTAGTGTATTATGGGACCCACATTTTTAGTATCAAATAGAGGAGTTGGAGAGGATGCGAAAAAAGGCTGCTGGATTTGTTTCTGGAAATTATCACAGAATTCAATCAGTAACAGATATGATAAAAGAGGTGGAATGGGATTCATTGCAAGAGAGGAGGAGGGTGAAGAGGGTCATGGGAGTGTACAAGTCGTATATTGATGATGAGTCATGAAACTATATTGCTGTAAGAATTGAAAATAATGCATGGAAGGGAAAAGATGACAATGACCACAAGCTGGCACTCAATTTCAGGCACAATGCTGTAGGAAGATTCTTTTTTATGAAAAAGTGCCAGGGATTGGAATAAGTTATCAAGAAAAATGATGACTAATTTACTAAAAACGTTGAAAGAACTTAAAGTTAAAATTTGTAGAGGGTAAAAAGGGTGTGTAGGGAAACTGCCACCGGAGCGTGCGCTCCTTTGCATTTTATATATACAGGGCGTTCGCCGGGAAACGCAACCCACTGTTAGCGCTACAAGGAAGAAACTGCTCCCGGCGAGCGAGCGCTCAGTTTCCGGCATTGTTCGACCGTCGGCCGGGGACTATTTCATAATAATTACGCTTCATAAACTTCATAAACTTGTGTGCTAAGCATTTTAATGTGACGTAATTCATTAGCTTACCTTATAAAAGATGCTGGAAGTGTTGACCCTCTTGTGTAATGCACATTTCACATCTTCTGAACATTTTTCGAGACACACGCTGCCCTAACTGACTTAATGATTTTTTGGGTGACTGTTCTAGTCGAAAAGCGATATCGTCAATTTTCTCCTCTGTGAGAATACGGTTGACCAACAGTCTCTTTTTGTTAAAAAATGAACCCGTTTCTCTTACTTTTTTAACCAGACGCAGAATTGTTGATTTAGCTGGCAGTAAAGCGCCAGGAAATTCGCGACGAAATTTACTGCGACACTTTTTAAACGACTTCTTCTTCACATATGTATCGTAGAGAAATATTCTTTGTTGCAAACTGTAACGTACCATAATTATACTCACACTCAAACACGGTACAGATTAATAAGAGTATGAAGCCCCAAACCAGCCAAACCGCAAAGAAACGTTTATTCACAACACTGATTAATAAGAGACTGAAGTCACAAACTATCTACAATGCAAAGAAACCGTTCTTAACAATGTAAGGGTCACTGCAATGCACTGTTGGGGCAGCGGAGGTGTTAAACAGTGCGGTGATTCACGGTGCCGGTTGGCGGAAACTGCTGGGTCCGCTGTCCGAGCAAGTTGCCGACGGCAACAGACTGGGAGGGTTGCGTTTTCCGGCGAACGCCCTGTATATATATATATATATATATACACACACACCAGTCGGATGTTTTGACTTCTTTCTGTTAGTTATCTCATTTTTTCTCAATTTTCTTGTACTAGTGTCAGAGCAATATTAGTCATCGAATTTTCAACTACTTCTCAGATAGTGCAAACATCCCTTACAGTTTCTGGATTATCCGTTGCTACCTTTGAACCACACTAAAACCAGCTATACCCATTTACAACAAAATCAGAACTCCTCAAACTCTAACATACCATTCACTAAACTTCCAGGAAGACCAAAGAAATGAAAGGAAATTTCGCACCACAGTAGAATACATCTGATGTTTCAACTACCGTACTATCAATGTATCAACTACTGATAATTTCGCACGCACATAAAAAGCAATACGAGATCATAAATGAAAAATCACATCAAACGAAGATAAAGACTGCGAAATTTCATAAGGTTACCCATAACTTAGCCACAATCAATAATACTTTTAAGAAACACCAATATTACTGGTTTTCCACTACAGAAAATCGAAAAAACAAATTGCTGAAAAACGAAACAAAACCATAACACAAATTTATAAAAATTTACATCCTTGAAAATACGAGGAGATCCTACTAATAAAGCATATAAGACTTAAAAAAAATTCTTCCATAATTCGTATCACACGCGGTCTAAAATTTTTAACTTCTGCAGTCAAGTGTACTTTTTCACATCAAGCCATTCATTCCACCAACAGAGAGATACAGAGAAATAAAAATCAGAAAATCCTCAACAAAATTAATCACAGTGGTTAATCTTTTGGTTGAATGAAACTGTAGTTCGTCGATAATTGCGCAGTCTCCAGTATTGTCTGCTCTCCAGGGTCGCCAGAATCCAATAACCACGCATGCGTTCATCTCAAGCACCCACATGAGAATAGCAAGAAACCATACCTTTGCGATGCCCTCTGTTATCAACGTTTCTTCTTCCGCTGACGTGACGAATCATCTTTTGCTGACACCGTTACCTTAAATGGAAGTTGTAACTCGTAACGATTGATTTTTAAGTGACGAAGTAGTAAAAACTTTTATATACACAATTTATACAGGTGCGGACGGCTTCTACTATAATTGACGACGATATAATAAAAGTATTACATTTGAGTAGTTCTTTTAACGTACGTTGAACACAATACGAAGTTCAAATAACTGAAAGCATTGCAGCTTGCAGATGCATTCACAGTAATCTCTAGCACCACAGTTAAATTTATCAACCACATCCTAACATGTAGCCCAAACAACTGACTGCTTACCCCACTATCTTCCTGCATCCAAGCACGTTGCTGGGGGACAAGGAACTGGAAGGAACTCGGTCATAGCCTTTTGAAGGACCTTCCCAGCATTCACCTAGAGTGATTTGGGGAAACCGTGGAAAACCCAAATCTGCATGGCCGAAGGGGGATTCGAATCGTCCTCCCGAATGCGAGGCCAGAATGTTAGCCATTCACCCACCACGCTCGGTGACTCCATTGCAGCAGAATGAGGACGCCAACAAAGAAGGGATGATCTATCGAGTACCTCACAAACTGTACCAGATGTATTTATGGGGGTAGCACTGGGGGTAGCACTACGTTATTATGAAAGCCGAAAAGTTACGGTAGTGAGTAGTAGAAGAGTGGTAAGCTAAATTTAAAAAATACGTTTAATTTGATGGAGCGTACGCCTTGTTGGCAATTTCCCTACACACCCATTTTATCCCTTTTCTTTTCCCATCTATTTTTCCCTCTAGTAATTTTATTATCAGTGTGCGAAAGGATGTTTGAAATCGTAGGAAAACTGTAAAGTATCGCTGCAAAATTAATTTAGATTTTTTTCCAAGTTACCACCGCCGAAAAAAGTAGATTTGATATCAGTACCTGTGATAGAGGCAGCAATCTAGCTCCCATAGCTGAAATTTTTTAGTATGACATTCATAAGAATTAAAAAAAAAAAAAAAAAAAAAAAAAAAAAAAAAAAAAAATTAAACAAGCGCAATGGTATTTAAAAGTATAAGGAATGCGAATTCATCCATTAAATCCTGTTAACATTTATTTATGCTTATTGAATATAAAATAAAATGGAGTAGAATTTTATTGGATTTTCATTAAATTCTCTACGAATAAGCACCCTCAAACGTAACTGTCTGCATTTATCATATTAAATATTTTATTTAGAATAATTTCCAGGCATTTGTTGTTGAACGCTAGCCAGAGACGATGCTAATCAAGATATTATTATTTCTGTGTCTATGACACATGAAAATTAGCAACATGTTTACACGTTACCGATTAAAATTTGAAATATTATAGCCATTACGAAGACAATCAACACCTGTAGAATGTAAAAGCAACGTATACTCATCATAACATATAAATGGCTTTTAATTTCAAGCTCAACCTATCCGTTTTGTGCAAACTAAAGAATTTTGTGAATTTGAAGTTGTAGCAAATTTAGCTAGAAGAAACAGAAGTCATTTATTCAATTACTCCAACTGCCCGAAATTGGTACTGTTCTGTTGAAATTTGTTTTAGCTGCTTCCTTATAATGTCCTCTTCATGTTTTCCGCTCTGGTTTTCCAGAAAAGTCACCAGGAATTAAATTAAAAAAGGCCGAAATGTGAGACGCTCCACAACCGCGAAATGCTAGCAGCACTGCAATAATGACACAAAAATTATCGGTACAGGGATCATATTAACCTAAACAGGTTCGTTTTGTCATAGTGATCCATAGTGGTTAGGTTTAAATTCGGCCTGGACCAAGAGTAAAAAGTTTACGGGAAATTCGTTCTGTTGCATCCATCTCGGAAAAAGGCGCATTCGTTTACACTGGAAGCAATCGATTATCGCTGACCGCTTGTATCGATTGTAAAATGGCGAGCGTTATTGTACTGCATCTAGGATAAATATTTTCTATCTGTTAATTTCGTGCTACGTTTTACAACATAATGAAGCTAAAACGGCAAGAAAATATTACAAGAAAGGATTTAACCAACGTTTCAAAAGATTGTCATTGCTTTTGCAGCGCCGGTGGCATCTAATAGCCATGCGTCACTCTCACATTTCAGCATTTTTAATTTAATTCCTGCTGACTTTTCCGGAAAACCATAGCGGAAAACGTGAACAGGACATTATAAGGAAGCAGTTAAAATAGATTTCAACAGGTTAGTACCAGTTTCAGGCAGGTGGAGAATATCCCCTCCCACCAAAAATTCACAATATATTTACACTTTACCGGTTAAAATTTGAAATATTTGAGCCGTCACGAAGACAATCAACGCCTGTATAATATAAAAGCATCATATCACATTAACGGCTTTTAATTTCGATCTCAACCTATCCATTTTGTCCAAGATAAAGAATTTGTATTTTGTGAATTTGAAGTTGTAGCAAATTTAGCAAGAAGAAACATGTCATTTATTCACTTATTCGTCCCTTACATTGCACAATTATAGTTTCTTCATTAAATCATTACTTTTAACAGTTATAAATGAGACAGCAGAAATGATGTAGTGAGATCATTTCAGATGCATCGACATATGATAAAAAAAATACGCGTACTCACCTAGATGTCTACAACACAATCCTCTTCAATTCTCCTTCGAATTAAGCACTTTTATCCAGAAATACCGCAACTTCAAAAGCTATTTCAGGATCAAATCGTCGTAAACGAAGCACAGCTTGTTCGTCAATTCCGCTGTGATCCAAAAATCGTTTCCTAGCAACGGCATGTCAGGATTGTGAAACAATGGACAACAGCCAGCAGCCATTTCATTTTGGAAAGTAAACAGTTTGATGAACGGAAAGAATGTTTTGTCTTGCCAAGAAAGTGTGAATCAGGATGTATTTTTTCGCGATATAGTTCACTGCGCTAGTTCACTGGCTGATTACCAGCCACATATAGTTTCCAAGGAAAATGAAAACGCGTGAGCACGGAGTCAAAGAAAACCTCCACATCACAAAACAGCTACTTTCCTTTCATGAAATATTTTTCTCAGCGCAGATACGATAAAATTAACGATCAATAGCGTCAAACACAACTCCATGGTGGTTTTGGTGTTGTAGTACACACTGTTTTCGTGGACGTATAATTACATAGGCTGTCTTGGCTGCATGGCGTGAAAGCGTGGTACAAAGGGCACTATCGTCCCTCGGTCAGGTACAGTCAAGCTGTCCTCACCCAACCATCATATGCCCAGAGCTGTCGTAGCCTCAATGGAACTTAGCGATAAGTCCAATTTGCAGTACTATCAGCTGGAGCAGACTTGCGAGTACTCTCGTCTGGTGCCTTACAAAAAGGTTCCTCTCTGTCGTAGCTCACGCCCATTTTTCCTCGGCGTTTATGATGCAAAGACAAATTATATGAAATTACCAATCACGTGGGGAAATAACATACGATTGGTTCCACAAAAGTCTCCCTTCTTTGCTGGAGAAAGCATTTGCCTCTCATTTGCTAAAACTGTTCGGGTGCTATCGGTATTTTTCGGATGGACCTGTTGGAAATCCTTGCCCCGGTGATTTTCCGAACATACACGGAGTGAACGAATGTGCTAAGTTCCTTTCTAGGATTTCAGTGGCCACTCTCCACTCACAGGAATTACTCTTGCCTCGCTAGAGATAAGCTCTGGCTATTGTCAGGCTACCTGTTAGCGAATGGCATCTAGTAGTCGCGTCAAACTTTCGACCCAGGGTAACGGGTCTTTCTGCTGTATGCTGCCCACCCCTGCCTCCAGCTCGATACAAATGCAATTCCACTTATTTCTTATTTAATAAATCATATTTATTACTTCAAAATTTGTAGGAAATAACCCAATCTCTTGATCTCGCTACAGTGTTAACAATAGATCAGTGGGATCTCTGGAGGCTCACTAGTTAGTGTATGGGATGTTACCCTTCGTAGCAACTATGCGACAGATTTTGTTGCTGGTTTCGTTGTGAATCCTAACATGGCTGTCGATATTTAGCCTTAGTATAGATGTACAGATGACTGTGTATCTGTATCCTGTGTGAGGATGAAATAAACAAGAAGAAAACTCGCTGCTGTCTCTGCTCTTCCTTTAGGCACCAATGGGATCGCCAGGATTAATGTTCCAAAGCGACAAATTATTGGTTGTTAACATTATCGTATACCTTTATACTGGAATTTAATCCAAGGCTTTGGTGCACAATATAATGCGTAATTAATGTTCAACACCACCTCTCCTATCCTGCTGGCATGTTATTGGATCGTCTAGGTTTCTTCTAGTTATTATTATTATTAATTTAATTGTAATGGAGCGCACACTCCGGTCGCAATCTACTAGACATCTGATTACCCCTATTTATTTTATTTTGTAATTGTCTTATATAATACGAGTGTTTCGTTCTTTTACCATTTACTTTTGCGATTTCAGAGTTTTTGGTAAATTATTTATTACTTCACTTGGTAATTTGTTCCAACCCCTGACACCCTTACCCACAAAAGAAAATTATTATTCAAGAAATCGATTGACAGCTTGGGGTCATGGTCATCTTTTCCTCCATGCACTTTGTAATGAGAGGCTATAGGAGGGGGGGGGATTTTATAAATTTTAATTTTATTTAAAAGAATTTAATTTTGGGTTGGCAAGAATCTCAACACTGCCAGATCGCAAGGAAACAGACATTGATATTTATTTATTTATCATTTGGCTTTTACACCACTAGGCATATTTAAATTTAATATTAACATAAAATCACTGGAATATCTAACAAGCCTAGACGTTAAAATTGGCCGATTTATCCAAGCAAAAAATGGAATGAATTTACGTTAATCGGAAATTATGTAATGAAGTTAAATTATTAAAAGATGAGAAATATGCACAATATAAAACGATGTCAGCAATTAAGACATATGTTCATGTACATGGATATGAATCTCGGGCGCCGTTAAATTAAAGAAAACATGGAACTTGTAATTTGCAAGGCCTCCACAACACATAATGTTCGACAAAAATGCCAGCTAGCTCAGAACTGGATCTGCTTGATGAGCATAGGTCTCCGTCTCAAATCGCTTACGGGTCTGTTGCAGTCTCAAAGAACACAATGATTCAAGACCTGGCGAGTGCACATTACGATCTCGTAGACAGCACCACTGGTGGTTGTCGCACAGCCTGTCTCAGTGCGATGTCGATACAGCAACCAGACGAGGATCACCAGCCTGTGTCCATAGGATGGTTACTGTCCGAAGCATCCAGGGCCGAACCGTCTCGGACCGTTGCCAAGCCAGAAGTGTCTCTCGCTCTTGGGAAAGATGGCCTCCTCCTCTCGTCGAAGAAAACATGCCGGGGCAGAAAGAATAAGCCCTGATTTAACTTATAAAAACCCTGAGTCCACGTTTCATTGGCGCGTTAGGCCTTCTAGAAATCACGTGATGTCGCAGCACACGGAGATTCGCGGCAATTTTGCGAGCGTTCTCCCGCGCGTCAGTTTGGAAGGGGGTTGTGACCTTCACATCCTCGCGTTCCAAGAACGGGGCGATGCACTCAACCTTGGAAGGATCTTAACGGGACAGGGTAGCCTTTGTGCCTTGTGCTGTCCGGCGCCGTTCTGGCGGTGGAAGGGGGACCGGCGGTATGCTTCCAGTGTTCGCCAAATGGCATCCAAACCCCTGCATATTAATTTAAATATATACAATTTGGGCTACCCGAGTTCAGTTTAATTAATCTAATCTGAATAACATTAATATAGAAATAATTTGAAATATATAAATTGTAGTGTGGCGTAATAACGTCCTGCTACAACTTTTCCTAATTCTTCGAGCCTGCCAGTATATACCAATATATACCCAGCACTCTCTTCTCCCTACTCCTGTCTTCCAAATGACTTCCAATCAAGCTCTTTTACCATATCAGTTACTGATGTAATCTTCCACCAAACCAGATAGGCGTTATGTAAATCAGCTAAGTTACTGTGCCTCAATGATCACTAGCACTAATGATAGGTCCAGACAGTAATAAAATTCCTAATTTAATTGTTATATAGGCACTGCACGATAATTCCTTATCATTCTGATATATTATTCAGAAAGTTACTTCAAATTCGATAAATATATGCCTAGTTATTAAAATACATGACCATTATTAATGGAATATACTTCTTCAAGAAAAGGGAATTAATTGGGTGTAAAGAATGGGTATTTCTAAATATATTCAGTTGTATATTCCATTCACGGCAAACAGAATAGGGAATTACTGGTATTCGTGATAATTACATACACATACACGGCTGGAATATATTCAAAACATTCAGAAAAATTTATGAGTCGAAATTTCTAACTTGGAGAGCATCAGACATGTTAAGAAAGGATTTCGATATCCTTCATATATGTTGAAGGGTACACAGCATATACGAGTATGTCTGCGGTATAGTCGTTTCTCAAAATGCGCATTAGTTTTTGAGATATTCGCATTCAAATAAACAAAAATTCTAAATGTAGGGTATGTAGTAAATTATTACCCTTTTTATCAAATGGTAGCGGGTTCTATGAGATAGGGTGTTAGTTTTATAATTTTCCGACCCGAGTTCAAATTCCCACTGAATCAAATATTTTTATTTATTTTTATGTTAAAAAATTGTCAACCTTGATTTATTTATTTTGTTAAAACTTCATTTACACGCTTTTATTGCGCGAAATAAAATTCAATACAAATCTCATTGCTTACAACACATACACTAAACATATTTTCAGTGCATATATCAACAATGGCTTCCTAATATGACTCGCCCATACCCAATGAAATTAAGTAAACTGGAAACAAGAATTTTGCAGTGTTTATAAGCATTTGTCACTTGTCCTTCCATTTCCTTGTTGTGCTCCATTTTTCGCCACGGATATGCCTAATATTTTATTTTCAACCATTTACACGCAACCGTTCTTTGAACAAATCGAGTCTAGAAGAAAGAAAGAAAAAACTATCTTCCCAATGCTACGTATTTTGATTAAAATACATCTTGATGATATACGAGTAAAGAAACGGCGAAGATGAAATAAATAACATGATAGTAACTATTTCGATTGAAAACGCACCGAAACAACTTTTTTAACAAAAAGTGAAAAACTAATGAAAGAATGGAGACTTTCCTGACTTACGATTGCAATGAAATTTTCAAGGGTGTGCGGTCAATTTATGTTGTGAAAAAACAATCCGTCGGTAGACCCGTGAATTTCAGGAAAAAAATGACGCTGAAATGTAGGTTATATAATTTGTTTTAAATATTATTTAACTCAATAAAAGTACATAAATGAAGTTTTAACAAAATGAAAAGGTCACGCTTGACAATTTCTGAAGATAAAAATAAATAAAATATTTGATTCTGAGGGGATTTGAATCCTGGTCAGAAAATTATGAATTTAACACCCTACCGCATAGACCACGATACATTGATAAAAATTATGGCCCATATTTGTATGCTCTCGTATAACATTACAGCACTACAAATATGGAGCACCATGAACTGTGTGATGAAATATGACGGAGACAAAGTAAAATGCAAAACTGTTTCGGAAATCGCGGGTTTGAAGCAAACTTCTACTAAAACCTCATTATAACATGGTAAAAGCTGTTAGTGAATTCGCAGTTCCGTTCTTCATTTGTTAAGTTTTGGCGCGGTTATAATATATGTAAGCTGAGTGAAGATCTCTGATTGTAATAGAGATTCTTTGGCAGTAAGAAAGTATCTGTAGAAATGAATTTAACAGTTGTTCACTTGTGAAATAGTAAAAAAATAAAGAATTGACAGGAAAAAAAAAAAAATAGTCAATAATTTACTATATTCCCGACATTTAGAATTTTTTGTTTATTTACATGCGAATATCTCAAAAACTAGGACGCATTTTGAGAAACGACTATACCACAGACATACACAGACGGAAAAAAAAATCCCAACACCAAGAAAAAATTATTGTAGAGTAATGAAATTTGGACAATGCATTTGTCAAGTTAACATGTTTAATTGATTAAATTTTCAAGATCACAGGTTAATTTAAGCTCAAGAAAATGCATTTCAAATGTGAAATACTGTTAAATTAATAGCCGGTGTAACCTCCAGAATTTTGAATGCAAGCCTGCAAACGTGAATGCATTGTGTCATACAGGTTTCGAATGTCACTTTGTGGTATGGAGTTCCATGCTTGTTGTACTTGTGCTGTCAATACTGGGACGGTCAGTGCTGGCTGTGGATGATGCTGGAGTTGTCGTCCAATGATATCCCATACGTGTTCAATTGGAGACAGATCTGGTGATCTCGCAGGCCAAGGTAACATGTCGACACTCTGTAGAGCACGTTGCGAGACAACAGCGGTATGAGGGCGAGCGTTATCTTGTCGAAAAACTCCCCCTTGAATGCTGTTCATGAATGGCAGCACTACAGGTTGAATTACCAGACTGACGTACAAATTTGCAGTCAGTGTGTTTGGTATAACCACAAGAGTGCTCCTGCTGTCATAGGAAATTGCTCCCCAGACCATGACTCCAGGTGTAGGTCCAGTGTGTCTAGGCCGCAGACAGTTTGGTTGCAGGCGTTCCCCTGGCCTCCTTCTGACCAACACTCGGCCATCACTGGCACCAAGGCAGAACCTGCTTTCATCAGAAAACACAACAGATCTCCAGTGTTGGTCAGAAGGAGGCCAGGGGAACGCCTGCAACCAAACTGTCTGCGGCCTAGACACACTGGACCTACACCTGGAGTCATGGTCTGGGGAGCAATTTCCTATGACAGCAGGAGCACTCTTGTGGTTATACCAAACACACTGACTGCAAATTTGTACGTCAGTCTGGTAATTCAACCTGTAGTGCTGCCATTCATGAACAGCATTCAAGGGGGAGTTTTTCAACAGGATAACGCTCGCCCTCATACCGCTGTTGTCTCGCAACGTGCTCTACAGAGTGTCGACATGTTACCTTGGCCTGCGAGATCACCAGATCTGTCTCCAATTGAACACGTATGGGATATCATTGGACGACAACTCCAGCATCATCCACAGCCAGCACTGACCGTCCCAGTATTGACAGCACAAGTACAACAAGCATGGAACTCCATACCACAAAGTGACATTCGAAACCTGTATGACACAATGCATTCACGTTTGCAGGCTTGCATTCAAAATTCTGGAGGTTACACCGGCTATTAATTTAACAGTATTTCACATTTGAAATGCATTTTCTTGAGCTTAAATTAACCTGTGATCTTGAAAATTTAATCAATTAAACATGTTAACTTGACAAATGCATTGTCCAAATTTCATTACTCTACAATAATTTTTTCTTGGTGTTGGGATTTTTTTTTCCGTCTGTGTATATGCTGTGTACCCTTCAACATATATGAAGGAGATCGAAATCCGTTCTTAACAAGTCTGATGACTCCCAAATAAGTATAAATTTGAATGTTTTTACCCTGAAGGTAGAGCTGCTAAGATGAGGAGAGAAATCTGTACCGTACATGGAAAGCTGCTTCTGAGATTCCGGATATGTTGAATACGATTTCGTGCAACTGAATCTCCTGCTAGTCAGATACACATTGCACAAACACAATTAGCGCAACAGAGACAGTAACACTGTTATAGTGCGCGTCTAACTCTCCCGCCGCTAACAGATTTGACAAAGGCACGGCGGCAAACACGATCCGTCTATGCGGCAGCCAAACAGTAGCACTGCACTAGTAGAACTTGCGCAAGTAGGTCAGTGCAGCCTGTCAGACATGGAGGCAACCTGCTGCTCGTCACGATGGAAACTGGTCAACCAACTTTGAAAACTACTGCCGCAGTTTGGCTATTATAGTTCCTGCAAAATATGAACGGACGGTAACAGGTCTGATCTGTGAGTGGAATTGAATCGTACTGCTCATCTCAGATGCTGAAGTTGGAATGAAATCCATATAAAACAGCCATAAATTAAGTTTTACGAGTATATTATTATTTCGCCGGTATGTCGTTGTTAAGTTCAGAGTGATTATCTGTGTACCAAATGAAATACCGCACTCTCTTCGAGAATTGTAAACAAAGCTATTGTTCTAGTTTCTTCCATAGCGGTAAAATGTGAGAAACAGGATACTGACGAACGATTATGTTTAGGTTCATTCTAAGTTTGTAGAAAAATATTTAGATTCATCTTTTAATTTTTGAATATTCGTTTTAGATTTTCTAACTTTAGGCGTTAGTCGAAATATGTTGAAAAGTATGTTCGCTTACCTCTCCGGATTATCTGATTCCCTTTTTAGTGCCTGATTATGCGTGAGGTGAAACTGGAGGACAGTGTGGTTAAGTAATGACAGGGAATGTTTTTTTAAAGATGTTGACAAGGGTTGACACTTGTGATAGGATAATTGCGGGGAAATTCAGGGCCAATATCTGCTGTGTATTTACATATTTCTTTCTATCACGTGACTTAGCTTATGCACACAGATATATGAACAACTCGGTAGGTAATTATCAAGTACACCGACGTAATACTTAAGTTCTGCTGATCACTAATAGCCAAGTGGCGCCTGGGTAACCATCTACAAAGCATGGAAATAAGGCGAGCGAGCAGGCGATATTGATACCTTCCAGCCAGACAATATGCAATTCATACATCTTCAACCTTAAATAACCATATCCACATTCCAGTAGAGCTCATCTATGTATTTGCTAATGAAGTCTATTGACTGCTGATTGTCAGTAGCGACCAAGTGGTTAATGCTATGGCTGAGATTTCATCAGACAGAGAGAGAGACCAACCGGGAACTGCCAATAGGGTTTCAGTAGATTCTCCCCTGTCATGTTCACACTGGTCGGAGATGGATGAAGCCCCATCACTGGCGTACTGTGTGGCATCATTATGCCAACCTGCAGTCTTCTTTACGTTTGGTAACTTGGCGAATGACTGATCGGAGTTTTGCTTCTGTTGGTCAACCTCTACCGTAGCTTAACTATTTCATACTCGCCTGTCATCGATGCTGACTTAAAAATACGTGGTTTTCGTAGATTGATACAGTCATTTCGGTCGCTTTTCAGAATTTCTTCAATTTCTTTGCGCTTCATCAACGTCGAGATCAATAGAGGAGGGCAAGGACTGAGAGTAAGGAACTGGAAGAAATTTGACCATGGCATTTTGAAGGAACCATCTAGGATTTTGCCTAAAGTGATTTAGGGAACCAGAAGAAAATGGAAATCTCTATTGCCGGATGGAGATTGTAACCGGTGTCTTCCCAAATGCGATGACAGAGCGTTACTGCTCACTCAAAACGTTCGGTTTTCAGTAATCAAATCTATTTAGTATAAATAACTTTTTCTTTATTTTACAAATAGAATGTCAACACATCAGTCTATTTAATGTTTGAACCCTTGAACATGTTAAGTTAGCAGTAAATCTGAGGCCATCTTGTCTGAATTTTTTAGTTAGTTTTCCTTTGATTCCTAGCAAAAACCTAAATTATGCCACCTACAATTCCTTCCACTCCTATACTCCATTGACAAATTTTTGTAATAATCGGAATGGTGAATAAGAAACTGTAGCGTAAGACACAAAAGAAGAAGCCTGCATTACAATGTGGGAAAATACTAGAATGAAGACGAGGCTTTGTCACATATTTGTACTAAATTATAACAAGAGAGATTACTTAACAAATGAAACTCGCGACCCACGACATCTCGCTGTCCTTTGGTAATATGAGGAAGTGGATACACACACAACTGATTTCTTCTTATGCCTGTCACGATAAAGTCCTTCTTCGAATTGAAAATGCATAAATTGAGCAAACGTCTCTTTGAGAAGCTGATCCCTGCAGCGAACTTTGTTGTATCAAATACTTTCCTGCTTTTTCTCTAATCTCAAGGAACTTAAGTAACGTTATGTAAACTGAGAGTTTTTTTTTAGAAACTGTTCAACTCCATTGACACAGCTTCTTTTCACTACTTTATTTCATCAACGCAGGTTCCAAGTGCCTATTGTTAATGTGCCTTGACCACATTTCTTGTTTCACTACGCTTTTCTAACTCCTCCTTCTCCCATACACAAAAAATTAAGTCAATAGTAGTCCATGAGGGAGTTAAATTTTTCTTAAATAAATTTCTAATCTTGTCTTTGGTAACCCAACGGCTTATGTAAATGCCCATTGATTCTGAATAGAGTAAGTAAAGACAATGTTCTTGGAAAGACGTATTGTTCTGAATATAACATGTAACATCTTTACCCTCCTTTCTCCATGTTTATGCATACGACTTTTTTATGGTTAGAAAATATGTTCTAAAGGAAAGTGGTCGCAACAATGGAGTAAGAGTGCAGTGGAAAGACTGCTTCTAGATGAAGTAGTTTCGATCTATAATAGTTTCAAACAGGTTATTTGATAAATCAATAAAAGATTAAAAACACATCAAATGTTCGAAGAGAAGACTTATTTAACACGCAAGTAAGAGCTTATAAATGTAAGGAATACATTGAGAAACATCATGACGGGAACAGCTTTAATGGCAGTGTGTCAAGAAGAGAAGCAGATTTCTATATTAACGATGTAGAAGATCCTTCTATAGAGAAAGAACTGATGATTTTCCGGATAAAAATGATAAAATTTCTGGAAGAATAATAAATCCAAAGATTGTTCAAACTAATTCTCAAATATTAAAGATAAAGAAAGATTCTAAAATATTTTAATAAAAGTGTCATGTTCACACAATCTAAGAGAATACAAGCTAACAAATATGAGAATTGTTGCACAAGAAGATTGTCTAGTTTTATATACAGAAGAAAGAAAATTTGAACAAATCGATTTGGATATTTGGCACAACAAGAGTACGAGAGAAAAAATTCTAGCATTCCAGTTAATAATTAAATAACGTTAGAAGAAAAACAAGAGCACTTTTATTGTGTTTGTGGACTTAGAAAAAGCTTTTAATAAATTTTTATTGAAAAAGGTATCCAAAATTATAAATAACTGTGGTCTAAAATTTCGAGATAAAACATATTATGTGTAAGAATAAGGTAGCTAAAACTAAAATAGAGAATTCGAACAGATAACAATCAGTAGAAAGGAGCGTCATAATTTCCGTATATAGGCTTCAGTCAAATATCAGGAAGAAAATTATAATTATGGCACCAGAGATCAAGGAGAAACAATCACTATGCTGCGATTTCCTGACATCATTTTCGTGTTAGCAGAAAAAATTGATTATATTGATAAACTACTGAACGAAATGAAGAAACTACTGAAAAAAATAATTTAGACTGAATATAAAGCAAAAAAGTCATTACATGTAACAGAAATTGTAGTAAAAGCAGTAGACAAAATGGAAAAATAGGAACAAGTTAAGTAGAATTCTGTTGTTTATGAAATAAATTACAACTCTAGACAAAAGCAAGAACGCTCTCAAATTAAGAATAGCACTAGCAATATGTTTTAGTTTCAGCCACAAAGCAAGCCCACGGAAAGATCTTTCTAAAACGGTACGTATAGGACAAAGCACATAATGAAAGCATAGCTTGGACTTTAGGAATACCAGAAAGAAGGAAAGTTGTAATGTTTAAAATAGGGTGTAATTGTATGATGTCGATAATTAAGTGGATGTCTAAATTACGAAATAATCTTGTTTAGAAAATAATGGATTCGGAAAGAAATCTGTGGAAAAGTCTGTCAGGAAGTAAAGGCAGAATGTTGGGTCACACTGTAAGGCTTGAAGAACTGATTCAATTGTTAGTAGTGGAAACGTTCGGAGGTAAGAACTATAGATGAGGGCAAATATTAGAATAAATGGAGCAAATAATTGAAGTCATATATTTTAATGAATACGGTGAGATGAAAAGAGTACCTTAATTTATGAAGAAGTAGATGAGTAGATAAAAACAGAATAAAAGTCTTACTAGACATCGGAAGGCCAAGACCCGAAGCCGATTACAATATTAATTTTTGCAATTACTTAATCTGGCCTCTACATTCAGAAAATCTTGATTTCTGTATTAGACACTCTCGTGGTTTCCAACACGGTAAAACACGCAAGAAAGGAAGTGGAAGATCTATATTTGAAATCCACCTGTCAGGAGGACTCCTCTGCTTAAAAAACAGAGGTTATGAAATAACGAAAATAAGATTTTATATTTCTCATTTTGTGCAAACTCTGACTTTAAGGACACAATAGACCAGGAATTGGTCTCACGGTTTCTCACATTATTTTTCATTTACCAACAAACGCAATTTTGTTTAGTGTTATGGACCATTGATTTGAAACTTAACAGAAATATAAAATATCTACTATTAGAAACAGTCTATGAAGTTTTTCTTATTTGAGGTACTATTTTTTCTTTATTTTATGGTGACACGGAGAAATTAGAAAAATTATTACCACCGTCATAATGGAAATTGCTAGGAACTGTGATAGTTAATGCCAAGACGCAAGTAGAAATGTATATTTTACTCCACACCAGTTGTGCTTTACCGATACCTTATACCGATACATTATTAAATGTAACTATACAACTAGTATTTATAAGAAATTAATAGAAACTTAAAATGTTTTATTTGTTTTTGTTCTTAAATGTATAATAACTGATTGCTTCAGTGAAATATTTTAAACTAGAAACAAAAACATTGTTAGATTCGTATCTTGGAACTGAAATTTTCATTTTAACAAATCTCTCAAAGGAGTATAGAAATGTCTTCATGGCTACCAAAAACTTTAGTAAGCATTGTAATCGCTGAAACATAGAAACCGATAAAAAAACGTGACGTATAAAGAAATCAGGAGGAAAATAAACTAAACCATCCGTTATGTTTTAGCTGAAGAAATTAGAAACACGTAAAACGAAGTTTTCACCGGGAGCCTCTAGGAACTATGCTAAACTTTCCTACTGAACCGCCAAACTTCGGCAAAGAATGTGCGAACAGGCTTCACCTCCCTCTTGGCTCCTGAGAAGATTACGCAAAAACTTCGGAATTACCGGCAGAAGAGGCGCCTAAAAGGAAAACACCTCGGAAATTAGAAGTTATTGGCATATCGATCTCGATCAGACTTCCTCCACTTTGCGGGATCTTGAAATTAATTACATCTAAAAATTAAGGATCCCGCGGTTCCCTGCGGGAGGGTTTAACACGATAATGACTACGCGAGTAATTAAGACTTGATTACTTGTAATGGAAGGAAACCTATCTGTGCGGACTATACACAACTGAAGCCGTGCTGCACTCATTAGGACATGGGCTCGACTGCGCCTGAGATTGCGTCTGTCCCGCGGTGCGAGCACGCCACATCGCAATTAAGTCCGGCATGCACTGCCGACAGACATATTTGGCACTCTGCTCCATAATTAGCTCTCTTGGAATCACTTGCCAACCCACAAACATATGTCGGGGGAATTTACAGACCTGACTTGTCATTGTTCTTCTACCAGTTATTAGTATTCCTTCCTCTGTGATTAGTTTCACACCAATAAATAGGTGTTTTTTATATTTAAAAAAACATGCTTACTCTTCAAAGAATCTTAACCATTTTGAAAGCAATGTAGATGGAAAAATACTCCTGTAAAAGAAGAACTAAAATTATTTTTAAGAGAATAGACGAGTTTTGCTAACAGATTTCTCCGATCCATAATTGAGTAATTGATTAAGTGTGTTGGTTTTGTTTGTTTATGAAAGGGCTTAGGAGACTGCGCAGTGATTCACCAAAACTTTACAGAATATTATTTTTATATGTTAACAGATGGGCTACTATTTCACCCGTATCCGTTGCAGTGAGGATGGCGTTTGTATTTACTATGAGAGTTTCTTGCTAAATAGTCGGCTTGTCTAAAGAATCCGTCATTTCGATGTAAATTTCCGAAGGAAACATTGTGTAATTATCTTTCTGCGAATCGCTAAACAATTTAATATCGTCATTTGTGCTGTTTGGTGACATGTTAATCTGCTTAAAAAACTAAAAAAAAAACCCTGGTAAATAGGCAATTTTGTCTTGGCGAGTACTGCAACTGTTATATGAGGCTGTGGCGATCTAGGAATTTTCCGTGCCGCGGCAAAATCTGTGAGATTTGCGCAACTATGAACATTATTTTGTCACCCCCATTGTCGCCACCATGATTGTCGTCACGCAGGGCAGTAGTAGATCTAAAAAGGTCAATGAAACATTATTTGCAATCCCCCTGAAGTGGCCGTCCCCCTGAAGTTGCCGTCCCCCAGAAGTTGCCGTCCCCCAGAAGTTGCCGTCCCAATTAAGTTTCCGTCTTCCTGAAGTAGCCGGAACCCTCAAGTTTCCGTCCCCCTCAAGTTGTCTTCCCTCTGAAGTTGCCATCCCTCTGAAGTTGCCATCCCTCTGAAGTTGCAATCCTCCTGAATTTGCCATCGGGGCAAGCGCCCCGGTTTACCCCCACTCTCAGCCCTTCACCCTAGATCCGGCACTGTATTGAGGTTTCAAAAATTCAGTCAATATGCATTTTTTTTTGGTTACTGTAACTGTTTAGAATAATTTTTATATCTAGCTGTGTCAACTATTGTCTTGTTTGTTGCTAGAAATTTTTTTAATATTAAAATATCTAAAGTTGTTCACGTATAGAACATCTGGTAGGGGGAGCAGAGGTGACTCAGCTATAAGCGGGGCTCTTTATGTACGTTCACCTAGCTAGCATTTCTTTATTGAAAAATATGATACTGAAACACCCAGTATTATTGCTGGATAGTACAAATAGTATTTATGAATCAATATACTATAAAAGGTAGTTTAAAAATGCACAAAATAGTTGTAGAATAAATTAAAACTAAGAAACAGTGGTTTCCAAGGTTATTGTTTTTAACGCTCCCCTGACAATTATAATTGTATTTCATGTGTGAGTGAAGACTTTCCCGACGTACTGATGCAATATAATCCTCTCTGGTATATACACGTATATAAGGAAGTTAGATAGGAGGCTAAACCAGTCTAGGCGGTGACAGCCAGCTTGCGAGACCTCACACTTGATGAAGACAGCAGCGCTAGCTGTCGAAACGTTGTGTTTATACAACACCATCCGGCTGGACACCCGAGAGGATTATATTATTTTTATTTTTTATTTAATTTAATTGCAATGGAGCACACGCTCCGGTGGTAATTTCCCTACACACCCAACTTCCCGCTATTCTTCACTCACCTACATTTGCTCTCTACAGATTTTAACTTTAAATTCTTTTAACGTGTTCGGTAGGTTATTGATCATTCCCCTTGGTAACTCATTCCAATCCCTGAACCCTTACCTAAAAAAGAAAATCTTTCTCTGTTAGCACAATCAATAGATGGATTAAAAAGAAAGAAGCGCCACATTAACGTGAGAAATTGTCATTTTTTTCAGAAAAGCTTTTAAACAATTTATTAATAGAAGCTAAAAGCTTTGATAAGTGTAAGGAAAAGATAATCGTATCGCGGGATATATACATCAAGAAGCCAGAGCCCAAAAGAGTTATTGTTTTTGCAGATGCTCGACAACTGATTATAAAGAAAGTGCATTCCCTTAGCAAATAATAATTGCCTATATAAGTTTGGAAGAGATAAATGAAAAACTTAAATTTTACCGTTGTGTCTATACATATTAACTACATTGTTGTGAACTAGTAACATGCGCATACACAATCTCCACGAATTTCAGGTTATAATTCTGCTCGGGATATTATGTCTTCTCGTAACAGCAGTTAACTTATTAAATTTATTAAAGCGAGGGCAATAAATCTATTTACAGGTGTGGAATACTTTAAAAATAAATCACGCAACTAACATTTTTGGAAATAAAATTCAGAAAATTAGAAAAATATGAATGGCTTCTGTCTGTCACTATCGTTTTGCATTATGCAGTACGGGAATGTAGTTGTGTAGTTCATAGGTGTTGAATTTTCTTTCTGTCTACCATGCTTAGCACAGCAACCTTTCCATGGACCTGCCTATAGTACTATGTTCAAGTTATACCAGTACCTATTTGGATATTTGGCGGATACCAGTAGCCTATTACTTTACCACTAAATATTCTCGATGTCCATGATGACCGTACCAATCTCCTCCGAAACCAAAGGTTAAAACAACTAATTATATGGCGTGGTTTCTCACACAAGGGCTACGCTTGTAGTGTAGGTATACTGATCATTAATTGATTTTAACTTGAGAACTGCTAATCCAATTTTGTATAATTTATTGATATATATGCTACCACAACTATCAGAGACACGTCAACTGAATTCATGTAATATTTAATGAGCATGATGTGCTATAACTGATATCAGCCACAGCGTATGTCTAAATTATAAAAATGATTTACGGCACACGAAACCACTGATCCAAATTGCATGGTGCTTTCTTATTTTGTCGGAAAACTATCCGTTCAGATTTTAAATTATATTTTATCGTGATTGATAATCAGCATAGAGTCGCTAAAAATCCGGTGTAATAGAATGTCACTTCACATTCTCTACGTATACGGTTAGAGACAAATCGAAGTGATGATATTAATCGCAGTGCTACTTGAACCAGAAAAAATTATTAAAATGAACAAATTACCTCAAAGTATGCAGAATACTAAGAGAATAGCGACTGCGAATTGTCTTTTATAATGTTTTAAACTAGACGTAATGCAATTTTCTTTACTCGTTTTTAATTGTCTTCTTGTCGGTAGTGGTTAATGAAGTAAAAATGCTGAAGAAAACTTGGATATATGCAGTCGTAATTCAATAGAATTTCACTTACGACTATGTTGTGAAAAAAATCAAATTAGCTCACATTCATAAATTATAAACAAATCTCTGATCAGGGCATCGATAGGGTCCCTACAACGAAATGTGCTATAGGACCTAATATTTGGTACACATCATTCCTTCAGCATCATATTACGTAAGAAAATATTGGCAGCGGAATCCATCAAATATGTATTGATGAAGTATAATGTTGCTATACTGAGATTTCTATAAACCATTACTGAATAAGTTGATATCATGTTACCACTGGAATGCGTAATGCAAATTACACAGAAAATACTGCATTTGACAGTATTCCCGATTAATACCACAAGGCAGTAATTTACGTAAGAGATATTCAACGTGTGTCCAGTTGGATAATATTGAAGAGCACATTGTATGTAGTTCTTAAAATGCTTATGTCGCAAACAAGTAATGAGACAGTGAAGTTAGAATCTGACTGAATTCATCCTAGAAGTTTATGAAAGGATAGTCGTCTCTATCTAATCCGTCTACGATTTTTTCGGTATAATTGTATAGCTCCTGGTGGATTTATTTTGTGTTGCCTCCTTTTTGACCTAATCCTAATAACTTTCCTAATGCTCCTTTAAATTCGAGCGAGAGTAACATGAAATTAATATTTTGAATTCGAGTAGCCTCTTTTCATCTTTCAGGCGCCATCACCCACTTATCTTGCATATCCTTTGAGAAAGCATTCTTCCACTTCTTAGTGTTTTTAGTTGTATGGCATCCGTTACCACATACCTGATAATAACCGAAAATACGAAGCTATTTATCATCCTACTTTTTTTTAAAAAAATTGACTTCTTTCTACGAAACATTAGCTTCATCTTTCTCCTCTTTCCCATCAGATCAGAGATATTATAGAGGCGTTGATGTGAGGTGCTTTATACTTTTACGGAATATCAAAAGAATGTAAGAAAAGTTAGTGACAATTAACCGGTCTTAAAAAAACTATATTATAGTCCCTTTATACTTATGTAAATACGTTATGATATTTAAGATGGAGTTTATGTGTCTTCTACAGAAATAAAGAAAAACTTCTCTATAGTAAATACATTATGATATTTAAGATGGAGTTTATGTGTCTTCTACAGAAATAAAGACACACTTCTCTATATTAGTAAGACTAGTTTGTGTCGTCTATTTCTTCAAAATGAAAATTCAAATGTTTTAAACAGGCAAGACCGTTCTTCTTAACGCAAGCAATATTACACATATTTTTTACGCATCTTCAATCAGTTTTGACAAATAAACCAAAGAAAGCCTCATTTGTAATTTACTGTACAATCAAATTCTAATGTGTTTGAATTCACTTCATTAGTGGACTAACATGCTACACTTTTCATCACATTTCTCAATAACTTGCATCAATTCCGGTAAAAAGTATGCAACCGCAAAGGAGTACTTTCTTTTCAAAACATAAATTCTAAATTTTGTAGCTGATATGATACATAAATTCTTATTCAGTAAAAGGAGAGGATACGTACTTCGGAAAATTATGGGCAGCACTTTCATTAAAACAGTCAAGCGCTGAGTCTAATCAAGGGAGTATCGGGTACTACTATTCATGTGACTCCAATTAAAAAGTTCAAGTGCATACCGAATATCAGTTTTTTTTCATTTCATCGAAGTTATAATTGATTTGAAGCAATATTTCCTACACTCTTGATATAACATTAGCGATAGTCTGGAGTGAAATATGTTTTTCATTTCGATGAAGCAAGAAATTGTTAGTTTGCTCATACGGTATGACGGACAGACAGACGATAACAAACAATTAAATGAATTAAAACTCAGAGAGAGTAAATAACTGGATTTTATATGGAATTTTAGTATAAAAAAGAAGTGCGATATCAACTAAAAGGCAATTATGTACTTTGTAAAAAAATATTATGCGCCGTTCGTTTAAATCTACATGTTACTATTTGTTTACTTGAGACAGTTAAACCCAAAAATTAATGTAATTATCTATTCTCTGTAGCAGTTACTTTAATCAAGCGCAACTTAATCTAATTACACTTTTACAGTAGTTAAGAAACAGGGAATCCCCGTCCGGGAATACAGATTTGGGTTTTCCATGGTTTTCCCAAATCATTCCCGGCGAATGCCGGAATGCTTCCTTCAATTACATCAATACAGTAATCGTAATTTTTTTTGCTTTTTGAAATTAAAGTTTCTATAAAAAGTTAATCATAACAATAAAATTGCCATAATTTCTGGCGGGCTTTGTAGAAGTAATTGCAAACAGTACAAACTTAGGACAAAGATAAAAAAAATTACAACTCAAGGAGGAGATGCGTTGTTCATTTTCTTTCTGTGAATCTGATTCAATGTGTATTTTGTTTACTTCCCATTGCCTATTGTGGAAGAAGCAGCGAAAAAACGAGGAGTAAAGCGGTATTTTCTATGTAGAAAGGTGTTTTTTTTTTGTAACAACTAATTACGTGATTATCTTTAAGTACTATAAAAAATTGTTACTAGCCACGTACACTGCCTGTATAATCGAGTTTTTTACATTTACATTTAATTGCAATGGAGCACAGGCTCCGGTGGCAATTTCCCTACACACCCAACTTCCCGCTATTCTTCACTCAGTTACATTTGCAATCTACAAATTTTAACTTTAAATTCTTTTAACGTTTTCGGTAGGTTATTCATCATTCCCCTTGGTAACTCATTCCAATCCCTGACACCCTTACCTAAAAAAGAAAATCTTCCTACACCCTTGTGCCTGAAATCGAGTGCCAGCTTGTGGTCATGGTCATCTTTTCCCTTCCATGAACTACTTTTCATACCTACTGCAATATCTTTTCATGCCTCATCGCCAGTATACGCCCTGTACATTCCCATTACCCTCCTCATCTTCTTCCTGTGTTGCAATGAATCCCATTTCAGCTCCTTTATCATATCCTTCACTGATTGAATTCTGCGATAATTTACAGAAACAAATCTAGCAGCCCTTCTTTGCACCTTCTCCAACTCCTGTATTTGATACTCAAAATGTGGGTCCCATACTACACCACCATATTCGAGCAATGGTCTGATCAAAGATTTGTAACCCAATTCCTTTACTTCTCTCATACATCCCCTCATCACTCTCTCCAACAAATGCAGAACTTTGAAACCTTTTCCTACCACTTTTCCAATGTGTACTGCCCAGTTAAGCTTGTTATCAAAAGTAATGCCAAGATATTTACATTTCAAGTCTTCAGCATGCAATTCTTCCCCCACCTTATATTCATAATTAACCTGATTCTTCTTGGCATTTATCTTCATCCCATGTTTACCAACCCAAATGTATATCCTGTCCAGATTACCCTGCAACTGTTTACAGTACTCTACCGTTTTGATCCTTTTACATGGCAACAATCTAATTTCTGATAGTAAATAATCAACACAATTATTCATTAGAATAATGAATAGCAATGGTCCCAATACGCTAGCCTGCGGCACTCCCATTTTTACTTCCACTTCTTTTGATACCGCATTTCCTACCCTAACATTCTGTTTTCTACCTTTTAAAAATTCTTCTACCCAGCGAATCACTTTCTCATCCACTCCAATAGTTTTTACCTTATTTACTACCATTTTGTGGCTTACTCTGTCAAACGCCTTTGAAAGATCTAGTGCTACACTATCAATTTGGCCTCCCTTGTCAATTTCATCTGAAATATCTTGCATATATCCCACCAACTGAGATTCGCATGAATATCCTTGCCTGAACCCATGTTGCCTACTTGAAAACCACTTACGTTCCTCACATATTTTTCTGATGTGGTTACATATCAATCTTTCCATTAATTTGCCTACCACTGATGTCAAACTGATTGGCCTGTAATTTTCGACTCTATTTCTCGCCCCTCCTTTTTGTACCGGTACTACTATCGCACTTTTCCAGTCATGTGGTAAGCAGCAAGTATCCAGACTCAATTTAAATAATATTTCAAGATAAGGTACAATGTCACACCCGGCTATCTTTAAGATATCTGTCGTAATATTATCTGCACCAGCCCCCTTATGTGTTTTCAGCTTGCTTATTTCCTTCATGATTTCTTCAGGATGAATTTCAAATTTTGTAGTATCTTCATTTCTAATCGTATTGTTAAGCTCGTTCTCCGAATTAGACCTTCCCGTTTCTGATTCATTGTCCCTAATGCTCTCACTAAACCAATTACTTAAAATCTCTGCCTTTTTCAAATCCTCAGTAACTACTTCTCCATCCTTATCTATGAGCATCTCTACACCCTCCCTTCCCCTCAGTTTCCTGATGTAGCCATAGAAATTTCTAGATGCATCAGTCAGTGGTCCTCCTGCAGTGCAATACTCTTCATAAACCCATCTTTAGCCACTTTCTTTGCTGTTATTAAGTCCTTGTTTAGTTGTTTCAAATATTCCCTACTACCCTGCTGTCTCTTAACTCTGTTATGTTCTCTTCGTATCAACCTCTTTAACCTCCTCACTTCCCTATTATAGTACACTCTCTTTATTTTCTGCTTTGGAATGAATTTTTCTTCCCCCTTTCTTATTATCTCCTTGAACTCTTCCCACCTTGAATCTACTGTACATGTGCCTTCCTTCCATTTGCTGAAACGTTCTCTGAAATATCTCTTCATATTTTAAATCTGTGCCTTTTTATAATTGTATCTATTTCCCCCTTCAGTTTTGGCTGCTGGTTCACTGAATCCTCTAATATCCATCAGAACTGCGTCATGGTCACTTATTCCTTCCGTTACTTGACACCCCACGAGGTTATCATCGGGCTTTATTAGGAATATGTCCAAAATATTTTGCCCCCTAGTGTTTTGCTCTACCACTTGTGTAAATCCTCCTTCCCTTATTAAGGTATTTGCAAATCTTTGTTCCCAGGTGTTATTGATCTTATTTCCTTCCCAGTTAACACCTGGTAAATTTAAATCCCCACCAATAATGACCATTCTATTCTCACCTCTGAAATCTGAGTATGAATTTAATTTCTCCCCAAGAGCCTCATCTTCATCTGTCATTCTTCCACTGCGGTAAGCAGCAAACACCCTGATTTTTTATTACCCCAGAAATCTACCCCAAGTAACTCATGGTCTTGATCTATGAATGCCAGTGAACTGTGGTACTTTTTGCTAACTAGTATGAAGACTCCTCCACCAATTGCTCCTCTATCTCTGCGGTACACTCTGTAACCATCAGGAAAAACCTCACTGTCCAGTACGTCTTCTTTTAACCAACCTCTCTACCCCAATTATTACTTGTGGTTCGTGTATCTCTATTAAGTTTGCAAATTCGGTTACTTTGTTCATTATACTTCTACAGTTTACCATTAACACCCTTATTACCGGCTTTATATTTTCAGCATTTATCTCCTCTTTCCCAGGTTTACCACTTATTGTTTCAGCAACTTCATTTATATCTTTAACATCTATGATCTTTTTCATCGTGGATCTACAATCAGTATCACTTTGATCATCTGTTTCCGTCCCTTCACCAGCAGCCCCTAACCTAAAAAAGGCACAGTCCTGACCCCATCATCACTGGAAATGGGCTCCCTTACTGCTTTAGCTAACAACTCAGAAAGTACTCCCTTCCCTCTTCTATTTAGGTGTAGACCATGCCTAGTGAAACCCCACCTACCTATGGTGTTTACAGGCACATCCCCCAACACAGAACTAATGCCTTTCCCAAGTAGCACTTCCGTTTCCACATTTACACGCCTCACAGCGTAGTTCAATTGTGGCCGGTCATGGCGTCTTAGGACCTTCATGACCTCCACCTTGGTATGCTGTGCCTCCTTCACCGCCTTCCTCAGGCCACTCTCTATACTATAACTCGCGTTTCTATCAATACTATTCCCCGCCCCTCCCACTATCACTACTCTATCGTCCTTAGTGAAACTCCTACAAAGTGAACCTATATCGTCTATTACCTGACCTAATGTTGCACTAGGTTTGAAAAAGCTTGTGACCTGGTAACCTGTACCTAACTAATCCTGCAGAAGAGGGCCTGCACCTCTCCCATGGCTACTACCTAGCAGCAGAACCCTTTTCTTCCTATTCTTGCCTTGCACGCCCTTATTCCTAAAGGCCTGCTGCATCTTACCTACTCCTACATCTACATGAGGCTCTTCTGCTCCTGACTCTGGCAACAGGTCAAACCTATTTTTCCCACAATTACTGAAGTGTCTGGCTTCTTCATCCTGTTAACTATATTTCTCCTACGACCTGTTACCAGCTCCCACCCATCCTTCTCAACTTCCTCCAACCCACTATCTCTACTTTCAGCCTCTACAGCATGAGCCTCGACAAGCTCAGTCCACACAGGCTGTGCCTGCGCAGTCTGAGCCTCCATAGGCTGAGCCTCCACAGGTTGAGCCTCCACAGGCTGAGCCCCCACAGGCTGAACAAAACCATGGGAGAGCCTCATTTATATCCCCCGTTTCCTCTTCCCCACATGCCCAGTGAAACCACTTCTTACACCAACTACAACCCATCCCCTTCGCAACGTACCGACGGCAGGCGCCTCAGTTTCCAGTCATGATTTTCCCAAATACTTCAAACGCCTTCTAAACAAACCTTATACTTAAGCTTATGAATTTCGGAACGAACTTATGATGAAGAGCCGATACTATTTAGTGCTAATGTGGATAACAACTAATTAGTTACTTATGAAAGTTTTAATTTTTTATACAATAAGGCTAGGAAGTTTCTATTTTAGTGTATTAGATGACAATTAAACACAATTATATTTCACACAAAACAGGTTAATTACTAGAACGTACGTTTTTGTTGTTGTAAACTCGATTACGATATCGATAGTGGAACTTAAAATATCGATTTTGAGTTAACCTATTGGAAACAACTGGATGCTATATATGAATACTTATGTTTATTATTTATAATTTCTAGTTGTTTTATTAGTATTCCAGAACTAATTAATTAACAAACTGTGTTATTTTAAACCGAATAGAGTCTTAATATAGAACGATATAAAAAAACCTTAACAATCGAATTCCGAACTAGTGATTTGAATTTTTACGGTATATAAGAATTGTACACTATAAAATAACTTCAACCACTATGTTTACCTATGATATAATATTAAAATTAATCTAACTATCAAGCTTATGCTAAACTATCAAGCTTATGCTAAATTTAATTAAGTGAAACGTGCAATAACTAGCAAAAAGACCTTAACACAAATGACGGGAAATTTAAAAACTGTTATTTATGGAGTAATCTTAGATAATTATTCTCACTAACAATAATCGTAAGAGTTTAGATGATATTTAAAGTTTTTAAAGTAATTAAGTCTACAAAGACTTAGCTGATGATGCAAAATCGCTGTTTTGTGAGCTAGAGTTTACTCTAGTATTAAAACAGTTATGTATTACTTTGTCTTATTTGTGATCGAAGATAGTTACATAGAGGTATAATTCCTACTAATCGGTTTTTTCAATGAGTCCTGACAGAAAGGTACATGCGATATGCAGGAGTAGTAACGTTAAGGAGTTTGTAAATATAAATGTTTAATCGGTATCTGTCTTAATAAGGAAATCTAAATTATATTAGTCACGTTTTTTCTCTTCATATTTCGTTTTCTCTTTTAAGAAATCAATTTTTTACAATGTATTTCGGCGACTAACTAAATTTGTGAGCTAGAGGGTCCTTTGCAACAAAATTAATGGTTAGCATGGTTAAGTATTCACATAGCAGAATTGGATGTGAGATATTTTTCACGCAAACTGCGTTACTGTCATTAAAGTAAATTTATTTCAACCGGCGTAAGTGGTTTTGCTGCTTAATAAATAGAATTTTGTATTTCAGATGTGGTATAATATGATTACATGAAATTTTGAGTCCTTTTAAGTGTACTTCTAGTAGATGACCAGTAGATGACCAGTAAATGAAAGGTGTCACACGTGTAAATTCACAGTGATATTCACGGCGAATACAGGTAAATGAACTTACCATACTACAAGAAAAAAGGTAGGCAGAAAATAACTGACAAGAGAAAAATTTCGATTAAAAATAAAAGATTATAGCAAGGATGAATGATTAAAGTTTTATAGTTTACTGAAAATCATAAATCGAGCAATGTCAACAATATTCTTAACCAACGAACATTTGAGTATTGTTACAGTTATTGTTAATAGCTAGTGTATTATTATGGAGACCTGGTAGGAATTTGTCTCAAACAAAAGTCTCACGATGTCAACGAAACCCAGGCAAAAATTCTACATTTGTAAAACCAGTGCTGGAGAAAAGTGTTAAAATATGTAGGAAATGAAGTCTTCACGGTTGAAGACTTCATTTCAAGCATACGCCGGGAAAGTCTCCATTCTTACATATGTTGTAGGAAATTCTCATTACGGCCGAAGGCTGCCAAATAATGTGCCATGAATACTGAAGGTGATTTGACATTCCAGACAGTCGTACATTTTACCATGACACTGAGCCTTCTGCACTAAAATGGCGTTCTTCATTGGAGATCGTTACCTACCATTTTAACTGGATCCACGACTTACAATCACGGTGGTATTTTCAATAATAGTATTTGATAAACATATTACTCTTATTGCTACTATATTGATTTTATTGAGGAGAATCAACCAGTTGTCGCCAGCTGCAATTCTTTGACAACCAATTTTTCGCACTAATCATTATAGATGTTCGGCAATCATAAGAGCAACACGTACTTGAAAAAATATTTATTATTTGTTTTGATGTAGTTCACTTAAGCCTTTGGCACAAGTTATGGATTTGAACAAACAAAGTGTCTGTCTTTTGTTCGGCTGCCAGCAGGTAGGTGACAGGCAGGCGATCATCCTGTTAATGGAACGTCTGTTCCCTCGTTCGACCGTTGTATCCACGAAAATCCAATACAAGCAAAATTATTACTATCACCAGTTGCACGTAAATTAAATCATCTACAAATAATTACATTTGTACAAGATGACCCACTTTGGTCATTTTGCTACAGACTAGAATTCGTCACTGATAGCCCGCATTAAGATTCGAACATGACGCGGAGAATGGTAATAGAAAACAAGTTCCAACCAAACGTGCTTCCGCTGATACGCCGCAAATGCACGTTACTTTCCCACGTTAATTGATCTACTTATCTAACGAGCGACTTAGCCGGTAACTACAGAATGATGACGGTGACTTTACAATTTAAAAAAAAAAACATGCTGTGAGACATTTAAATACTTCCCAATTCTCCACAAGGAACAATCGATTCCGTCTGTTTCGAATTTTAAGCGATTATTATTACTGATGTCGGTAAAGAAACCTGACATATATTCACCTATAAGTGACATAAATAAATCTAATGATTTTCTAACTTAATTAAGTACAAATGCAATTTTAAGTTGAGACTGCCGTCTTAACGCTCTGAACATATATGTACAGATATCAAGTTCACTGGAAACGTTTCTGCACAGAATTAATCGTATGTATCATAGTTCTGTTATTGAATACTTGTACTTCATATTCAGTTACCATTCATTTCTTTGGATCCTCAACGCACGTGGGAGGGAGCAGGTTCGAATCCCAGTCCGTCCATCAAGATATGGATTTTCAACGATTTTCCCATATCACTCCAGGCGAAAGTTGGTATGGTTCCTTCAAAACACTGTTACCAAAATCCTTCCAGTTCCTTGCTCCCTGAAATTTCCCATCTCTAGTGATCTTGACGTCGACGAGGCCTAAAGCAAAAAAAAAAAAAAAAAAAAGAGGATTCTTAACGACGCATTCGCCGGAAAATGAGCGGTCGTGACACTGTAAGGCACACTGAATTTTTTTATTATTATTTTTTATAATCATACACCGTATTTTAATTAAATTTCATATTTAATAATTTAATCAAAGGTGGGAGAGTTAAAAGGAATGTTTTATGAGTTTTATTCTGTTTTCAACAGTATTTATTATACAAATGCACCAAACTAATTTTTCATCATTCACGTTTTTGACACATGGGACAAAAGTTAATTATATTTAGAAATACAGTTCTTCAGGGATTACACACAATTCACAATTGTTCCTAATGGGGCTTTAAAGCTAAATGACTTTATTGATTTTTGTTTTTACAAAAACAATTACTAAAGTTAATTCTAATTATTGAACTGTAATATATCTTGTAAATTACTAATAATGGATTTCTGTCGTATAGTAGACCATCAACCATGCAAGCGGATTCCTAGTTCAATCAGATGTATTGCTTCTACTCAGTTGTACCTTCAAACGATGTGTTAGACGTGAGTATGGTTCGTTATTTTGTTGTTACGTTCACTAAATAGATATTGATAATAATTCTAAGCTGCCGCTGACATTTGGAAATAATTGTGGCGTGTGTAGACGAGCGTAGACTACCAAAACTTAGCGTTTATGAATTAGATCAGCCACTCACCGTCAACTGTGTTGTACTATCAGCTAATGTCTGCCAGCACGTAGCTGGGGAAAGAAAAATAATAGTATCTTGACGTCTGAGGTAGTCAAGAGGTGAGGTTGACTGGCATTTATTTGTTTACTTACGAGAAGGCAATCGAATAATGCAGATACCTGGAACAGCATCAGCGTAGCTATCCTACAAGTTCTCTAAGTGGATAAATGAAAATAATGGTAGAAAACTTAGTAAAGCTGCTAATTACTTCTGACGTAAGATGAAACTTTTACTGTAAGTATGTTTACCAGCCGACTTGCCACGAGAGAGTCTCCATCCGTCTGTGTATGAGGTTACTTACCAGGAGTGATCAGAAACTAAGGTTACAAGGCCGATATTCCTGGAGTGTTGTCCGTTATAGAGAAATTAGTAGTGTGTCCTAATTCTAAGACATGTGGTTGGCAACTGTGCAGATTTTCAACTGCCAGCCACCTATACCACTAGTGGTAGGGAAACAGAAATGGCGACACGTTTGGAAAACAGGTCTCGCGAAGAAATCCACTCAGTTATTCCATTTCTGTGGACGAAGCATATAATCGCAGTGGTGTCGAAAATTTGCGGCCGATAGAGGAAAACGTCACCGACGAGGATCGCAGTTGCTGACCAAGTGCGACATCATTACTCTACTTCTCAGTTGAAGGAGCACCTAGCAGACTGACGATTCACTTCAGACGAGGAGGTGAGACACGCAAGGACAGTATTTTTAACAGGAACGAATATTCAAGCCGATATGGAGACTGTGTCGAAAAATAACCTAATGTAGGTGGCTATATTGGTTGTATGAAATAAAATATACACATTTTGCTGCAGGCTTTGTAACCTTAGTCAGGGTCGGCGTTAGGGGGGGGGGAGGGGGAATGCGAGTCAAATGTACCCGAGCCCGCCCGGCTGACGGGGGACCCGGGACCTGATCACCGTCTGTAGGGGCCCCCACTCGATAAGTTGTACAATTTTTTGAAAAAAAAGGCGCCCATGTGGTCTGAGGGAGGGCCCTAACAGATGAATTGGCCAAGGGCCCCCGACTCCCAACTGAAGAACGCTTACCCCGGGCCCCAAAATCCTAGCGCCGGCCCTGACCTTAGTTTCTGATCACCCGTCATATGTTACTATTATTACAATTACTATTACAGTTACTCCGCGATTCACTAAAAGTGTTTGGCGGAGGGTGCATTCCACCTATCAGGAAAGTTAATGGTTTGGAAGGGATATACGGGAGGTGGCGCCCATGGGCTATTGTGAGGAACCATCCCAGCATTCGCCTGGAGCGATCTAGGGAAACCATGGAAAACCCAGATCAGGATGTTCTGTAAGTAATTTATTAATTGTGTAGATAGTGAGACGAAAAGTGCGGAGCGTATCAACATTCTGCTAGATTATAATTGAAATAGCAGAATGTCACACGTCAGCCTTAAGAGTTGAAGCTGAGTCTGTTGTAACCCCGAGGTTTTAGTAATTGGCGTTGCTTTACCGCATACGAACAAAGAGGCAGCTTGACGATTTAACATAACGGCGGACAGCGATTCCCTTTTCCCGATTCTATAATGACATGTGGAACATTCACCTAGCTGACTGTGAACACAGTCATAGCCGGGATCGAAGTTTGGATCCCAATCATGCTGCTTAAACATTTTCGTCAAATCTGCTGGTTAAGTAATTAGAGATACGGTACCTAGCAAGTAGTTTGAGAAGAGATGGTTCACTTCCCTTGCTGCTGACAGACGCTCCCAATAATGTTGTGGTCCGGGCAATCTGAAGCTGTGTGGCGTGCAGCGCAGTAAATAGCGCCAACGAACGGAGGTAGTTACGACCCGCCAGGAGTAAAGTTCGCCGACCGGCCGCCAGTCCGCGCACGTGCGCGGCCTGGCGGGATTTCCGTTGTAGCGGTTCGGCGTAATTCCATTCCGCCGCGGGGTTAGGCCGGCCGGCGAAAAGGCGACAACCGTTAATTCGGTTTAGTGTCCAGTTTTCCGGCCAAGGGATTGTTTCCAGACGGGCCCCGCATACAAATGCTTCTTCTTCCCGTGCAGCCTGTTACAGCAATCTCTCGCAGCAGGAGCGGAATTCAGATGGGCCGGGAAGCGTCGAGGTTGGCTCAGGGAACTTTTTATTTCACTTGCTCCAGGCAGCGAGGAAGAACTGCGTGGACACAACTTTAAGAGTCATGTCAGAGTGAACGGTGGTGTATCTTTCATCACAACTATTCTAAGGGTTTAGTGTCATAATAAAAACTCCGTGCGGTCGTAACGATCTGGTGACAGGGTTTCTATTGGCTGCGCATTCCGCCTCTGTCGTATCCGCCTTAACCTATCACGGCAGTCCTACCGGGATACGGTGTACCTACAGTTTGACGTTGTAGTGGTGGGTTGGTTGGGTATTCCACTTTGATTCCTAATATTGCTCTAATTACGTATTGAATTGATTGACTTTCTGATAATTTATTAAGTATTATGACGATTATGATTTGTGATAATTTGTATTGCAAGAATCTTGATTGCTGTAGGATTATAGGTAAGCAAAGATTAAGATTTATTCGGTCTTCTGGCCTAACCATTACTGGGTAAATTTAACTTCTTACACAAGATGATGCAACATTCCAAGAAAGCAATACCTAGACCTTACAATTTGTCGACTTAGAGCAAACAATGATTGAATTCTAAGTATCTATATATTAATACGCTAAGCGAAAACTTCGGATCCCTTTTTTAAGAATATTACGCTCACGGAGAAGTGTGAGATTTGGCATAGTTAAAGTTTATATGGAGAAGAAGTGCAGGAAGCTAAAATCTGTATATAATATCTGTTACAAATACATTAAATAAAATAATACATTCGTTGTTTACATTCAATTGCTTTTTTTAGTGGCAACGACACTTAGCGATTCTGCCAATGTCTGTGGTCTTTGGACAACAGAGTAAAGAAAAAAAATATAATAAGCATTGTTAATACATGTTACAAATACATTATTAAATAAAAAATAAATTCGCAAACGTTTGTGTGCGTGAAATCGGATCGGAACCAACTATCTGACGTGTATTCCCAGCATTGAGATACTCTGTGGTCTTTGGTGAAACAAAAGAGTCGCATAAAGTAGAGATTAATCTTTGAAGTTATGAAAGGAATATTTTGAAAAGGAATGCAGTGATTCTGCCAGATACTATACATGGAGGATATTCCTTCCTCCATGATACTATATGGTCTTTTTTATTATTTAAAATGTTAAACTTTGGTTAACGGTCTTTTGATTTTTGTAATTTCATTACTTTTTTTTTTTTTTTTTTTTTTTTTTCAATCAGATATTTCATCTACTTTGACAGGTCGGAGAGAGAGCGAGACAAAAAAAGAAGGAATACCTATTTGCGTGAAATTCAAAATGATAATAGACCAAATTTAAATAGTGAACTCACAAAATGATGACATTATTTTAATGGATACATTTAAATGCGCATTAAATGTCATTCCGAGAAATTTTGATAGTTTCGAATTTACAATGCAGGTTTTTCAACGCAAAACATTTCGAATCAGAAGTCACTCCAGGTGAAAGGATTGCACTACTTATGTCGCGATAAAGCAAACCAGTTTTACCAGCCTTAAGTCAAAATGAATATTTTAAATCGTTGTATGGTGGACCAAATTCAAATGAACCATCGTTAAATAGAAAGTCGAAATTATTTTGAAAACATTCATAAATACATTTCATCATGATTATTTCGGAAGCTAAAATTTAGGATACAGTCACGTGTGGAGTGTATCATTTTAATTTTATAGGTATTGCAGGGAATTAAGGCAAACAATACAAGTTAATAACGTATTGGTGCACGCCAGCAGCAAATGACTATGCAGTATATTACATATGTATGCAAATACCATAGAACAAATTCATATATTGATTATTACTCTTTCACGAAAGAAACTACATAACTTAATGAAATACGGTCGAATTTTGACCCCTGGGCGATCACTAGTTTCTGTTATTAAAGTAATTATGAAACACCGAGCGTGGTGGTGTAACGGATAGCGTTCTGGCCTCGCATTCGGGAGGACGGCGGTTCGAATCCCCGTCCGGGCATCCAGATTTGGGTTTTCCATGGTTTCCCCAAATCACTCCAGGTGAATGCCGGGATGCTTCCTTCAAAAGGCCATGGCCGAATTCCTTCCCATTCCTTGCCCCCATCCTTTCCCGTCTCTAAAGACCACGTTGTTAAAAAGGGACGTTAAACTGTTACAAAAAAAAAAAAAAAAAAAAAAAAAAAGATTATGAAACATCGTGGTGACACAGGGCAACAATCAGATGTTATACATGTACACATTTAACGATTCCCGGGTGCCATTAAAAATAAAACAAACATTATCTGAATCATGTTAAACAAAGAGCTTCCAGGATTTAATGTTCGGTGAAAGATGCCGTCTAACTCAGGGGATTCTGCGCAAATAGAGCTCAAATTATAATCTCATGTTCCATTTATGGGTCACTATAGTATCGTCAACCGATGAGCATTGGCCTGGCGTAAGTGCACATTACCACATACAGACTGCTCCGCCTTGATCGTGACACAGCATTTCACTGTGAGATATCGACCTCACGGGCTGCGTCTCGTGCAAGTGTGGAAGCGACTATTAGACCACTTCTGCGTCCAGAATCTTTGATGACTGCATCAGGCCACTGCCGGACTAGAGTTAAGTGATGCATCTTTCTTTAGCCACCAAGAAGACGATGTACATAAATCTTGCAGTCCAGCGACAATGTCACATGGAAAAAGAAGCCCAGGTTTAACTTTTGTAAAACCCGAATTGGTGGGACAGCGTATGCCAAAAGCACGTCCAGAATACTCGCGATTAGCTCGTAGCTTCGCACCTACACTTGTGGTTGCGCGGGGCGGCTTTGCCTCTGAGGGTAACGTCCTGACCTTGAGCTAACGGCACCCACGTGTCCCACCACTATTGTGTTAACGACGACTCCTTGTTGCCACCTAACAGTTTTCTCTTGCCACGCCAGACGTTCAGATATTTGGACTGACCATCAGCATACTTCCATATCCATTATTCCACATTCTATTTGCTCCTTTAAATAAGCAACCTTGCATTAATAAAAGTTATTTACAAATCCTTGACCGCCCGAGTTTAGTACGAGAAAACTAACCTAGGACTTGAATAAACATACCATGATAAAATTATTTCCATTTAACAAACCATTACAATAAACAACGGAATGCAAACTACGGAAGCTGTGCCAGAGGTGGAGGTCGGGTTGAGGGTCTATGTAAGTCCCTGCCGAGACAGGGATTCAAACTTGGGACTTTTCGATCGCCACTCACACATCTTAACCATTGAACCACCAGACCGGTTAACGGTGTATTACATCCTTCCAGTCTGACCTTTCTACTAAACGGTTATACCAAATTATTGATTTACTTCTCGAATTAAAGGAGTTACGTATGACCTGTTGTAATATCTGCCCACATTGTTGTGCCTGATATATTAAGCTGTATTTAAGGAATTCATTAACATATTTTTCATTTAAATTATACATAATAAACCAGCGGTAAACCTATATTGGTACACGACCCACTTTTAAGTTAAAACATTTTTCGCGACCCACCTAATACGAGAGTCTATCTAATATCAGAATGGGAACTGTTGTATGACCTCGATATGCTATCGACTATCCTATCCTACGAAAGGCAAATTTTCGTACAAAGGATATACTATCAACAAACACAATAATTGATAATACATAAAACAACAAACACATTATAGACCGGGAGGCGGCTGCACAGATCATTACCTCAACAAGTTGACTGCACGATTAGAAGAAGTAACTCGATCAGCGTATTAAAATGCAACTGGTCCGCCAAGTCACTCTTTTGTGGAAACCACCTGCAGACCCGATTTCAGTAGTTGATTGGTAGGTGAGTGCTGAAATTCCACGATTAGAAATAACTCGATCAGAATGTTAAAATGCAACTGGTATGACAAGTCGCTGTTTGGTGGAAACCACCAGCAGAGCCGATTTTAGTGGTTGATTGGTAGGTTTATCATTGTGTTTTACTGCACGAAAATGTATGAAAATATGTAAGACTTGGAGCATGAAAACACAATGGTAAACCTACAAGTCAACCACTAAAATGGTATTTGTAGGTGTTTTCCACCAAGATATGACTTAGCACATCAGTGGCATCTTAATTTGTAAATCGAGTGTTAGCTAATCCTGGAATTTCAGTGGTCAACTCGATGAGGTGATGCTTTGAGCAGCCACCTCCCGCTTTATTATAAAGATAATGAAAAATATGTTTAATTATTATAAAAACACAACTTTACAATCAGTGAGATTTCTGGCACTGATGTTTACTGATGAGGGCATCGATATCAGGGTTAATACGGCTTAATTTAAGCGTAAATCACTTTCTACACATAGTTTATTTCTGTATTTGTTTTTCAAAATCAATAAAGTAGAAAAATCTCGTTCACACATGTATGTCGTGCTGAACGGCATCAAGAACTTCACAGCTAATTTAGAGATTTCAGGATACTCTGCTCGTACATTCATCCAGAAGGAATTTAAGGATTTTTCCTTGAAAATTGTCTTTAAAGAAGAATTGCAAAATAGTTCTATTAGAGAGTTTTCTACAGCTGTTGAGAGTTTTGGGGCTTTCAAATGTTCCTCTTCAAAAGGATTACTTATCCAAAAGTAACCATCGTCAATTTTTGGAAAGTAACTTCTAAAACAATTATTAGTAAAATTAAAATTCTTACGCGTACTTGAAATAAAAAAGAAATACTATTTGAAAATAAATCACCACTTCCTCATTAGCATTCCTGTGACGTTACAGCTGTCACCCCCCCCCCCCCCCAAAAAAGAAAGAAGATGAAAATAGCTGAGGAAAATAACTGAGGAAATTACTTCTTTCCCTTTCCTTTGCCTTTATTGCTACGAGATGTTAATCGTAACAAGATGAAAGCCTGCATTTGTGGTATTTGAACATCTGGCGTCACACATTAGTTCTTGTTAAAAGTAGTATACGTTACTTGCAAACGCTATTATTCTTTGTGAAATTTAAATCACTATATGCTACACCTGTCGTATGATTATGGTGTACATTTGAACAAAACTTGACAATTACCGCTCCAAGTTTAAAACTGACTTCATTCAGCTCTTACTTAATAAGTTGTAACCGCAACTTCGTATGATCTGTGGCTATCTTTAGGAAGCAGGTATTGCATCATGATGTATTGAGAACTATTAATGGAGAAACGAACTACACATAATTAGAAAATTTCAGCACGAAATGCATTGCTCCTACGCTGTTTGTCATACGCAACTACAGTCGGTGATGGTGACGGTTTATAGTTTTATAGCTCGTCAACATCATGGTCGTTAGAATATTAGAACTAGGAATTGCGGTGATATGATGACCATTATGTGGGTGAATTATATAACCGCACTCACACTGCCGTAAAATGGGTGCAGACATTACCTGACGAAATGGATGTCACTACATATTTACGTCACTCTACTGGTTCGACCTCTGCCAGACACAAAACTGGACTGTCACTAATTTAAGTACGCAGAATTTTTGGATTGAAGAACTTTTCGGGATAAAAACAACTGTTGACAAACACACTCTCTCTCTCTCTTATCTTTCTCAGTCTCTCATTTCCTATCACATAATACCTGAGATACCAGGCACGTTGTGGATAGCCGTGTCTAATGTTGATAATCCCGAGGAAGATAGCAGCCTATTTCCATACAAGATCGCAATCGAAGGAATGTCTATCCGTCGAGGATCTCATTGAAATAATCACCAGTACTTCATCTTCACGAAAGATGTTGATAGGACTGGCCGTCGTAATTCTGTTACCAGGTGTACCGCCGATGCAGGACACGTTATTGTTCCTAACAGCCGAGCAGCTGTCTGTATTCAGAGACTTCAATACTAAACCTTCACTATCACTATCTGTTCAGTGACGTTAGACGTTAATGTTGTGAATAAAGTTCCAGTTGCTCGTTTTCATACAACCTACATATTCCACCCGAGGAGAGGAAGAAATCAACAACACCCTGTATCAGGGTTTTGTCAAGGCATTTGCTGAATTATTAAAAACTATAGAAATTTGAAACATGAATTGCTAAATGCTGATTTGGACGCAACACATTTAAAAGAAAATTTAATGTCTAGATTTTATTCCTTCGGTACGTGTGACGAGCTATTTTCGCTTGTTACTAAAATGAACCAGGTCATTAAAACCGAAATACATACATGATAAATGGAGGAAACAAAACCTGTTTTCCCTTACTCTGACCACAAAACAGTAGAATTTTTTAACTGTGTTAATTAACAAAACGTGGAATGGAAATGTTATAAATGGACGCAAAATGTATCAAGCAATACATTATTTTAATCACTAGTATTGCAGCTGAGACAGATTTAGATATCACTGAGCAACATTTTATTCAACTAAGTTGAAATATGTGCTGTCAAAACACAAACCTTTCAAAGCAAAGCATTGGCAAACAACGTAAATTACTCATCCTTACCGAGAAAGTTGCTTCATTAATTGCGGAAAAACATCTAACACTCCATCATCCAGTTTAAGTATGGTACACCACTGCAACGCCACATTAACATAATTATCATTCAGCGACATTATTACCGATATAAAACAAAAGCTTGCAGTTTAAAACTGTCCGAACGGCATTGAACCCAAAAACAAAAGACAAAATGTAAATCAGCAGCAGTAAGATCATCAGAAAACTTTCCTTGTCAATATATATCTTTCACAGCAACTTTGGTATTTCAAGAATAGCTCACCAGATTAAAAATAGAATCATGACCGTTTCCTCTGTTAGAGCAACTTCTAGTATCATGAAAGAATGGAACTGTCAGGGACCTTGTCGGTAAAGGGATGGATCCTGTTTGCCTAAAATTCTGGATCAGTCACCTAAACTTCTAGCGAATATTTATTAATGTTTGTTAAATAATTCAGAAACACTGGGTGGTGTTGAACGCATGTTAGCCGGTAGGTTCAATTTCCTCGGCAGGATTAACCGGTTGAGTAAATAACAATCATAGTTTCCAAACTGAATTTTTGTCACCTGTTTATTAAACACTCATGAGTCATAACGTTAATATAATAATAATGTTTGGTAATCTTTCTTTATCTGCGAACGGAATGAGCGTGTTAGGTGATCGGCAAAACGCTTTGATCTCGCATTCGGGAGGACACCGGTTCGAATCCGGGCATCCAGATTTGGGGTTTACATGGATTCCCCAAATCACTCCAGACGAATGCCGGGATGCTTCCTTCGAAAGGCCATAGCCGAATTCCTTCTCGTACCTTGTCCCCAGTCCCATCCCGACTCTAATGGCCTCGACCTCGACGAGGCGTAAAGCCATAAGTAAAAAAAAAAAATGATAATAATAATTCATCTGCGCTATCGAATCCTTCAAATTATTAGTACTCTTACTTTCATGGGGTTTGTATACACATTACGGCTTTTACAGTATTTTAGTGAACAACAGCAAGAATCTTCAAGTAAATATGTTTGTTTTTCACGATCGTATGATTTAATACGCATGAGTCGTAATAACCAACAAGCTGCCGCACCCTTTCACACAATAACATTAAGTCTTCAATGCCAGATATAAGTTCAAAAACTTTTACTGTTTGGAGAAAAAATAAAATAAACTCGAATTCGTAATTGTCCACCGTGTTGTGTTTTTTCTGGTTTAACGCCTTCATTACGCTTTATTTCCTACAATTAGTGTACTACTCAGCGAGGAAGACGCAAACGATAAACATTAATTTATAACCAGCAACCATCAGTTAAAAAATAGAAATGTTGGCCAAAGTAAAACAATGTCAGAGCCGTAGTCAATAAGCATCCGGAATCAAGAAGTAAAACGAGAATGGCGTCTTCTGCAGCGTCGTCTACAGCAGTGGTTCCACCCGGAGAGCACAGGGAGGGTTCCTGATCCAACACACGTGGGCGTTGGGGACCAACAGTCATTCCCTTCCGTCCAGCATTATATCTTGCTTTAGTGGCTGCATCAAAGAAGGATTTAATTGCATTACTATCTTAATATGAAGATAGAAGAGGATTTATCGTAGTCAGCAATTTATTAGCTAAGAGAAATTTTGGAATGCGGCGATTTAAGATTGCTGACGGCAAATATGGCACCAAATATCACACCTAGTTCAGTCCTCTAATTAATAATTTATTTTTGTAAAATGTATTTGTCAATCAAAGTGTGAGCAATAAACCAATATTTTTTAAATCTCTTGAGAAAATAATTTTAGCAATCTGTCGCTGTTTTTGTAAATATGATGTTGTACACTTCACTCAATAGAAACGCCATAGAATCAGTTTCAAAAAGTGATTGTGAGCTAAATAGGTTGGAGCACTATACGTTACATTACTTATTACAAAAAGGGAAGTCGATGTATGTTACTATCTTGAAAGTTGGCGGTGAGTATTTTTTTTTTGTTCGAAGAGGGGGCGATAATTTTTTCCGAAAAGGATTTTTTTTTTACTTATTGTTTTACGCCTTGTCGACGGCTAAGGTCATTAGAGGCGGGATGGGGACAAGGAATGGGAAGGAATTCTGCCATGGCCTTTATGAAGGAGGCATCCCGGCATTCGCCTGGAGTGATTTGGGGAAACCATAGAAAACCCAAATCTGAATGCCCGGACGGGGATTCAAACCAGCGTCCTCCCGAACTGTACACCCGCCACGCTCGGTCCCGAAAAGAAGGGGTGGAAGGGTATAAGCAAAAAAAAAAAAAAAAAAAAAAAAAAGTTTGGGGCCTATAGTCTCAGGTGTGGTATTGAATTACTTCCTCTGGTCCTCCACGGACTCCACGGAGAGGTTTGGGACTTAACCATAGGCCTACAATATTTTGTTAGCTAATGTGCGTCGCTCTGTCTCTTCCCGTTCTGGTTAAATTCTTTCCTCCACCGGTTGAGGAGCAGTAGAGAATATCTTTGAAGTTTAACCGCAACAGAATTCTCGCTAGCGTCATCATGTAGCACAATAGAGAGCCTTTTCCTACATATTAGCTTACTTTGGTTGAAGTTTCACCTGGTTGTTGTCACTAGGACATTACGTAGTCTTGATACAGGTATACGGGCACATTTGTTACTGCAGTCTCCGTTTGTTCTGCTGCAGACGTCAAAACTGAGCGGCTGTGTTGCTGTTGCGTCTGACTGGGCTAGACATTACATCCATTGAGATGTCCTATGCGCCGTGACAGTGACACGGACAGAGGCGAGCATGGCTGAATTAATGGAGAGATGCAGATGTGGTGTGGCGTGGAGCATGCTCATTCATTACCTCTCGCCCGGGGTTCTTTGGCAAAACATCCTGCTGGCTCCTACCCCACATACACAGCAAATTTGAGGCCTTGTAATTTCCGACGATTCGCATAACTATCTTGTGCTATAAGCATAATGTCTATCTACTAGTCAGCATATTATGATTTTAGAGTGATATATACAAGTTATTTAAAAAAATTCAAGAAACCGTGAGAGAAATTTAGAGTATTTTAAGGTTACTTTTGGTAGTAAAGTATTGATTGTCATGAGTAGTTTGAATATAGTGGAACCTCAGGGGTCATATTCTGTTTCACTTATTTATCTAAAAAATTTATGTCAACTTGTAAGCGTTTTTCCCTTTTTAGTTTACGTGACGGTTGTCCGTACATACGCACAAGTATTTTTGTTTTGTTTTTTTGTTTTCGTTTTACTTTTTCATTTTACACTTTCAAGACATTTACCATAATTTGGAATTCTTCTTTCTGGCTTTCAGTAGCTGGTTCTCGTCCCACATTTTAACATCTGAGAAAACATAATCTTAATATCATTAGATGTTCACTTAAATATTTTCTCAAATTCAATTCAATTTTCCTTGAATCTTCAAACATACAATTTATATTTCCGTGTAATAATAACTTTATAATACACAATTAATACTTATCTTCGGTGCATTCACAGGTCATATACCGATACCTTTTCTTGACCGTCTGGCTGTATACATTTTATTAACAATTACTTACAAACATGTCAACTACCATGGGTGATACAAGGCACTGTGTCTGACATATTACTTCTCCATTCTCAATGAACTATACAATGTTTCCTGGGCTGATAATTAGAAGAGTCTCTGCCATCCTAAGTTAAAAACCCTGTTGTACTGTGGTATTATGTCTCACAGCCATATGTATTTATCGTTGTCACTCAAGGTAGATTAAATAAACTGCCTGAAAAAAAACAACATAAAAATAAATAAATAAATAAATTGAAGTACCCAGAAGGGAAGGAGGAAGCGAAATAAAACTTCATGGTATATGTTGTTAAATAATTAGTAAATAATTTTACTAAACATAATTATTAGATACTACCAAATAATATTTCATAACATTATGAAAAAATTAAGGTTTCAGTTCTAGTTATAGTGATATATCTTTGCATTACGCAAAGTGCCAGGCTTCTGGATGGATATAACCAACACTTCTACGTTTTCGGTATTAATTTTTTTTTTTTTTTTTTTACGAACTGACAGATGATAAGCTGTGAGTTTTTAAGATACAGATAAAAAAGTGGGACCTCTCTTAAGGTCGCCGCCTTACTCGCCGACAGTGATCGTCTCACTGGGTACAGATAAATATATGCAAGTACAGAATCGCTTAACACAATGAATGGCGTGTTCAGCTATGAATCGCGGTTCAGCACTACCACCCATGAACATCGCCGGCTACTACCTAGATAAAGGTACGATACCTCCAATGTTTTGGAGAGACACCGACATGTTACTTAAAATCATGACTGGTGGTTATTGAGGGAACGGTACATCGCTAACATCCTTAGTCCTCATGTGTTACCCCTCATGCGAATGTGTCTCTATGAATTGTCTGCGTGACGTCGAGGTACTACCGTGCCCAGCAAGATCCCCAGATCTGTGACCGATAGACTATGTGTTGGACCAGCTCGGACGTCAGCTTTGCCGCAGTGCCAGGATCCAGGATATCAAGGATCAGTTACAACAGTTGTGGGCCAGGTTGCCTTAGGAGACGGCACAAATCGTTATGACACTCTTCCCAACGGAATCAGTGCATGCGTCAAGGCCAGAGAGGATGCAAACGTCATATTGAAAAGTTGGTTCCTACTACCAAGTTTTTTAAACTGAAAGTTTTATTCTATCGCCTCAAATTTTTTCGTTCATCTATCGCATGTCGCATTACAGCCGGCCAGGTACATGCCCGCAGGTGTGACATGACCTAGTGTGGAGGCCTCATGTCCATTAAAACTCACAAGGGGAGGTTTTCAGTGTGGAAATTACAATCGTAGAACGAACAACTCTGGGAAATAGTACGTCACCTCTGGTTTCTCACCCTAAAGCAGTTCTCCCTGGTGGGCCTCCGTTTAAGAGAAATCGGGGATTATAAAGTGCTTAAATTGTATGTAAATGAACCATACTTGTACGGAAGACCGTCTATTTAGCCATGATCGTTGAGGAGGTGTGATGAGATGCGATGGGTCCGAGGTTCGATCCCCCCACACACGAAATTTTTTTTTCTGTTTGTATTTTTTTATTGCTGTTCCATGTTGTAGCTTTAAAAATTGTTTTGAAACAAATTCTACATTTTTTTTTTTTTTACTTTCCTTTGACAAATACGCAAATATTAGGATGGTACCAACGAAATGTACGCATTTATGTCAGCCATGAGATGTGTATTTCTATCATCAGGTAAAAATACTAATAAAAAAGCTTCAAAATCCGCCGGAACTGTTGCAAAATAACCGTGCAATATCGTGAAGATGCTGTTAAGATATACTCTCTTATTCATCACATTTTGCGAGCGCCTGTATTTTATGACTTGATAAAATATTCCTGGTATGGTTAAAAATTAACGAATAAAAGGCCGAAATTTGCAAATGTTAACGAAATCTGCTTCATAAAATGTTCCTGGTGTGCACGTAATTTTTGTTTCAAATGTTTTTATGATTCATACAATCCTAATATTTGCGTATTTGTCAAAGGAAAATAAATTTTTTGCAGATTTTGTTTCAATACAATGGAATGGCTATAAAAAAAATAGAAAAAAAAAATTCGCGGCTGGTACCCATTGCATCTGATCACTCCGCCTTAACGACCACGGCTAAATAGAGATTATAAACTAACGGTCTTCCATACAAGTATACAATTTAAGCACTTTTTAATCCCCGATTTCTCTTAAACGGAGGCCCACCAGGCAGAACTGCTTTAGGGCGAGAAACCATAGGTGACGTGCTATTTCCCATACTTGTTCGATCTACGATTGCGATTTCCACACTGTAAACCCCTCCCAGTCAATTGAGTCTGCCAGGCATCGACTATATTTGAAATGAAGCAAGGTAATCGACAACTGACGGGTGCTTTCTAATCATCTCTTCCGAAAACAGGAAGTATTATTTCTTCGTTCATCTATCGCATGTCGCATTACAGCCAGCCGCGGAGTGGGGATAAAGTGAAAGGCGCTCAGCAGTGCAGCCAAGGCCAATATGGCGGCGCCCATTGCTCGCATCAGTTGACCGTTTAGCATTTACATTCTCACTTATTCGTGCGATTGTATTTATTATGGATTCCGTATTCCAATACATAGATTTAAATTAAAATTTATAGTTGGATATCTTGTTTACTATTGATTTCCCATTATCATTCCCATTTTCCAATTATTAAGTTAAGATTAAGAACGCAATTTTAATACACTAAATCAAAAAAATTTCCGAAAATTTTCAGTTAAATGCTTAAAAAAGTTTCACATGCTTCGTGGTTTCATAAAACCACACAGTTGTTTTTGTAAATTTGAATCGATTTTGTAATCACTGAAATAATATCACATACCCTATCAACCCAAGCAATGCTGCAATGAAATATTGTTTAGTAATATCTTATGATTTTGTTTAATAAAATTACTCACTCATTATTTTATAACATAAACAATCATTAATGTTAGTTTTGTGTAGTAAAATTCATCCATTAAAGCCCTTTGTTCGAATGATAAAATACCTAATAGAAGATAATTAAGAGAGGCCCAAGTATGTATGCCTATCGGAGGTTCCTTCTCAGGCTTTAATTCGTCAACGTGTGTTTTCACTGCAACCGACTTTTCTTATTATTTACTAGCTCGTACCCGCGACTTCGTACACATGGATTAAGAATTTTTTTTGCCAGAATTGAATATAGAAAGTTGTTGGTAACGAAGGATTGGTCCCAAAGAACACCGAGTCGGCATAATATGACAGGACAGCTATCACTGTATCATTCTACCGTCGAACCTGTCTCTTGAAGAGAATCAATTTCCAACATATTTCCGTCACCATTCGATAAGGACACAAAATTTAGTGACTACAACTGTCAATCATACTGGATAAAATGTCCGGTGTCCTTCATACAGATTTTCTTGTCAAACGTAACAAAAAGACAGGGACTTACTTCCGTATTTATAGTATTATTACTGCGGTTCACAAAGATACACTGACTGCGAACATCCCCTGAGGGATCATTATAACGTAAAATAGTGTACACCTACAGCATGGCAAGACTACTTACGATTTGCCTCGCAATGCACCCCTAACTTTGTGATATCTACAGTTTATCATTCAATCCGAATAACCTATGGCCCAGGCGAGACTCTTACGATCAAAAACAAATTTTTAAAAATCTTAGGCTCCATGGAGATTTTGTAAGCCAGCACTCTAACCACTGAGCTGCCTAACTGCTACACGAAAAGAAAAAAAAAAAAAAAAAAAAAAAAAAAACATTACAGAGACGTCCATATCCAACGCGTCTGTCTATCGCCGTTCAGTAGTATTTCGAAATTATGAGCCAACATGTATTTTTTATACAGATAATTTTTCAACCAAATATAGACAGTATTTTTTTCCTTGTTTCAAAGGATAAGTGTGTAATGTTTCATCGAGATCGGATGAAAACTGTGGATTTGTATGAAGAACAAAGAAACATACATACATTCATCTTTATATATATATATTATATATATATATATAGATTACTGTGACAACTCATTCTTTTGAGATGTTATTCCTAACAGTTGTGTGTAAAGGGGTCAGGGATTGGAATAAGTTACCAGGAAAAAGTCATCTATAATTTCCAAAAACACTGAAAGAATTTCAAATTTGTAGAGGGAAAAATAAGGCAGATACGGGAAAGGAGGGAAAATGTGGATATGTAAAACCACTGAAGCTTGCGCTCTATCGCAATTAAATTATATTAAAGTTATACCAATAATACCAACGCGATAACTTGTTGTGTGTTTTCAGTTATATGAAACGAATGACTTGTAGGAACCAGCCACTCCTGAATCTGTTTCAACAAAAATATGTGGCTTTTTGGTCGAAGAGTTACTGATACTATTGCTTAGATCAAACAAAGTTAGTACAGAATAGTACTAGGAATGAAATAACGAGAGCTAGATTAGGTTAGTTTTAATGATGTGAAATCAACTATTAAACATTCACACGCTCGTATATTGAGGAGTTGCAAGTCACTGGAAGAATATTTGTAAAAGTCCAATAAATTTTTAATGAATATCGACTAACCTGTAGTACTTTTCTCAAGCCGACAGAGAGCATTTATGAATAAAGTATCCTCTACTTATTAATCTCCAGAGCAGTAAGGGTGCGTCCATAAACAATGTAGCTCCATTTTTGCCTCCTGTTAACCCCCCTCCCCCCCTTGTAGCCTGACGTGGCTTTTGCCCCTGCCCCCCCCCCCCCCCCCTCCTGTGCGTGGCACGTAGCTTTTTTTCCTATTGATTCCAGAGGAAATTTTTACTGTTTTCTCTTGTTAGTCTATCGTAAATTACGTACGGAGATAATTAAATGGCGGAAATAAATCTTCAAATGCTGTTGCGTGTTCTGTAACCCATTTTAACTGTAACAAATAATAGTAATAAAAGCTACGGGGCCTGGCTGAGATCCCCGCTCCCCTCTCCCCACATAGCACAGCGTAGCTTTTTACCCATCTGCTCCCCCCCCCCCCAAACCAACTCTCCCTGAATGCTACATCTTCGTGGCGACTGCAGCTCACTGCCTGGCTCTCCCTCAGGAATTGGGTTGGGAAGAACCGCCCTGGGATTCACTACTGTCTACCTGTATCTGACGTGGTTATGCTACAATTGGCCGAATAAAGCGTACTAAGTTGTCTAAACAGAGCCAGAGTGGGAACGACGGTTCCCAGCTATGACTGAGAAGCCTTAACCTTAAATTAAGCTGGCTTGCAGGATATAATGTCACTCAATGTGGCTTCACATGTCCCGTGTGTTTGCCGGCTACACCAGTCTAGCCGTGGGAAGGGACCCGCCTCTGCTAGCAGGGATGGCGCGCCTCTATCCATCACCCAGTCGGTAAACATCAAACGCCCGGATAGCTGAAATGACACTAGGCAACTTGGTGGGGACGGCTAACCTGCAGCGCGTGCTGATTTGCAGGCTTACAAAACAACGGGTCTTGGAACTCACCATATGTGTCCTATGGCCTGTGAACATTTATTCACTGCATAACACCTGAGAAAGGGAACTACAAGCGCCTACCTTACCTACAAATATTTTGAAAATAAACGAGACTGCTAGACTTTCTTCCTGGACCGAGCTCAAATATTCCGAAGTAAATCTGTACAGTGTTTCCATGTTTTTGCTTCGTGATCATTAAAGGTCGACTTCTACTGTGATGTCAATGCGAAACCAGTTGGAAGTTAAATGGAATAATTGCATAATAACTAGCATGGTGATCCTAGGATTGAATGTGCTCCTGTTTGATACTCTGGGCAGTGGAGCCGTGTATCACTGCTCACAGCAGGTTACCACGCACTGGGCAGGTGCTGTGAGCCCTGGCTACAGATCCCCCCTTCACATTAAGCCCCAGGACGCCGGCCATATCGCACCTGTCCCCGTGAACGGCCTATTACCATGGTAATTGCAGTCCATCGCACTGCGTGAAATATAGGAACCCGAACCAAGTCGCCGATCGAGTTAAGTTGCATTTAATCAAGAATACAGTGGGCTCTCAGATTTACGATTCGAAGTAGTGTTTTATTGTCTCGTATAAGCAATTGTGTAGTGAGGTCGACTGCGTCTATAATTACACATGAGTTGTAATCAAAGTTCGAAATAATTTGTTGATGTTTGAGTCGAGTCTTAGTTAATTAATTACCAGTTTTAGATTTTTTTTCATCGAGAGCAAACGAAGAATTGCAAGAAAACTGAATTTAATAATAAACCAATTTTATTTTGTTGTTTTGGAGTTGTTAGAAACCCATTTTCACTGATTTAATCGTGACTATTCGTTACACATTCTCTATACTGAAAAACTGTTTCAAACAATCCGTTTCCAAAATCTTATCGTATTAGTGGTGTATTATTGTATAAATCAAGATCTTTCACTGACCGAGCGTAGTGGGTGAACAGTTAGCGTTCTGACCTCGCATTCGGGAGGACGGCGGTTCAAATCCCATACCGAGCATCCAGATTTTGGTTTCCATGGTTTCCCCAAATCACTCCAGGCGAATACTGGGATGTTTCCTTTAGAAGGCCATGACCGAATTCCTTCCCGTTTCCTTTTCCCCAGTCCTATCCCGCCTCTAATAATCTCGACGTCGACAAGACGTAAAGCCATAAGTAAAAATAAAAAAAATGTTTAAAAAAATCTTTCACTGCACGATCTTCGAGCCGACTGGGTTGATAAAATATTAAAATTTTAACTGACGCGAGTAATTGTCGTTTTACCAGTGGTGCCACTTTAAAAAAAAAAAAAAAATTAGGATAAGAGATTGTTGGCATTTTAGCATCAGCCAGTTGATCGAGCAAAGTCACTTCAAATCTAGAATCAGGATGGCCTAAAACAGAATACCCTTCCGTAGTGCATCTCCAAATAAATAACACCTCATAACTAGTGTTGTAAAAAAAAGTTATTTTTCTGACTTGAAAAAAAAAAACAACATGAAAAAACTGTGAAAAAAACATGTTTTTTTTCTGGGACATGTTCTTTTATCATAACTACTAAATTTCAAATTTGTAAGGCATTTATCATTTAATATGACTGTTTTAGAGTTTATACTAAGTACTTATCTTAATTTTTAAATTACTATATTTTTCTGGTTCAATAGGAAAAAAAATATTGGTAACATTGACTGAAGTTTTCTTTTACGAATGGGGACTTCCCGAAAAGGCTAGGTTGAGTGAGAAGGAATCCACGTTCCCCATTGTTTGGATTGATTCTCACTATTTGAACTAGTGCTGCCAGGCCCTACAAATTTATCTGTAGACCTACGAATCTTTTCAAAAAATTAGGAATTTTAAATTTATCTACGGTTTTTTGCCTCTTTTTATTACTTATTGTGCTTTCGTTATATTCGTATACTTGTTAAACTCGCAGCGTATAGTGATACTGAATCATTGTCAGTAATTATGAATCATTTCCTTGCAACCGTTGGCGTAAACCAACGATTGAAAAAATAAAACTCCTACTTTGTATGATAATAGATTTAAATTCAAACTTAAAAGACTGTATTACAGAACTATCGGTGCAGTCTTTATGCACAGTGTGTACTTTGCTCACAATTTAAAATTGCAGTCTCAAAAGCTTTTGCATACAATACAGCCAGTAAAAGAAAACATAACTATTTCTGAAGTTATGGATCTAGAAGAGACAGAAGAAGAAACAGAAAATTCCAACTCCGACCGAACTAGTGTTGGTAGTGCTGATAATAGTGAATGTGGTACCGACAAAGAAGATGATTAAAAAATTATGTTACCTATAGATACATTTATGAATCATTATGTAAGACATTATATGATTTAATAAGATTTAAAACACACATGTAAAATGTAAGTTCCATAAATAAAACTATAATTTATCAAATATATTGCTTGCTGAAAAAAAACAAATTTAGAAAGAAAAAACAAGGGTGCTAGGTTTTTTTATATTTTTTTTTTCTTTTTACAAATCTGCAAAAAAAAAATTTTTTTTTTCAGTTTACAACACTAGTCATAACACTCCTTTTTCTCAGATAAATCTAAATATTTCATGAAATAAACAGCCACAGGTCATGTTTTGATGGGGAAGTCGATAAATAGGATTAATGTTTTTCTTTCTAACAAAGATATAAAAGAAATGACAGGACTTGCGAACAGTCTGACGAAGATGCCACACATTTTTGAAGTGCAATTTCTTTAGGCGCGTTTGGCGATTTTTGGATGGGTAAAAGCTTATGAGCTCTCGTCACTGACATGCTGAAGTAGCAGTATATCTGTAGCTAAGAGTATGACGTGTTGCGATTGGGCAGCAGTGAAAGTATAGACTACACTTGTATGTAGCATATATACCTTTCGGCGCGCACGTAGCGGTCTGTTTACACACATATTCCCAAATACATTGTACATACCTTATTGTAAAATATATATACCTTATTACCGCGCTTCCTCAGTCCCGGTGGAAGGTTATACATCGTACCTATAATATCGTACTAAGTCAAGTTTTTTTTTACTATTTCAACATTTTTTTTTATTTTTTTATTTTTCTTACATATCTGACATTAATTGCTCGGATTAGATCTTACAAGATTTTAAGCCATTGACGTTCCCCGTGGGGTAAGTGGCAAATCGTAGATTGAAAGGTTACGGGATCGAATCAACAATCGGGAAAACTTTTTTTGAAGTGAAAACTGTTTTACGCGCGTTGGGTGATTTTTGGATGAGTAAAATCATATGTGTTCGCGTCACCGACATGCTAATGTTAACAGTATATCTGTAGCTATAAGTATGACCTGTTGCGCGGATGATATTCAGAGTTTTCATTTCTGTTGGCGGGCCCCAATGACTGTCAGTTCTTTGCTGTTTTTTTTTTTTTCCTATTAGCGAGTACGGAAAAAGTGCCAGGAAGATTTGATTTTGAGGTTGACTTAAATCTTTTTCTGAGGCTCGATGCAACTTTATATTCCTTCAGCACGTATTCAATTAGTCTTTAGGCATGCATGCGTGTATTTTTTATGAGCACAGAAATTATAGCAATCAATAAAAAAAATTTTTAGAAATTTTAGTAGCTGTTGTGCTTGATAATTACTGTATCTGGTTTGGTGTTTCGTTTCTGGCTGTTACAGTCATTGAGGTTTTTGCATACAAAAGTTTCGTCAATAACGAGGAGGACATATAAACACTCAAAAATGTATAAGACCGCCTCTCTGAACATAGCATTCAAATGAGCATTTCCGAGTATGTGGTCTGTTTTTGTGTAGATTACGGATAGGAGGAAAAAGTGATGAAATGGTGCAAATTTCAGATCTAGGACCTCATTCACTCTTCACACTGTCGGAACATCACGCTTTTCAATTGTTTCCCACAGCACATTTGTTGGACAAATATAGCCAAATATTTTGTGAATCAACAAATAAAATAATTAATAGGCAGTTAGAAAGACTTCTTACCTAATCTAGAGCTAAAATACTTAATTAGCAGAAAACTAATAGAATCAAGTCAGAGAACCTGTAGGTTTATTTTAACCATGACCAACTGTTTCATTAATCTGTTCATTGCGGACTTTCCAAATTCGTCAAACAAATGAAGTAATCATCAAAACGGGATTGAAATCAACAATTTAGCAGTGTTATTGAGAAAAGTTATCTTTTACTTATCTCTCCATATTCGTTTCCTTCAGCCGTTCTACGTATCAACATATATTTACGCCGAATTTGTTATATATACTATATATATATCTAGAATTTATCGACCGTGCTATTATGCGCCGAGTTTCAAGTACGAAGTTTGTTTCTGAGTTCAATGTCGTCCAGTGTTTGACCGAAGATCTAAATGTTAATACCTCCAATGAAACTGCTTGCAGAATGAGTACCGATTATAGGTAGGGAGAGAAAAAGAAGTTTCATGGCTAATATCAGCCGCTTTTGATTCATCATATAAATAAACGGCAATATCTATTGCTCAAATGCGGTAGGTATGATTCTGGTATCAACCACATTTCCTATTCTGCTTTCATGAAACGTTATATACAGAAAATAAGGCCTTCATTCGTATATCAAAGATAGTTATGCTTTCACGAATTACGAAATATTTTGAAAATATAGTCGTTATTCTGTAAAAACAAACCTCCCTTACAACATAGAGTACATGTTTATCATTAAAATAGTGAGTGATTCCTCAAAACAATTAGTGGTTCCATTGTTACTTGCTCGTAAGTGACCATTCATTGATATAATATCAACCTGCATGTCCTTTGTTCAGATTTATGTCGCCATTTTTAGGTTTTTGTAACTGTTCTGCCCGATTTTACTAATCGAAAATGATTGCTTAGGACAATTAAGAACGCTTTTAAGTGTTAGTGAGTAATAAGATAACACAATACTAATAACATTATACGTATTTAATAAGCAGAATTACAAAGGTATACGATTCTGAGACGAAAATGTTGTGTTCTCCTTGATTTGGATACAAACAGTCGGATTTTTTTTATTGCTTCCCCAAAAATGTCAATACATTTACACCCAATTTATTTCAAAACCGTGTATCAGTTTTATTCTTTAAAATGAAAACTGCAAGAAAATTAAATGAAGTTTATAAAAATAAGTATTCGTTTTCGTAGCGGAAACCATTAATAGATTTTTTTTTTACATTAAAATAAATTTACTTTTAACTACGAGGTGCAGTCAAAAAGTTCCCGGAATTTCATTGTAACTCTTTATTAACAAAACATAAGTACACATTTACTTAATCTCCTTCAAAGTTGGTTCCTTCTGAACACACACACTTGCTCCACCACTCCTTCCATTGCTGGAAACAGCGATGAATATCCTGTTTGGTATATTCCGAGGTACAGTCGTCGCTCATCCATGAGAGATCCCTACTTCTTGTGCCAACTCGTCGATGGTCATTCTTCGGTCTGGTCTTATTAACTGTTTCACTTGCTCGACCATTGCTTCGTTTCTAGAGGCTGAAGGTCTCCCATTGCCACTCTCGTCTTCCAGCGATTCCTGTCCGCCATTAAATCTTGAAAACCACTCGTAAACAGCTGTTTTCTTTAACGAATCGTCACCGTAAACAAGGCTAAAAAATTCTCTGAAGCAGATTTCCCTAATCTGGACATGAACTTGATGTTCACCCTTTGCTCACACTGCGACATCTCACCAACTAATTACCACACAGACCTAATAACGAATTTTCTTAATCGCAACATCGATGAAATTCTTCAGCTGTGTACTGTGACAAGTTTTCTGGAATAAACCTTATCCTTTACTATTCCCCGAGTTAATTCCGGGGAACGTGCAGGCCAGTCAATGCTCCCCCGTCGTCGATTCCAATGCTGCGGAAATGCCTCGTCTAGGTATCTACATACCGCTGAAGGAAAATGCGACGGGCCCCGTCCGGTTGAAAGATTTTTTTTAACTGCTTAACGTCTCCTATAACAACTAGGTCTTTAGAGACGGGAAAGGATGGGGAGGGGGGGGGCAAGGAATGGGAAGGAATTCAGCCATGGCCTTTTGAAGGAAGCATCCCGGCATTCACCTGGAGTGATTGGGGAAACCATGGAAAACCCAAATCTGAATGCCCGGACGGGGATTCGAACCGCCGTCCTCCCGAATGCGAGGCCAGAACGCTAGCCGTTACACCACCATGCTCGATCCGGTTGAAAGAACAATTCCGCGGAGTTGGGCAGTGCTTGCAGTTGTGCCACCACAACTTCGATGAAGATGTCCAGATATCTGGGGCCATCAACAGTTCCACCGAAAAAGATAGGACCCACGACTTCATCCCAGGATATGCCACCGCACACTGAGACGCCTGGCTGATTTAATTACATAGTCATAAAGACGTGGGTTTTCATCGGCCCAGTACACATATTTACGTATGTTCACGTGACCAGACAGTTTAAAACAGGCTTCATCTGACCACACGATTTTCGAAAGCAGGTCTCGTTGTTCAGTCAGTTGATTACGCATTATCTCACAGAGCTGTATTCTGAGATCAGGGTCGTCCTCAACAAAGCCATGCAACAGTCTGGGGTGGTACGGCTTAAGGTGCAGCTGCTGTAATAGTGTCCTCGGGATACCCAGCTCCAGATACGCACGTAGCATGGAGTTCTGTGGACTGTTTATGATTGTAAGGGCTACCTTCATCTTATTTTCCTATGTCGACGTCATGCGCGGTCATCCAGACTTCGGTGCATTGTCGACGGAACTCGTGGCCTCAAACATGTCACTGATGCGGTAAATCGTAAGACGTGACGGTCCAGACAAATAAAATTCCTCTTCCCACAACCTACGCACGGTCTCTGCACTTTCATACTTCCAGTAGGTCTTAAAGATCCATCGTAGTTGCTCCTCGCTAAGATTTCCAGCCATCGTTTACCCTAGATACCAAAGAAAGGGTCGATTCAACGGCGGCACTGCCTACGCTTTTCTCGAATTCGGGCCATTTTTGAACCTCAATTTGTTCGGTCGTATTCATGCTAAATGTCTCAAGTTTCTTTACTGAATATATATCAGCAATCTTGGTAAACGTACTAAATTTTAATTTGTTACTGTTCTTAGTTCGGATGTTATTCGGATGCAAACGTCAGCGATTTTGTCACTCACTCACTCACTCAGTGACTGATGATCATCAAACTCTTAGGCACTTCCCGTAGCCGTAGAAAGCTGAAATTTGATACACAAATAACATTTTACCCACATATTATAACAAAACTATGAAACGCGTAAATTTTCATATACGTACCCCCTTACCTACACCTAACATGAAATAGCTTTCTACCTAATTACTTTATATACCTCAAATATTCACTGTGGAGTAAGCTTACTATGTCAACTAATGTGATAAATTTTATTTCCTTTCTTACTTTGGAAGTTATTGAAATTCAAAAATTTATTTCGGCACAACACCCCGACATCAAAATTCCACTGTACTTCCGGTAATTTTAGAAACAAGTAATTTGGTACACATGTATGATTTCATCCCAAAATAATAAAAAATCTGATATTGGAGTTTTTCCCCGTATTTATTTAATTGCAATCCAAAACATGGAAAATTCAGACACGTATTTGCGGCTTCATTACTTTGCTCCGGATGAAGCTATAAACCTGAGATTTCTGTACAAGCAATTTTAACCAAAGCCTTAAATTTTACTTTGTTCCTATGGTTAGTTTGGAAGTTACTTGTTATTTATTTGAGGTGGTAGTTAAACCAGCGGCAATGTTCATTGTTAGGCTACGACGCACATTAATTGTTCTCAGAGAGTGGTTCATTGTTGGTAACGTATATTGATGTCTTAGGGCCTTATTACACTAGGCGACTTGGCGGCGCAACCAGCCGGGCCACTGGTGGCTCTGCTCGTCGCTGGGCACAGAGTCTTATGGAGCTTATTACACTAGGGGCAGCCAGTGGCGCCGCCAGAAACTGGCGGCCGGCTGGCTGCCCTGCCCGGCCACCAGGCCGGCAACCACTGGTGGCCGAGCATCGTGGCGGGGCATTGTATCTTACGTAGCTACTAGGCCACCAGGTGGAGCCGCCAGACTCGTCACCACGCGTTCAGTCTACTGTTCATATGCCCCCTTCCTACTTTACAATTTTAAAATTGCAGAGATACTGAGTGTCAGGTTTGGTGAGACAACTAGGGACAGTCATCCTGTGATGGGAGGGAATGAATCAGAGGAGATTATAAATGACGAACCTACAAAATTTGAAATAAATTCTCAGGAAATTGCGAAGTAACTCAGAAAGCTAAAACTGGTGTAGGTAATATTACTACAGATTTATTAAAGATTGTGGGATAGGATATTGTACCTTACCTTAAAATTTTGTTTAAAATGAATTTGGAGACTTGCTGCTTACCAAAGGATTGGAAAAGACCGATAGTAGTACCAGTTCATAAAGGAAGGGTTAAAAATATGGTGAAAATTCCTGGCCAATTAGTTTGTCATCAGTGATGGGCAGAATGATTGAGAGATTGATATGCAACTATATCAGAAATCTCTGTGAAGAACGAAACTAGTTTTCAGATCGACAACATAGCTTTAGGCAAGGGTATTCATTTGAATCTCAGATAGTGGGCTATATGCAAGATATTTCAAATGAATTTGAAATGGGAGGCCAAGTTGATAGTGTGGCACTAGATCTTTCTAAGGCATTTTACAGAGTGAGCCATAAAATGGTTTTAAATAAACTGAAATGTATTGAATTGGATGAAAAAGTTACTTGCTGGGCACAGGAATTCTTAAAATTCAGAAAGCAAAGGGTTAGAGTAGGAAATACATTATCAAGAGAAGTGGAAGTAAATATGGGAGTTGCTGTTCATTATTCTAATGAATGACTATGTTACGGTCAGAATCTAGGTATTTTGCAAATGATACAATGGTATACAATAGGATAAAAACAGGTGAAGACTGAACAGTTGCAGGATGATCTGGATAGAATATCTAAATGGGTAGGTCAGCATGAAATGAAGATAAATGCCAAAAAGAGTCGGCTTATAAGATACAAAGATAAATAGATCTAAAGGTTAATTATGATTACAGAGTGGGGTCAGATTTGCTTGATGAAGTGTAAATTCTTTGCATAACGTTTGATAAACTCAATTGGGCAGGTGGTAGAAAAAGGTTACAAAATCCTTCATTTGCTGAAGAGGGTGATGAGAGGATGTAACAGAGAAGTTAGGGAGTTGGGTTACAAAACTTTGGTCAGATCATTTGTTGAATATGGTGGTGTAGTTTGGGACCACATTTTGGAGATCAAATACAGGAGTTGGAAGGTGTGCAAAGAAGAGCAGCTAGATTTGTTTGTGGAAATTATCGCAGGACCCAGTCAGTAACTGATATGATACAGGAGCTGGATTGGGACTCATTGGAGGAAAGGAGGAGGGTGAAGAGAGTGCTGTAAATGTGCAAATTGCTACCGGAGTGTTAGCTCCATCGCAATTAAACTGTATTCAGACGACAACAAGTTTTTTAATTACTTAAGAATGTCTAAATCGTCTTTCTTTTAATCATTGTACTTAGTAAAGGTTGATATTACCGGGAAAGATACGAAAATGAGAAATTCTTCTTGTTTTACACCCTTTGTCTTCTCTACACTTTCACTTCCACTCATTTCCAAAGTGACATTCTGTAGTTCACTGGACATATTCAACCACACAATTCGCATACAATGCGAGGATAACAGCAAAGTGACTGCTCGGTTGTGCGAGTGACTGGCTGGCGGCGCCACCAGAATCCTGGTTGCGTCGCCAACAGAGACACCAGTGCCGCGGCTGGTTGCGCCGCCAAGTCGCCTAGTGTAATAAGGCCCTTAAATTCTGAAATGTTCTTATTCCACCGATTTTTAAATGGAATAATTACATTTGAGAGGCGATTCGGAATAAGCGATAAACTTACAAAAACAAATGAGATCCCACAAAAACAATTCTTGTAAAAATAGACCAAGTCTCGTGTTCATGTAGTGACAAAAAGTTATGAGATCTTCTTCTGGGCCAAGTGTGTATTCACTTCACTTTATGAAACAGAATCGTTTCTCTCGGTGTCATAGATCGTTTATTTAGGATAAAAAATCTGATGACTTGGCCATTTTGCACATCATAATTTTTACTGAAATTGAGGACATAATATCTACTTTTCAAATACGAAAAAGAGGGAAATCTTGTCTTTTAAGTTTGATAAAGCAACACATTTAAGGTATTTATAGAGGTTAACTAAAACATGGCCTGCATAATGGCCATGGCATCAGACTTTTTATCCTAAATAAACGATCTATGACACCGAGAGAAACCATTCTGTTTCACAAAGTGAAGTGAATACCCACTGTAGACTTGGCTCAGAAGATCTCATAACCTGTTGTCACTACACGAACACGAGACTTGGCCTATTTTTACAAGAATTGTTTTTGTGGGATTAATTATGTAATCTTAGAAATATAGAAAAATATAAGTTTGTTAAATTGGAATATAAAACATGTAGAGTCACAAATTCCAGCTAAATTCTTTTAACACGGAATTCAGAAACCAAAGTGAATGTTTGGAATTTACACTAAAATCCATCTTAAATCTTTTGTATATGTAACTGTATACCTTCTTTCGGGCTGCCCTGTAGTGTATACCTGGGAGCGTCTCCAGTTTACTTTGGAGCTGAATTAACAACCGATTACTATAGCTTTTCTGGAAAGTATATAAGGTTGGAACCTAATGTTTCATTCCTGTAATATTTTAGCTAATTTGCGAATATGGCGTCTAACTGTTGACTTGTTGTTAACTAACGTTTTAGCCCTCATTTTAGAGTCTTCTTCGGTTATAATGGCCACACAATCTTTGTGGATCAACAAACATAGTGTGGTAGTTTCCAAAATAAGGACAGAAACATTAATTATTAAAAAGTCATTGTGGCATTACCTAGAAAGCTAAACTGACAGTGATTCTGGCCACAGGAATGTGCGTGAAAAAAAGGTAACTATTTGGCAGAGAAACTGCAGGTAGACATTCCTATAACGCAGCAAGAAAGCGCTGTTGTTGCATCGTACGACGAGAGCTAACACATCTGTTGTAAATGTGGATATTAGATGCAATACTCTTGTAGTGCTAACTGTGCCAAATTCTTCGATATTAACACTCAGGCCTGTATCAAAGCTCAGAATATGGACAGTATGATGACGAAATTTGTAGATGTCATAGATATGATAACAAGTTTCTGTAGAAGATTGAACCGACCAATACCACACAGGTGAGGTAGGAACAGTAATTTGACCTTTTGATTACTGAGCTTAGGGTGATGATTAAAAATCTTAACAGACGGTATCCATAGTACTGCTTGTTACCTGAATAATCATTCGGTTCTAAATAACAAGTATTTGATTCTCTGCTACTTTGTCAAAAATTTGTATATTTCCTAAGTTAAAGAATTGTGTAGTATTGGATGATAAGACAAGGCATTATTAGAAAGATCCCCAATTCCTTAGGATAATTATTCAGCTGACAAAATTTGTTGGAAATTCTCTCTTGATCTGAATTGTTTTTAATAGAAAAAAAGAGTTTTCTACGATGTGTGACGAGTCTACAAACAAGCTGCAATCTGGTCGTATTTCCGTTTTGTATGCGCTATATTCTTCAAGTCACGTTCAAATTAATTCTCTGACATGACTTCGTCAAGGGATAGAAAGTTATCCTGTCGTTGTTAAATACGTCAGATTTATTTAGCGTATGGTGCTACATTATATGATACTCAACTACAATCATACTGAACTTAACTTTCTTTTAAAATAATTATACATATATACACATAGTTGAGCGGTCAAGGCCCACAGTTGGCAGGTAATGAGGCCTCTATGACAGGATCGCCAGCCATAAACACTATAATACAACATCGAGGTGCTCCAACCAGGCCACTGTCCCCGGAGAAGGCAAATTTAAATTTACAAAGCATCCAGGAAAAGCACGCAATGGGCAATCCTGCACAATGTGTAATTCAGTTTGTAAAACCGTACCGCAGTCACAGTACGGAGAATCTGCCCAGCCCCAGGTGTGGAGAGTTGAAGCAATTCTCCCCGTACCAGATTTAATACGGTTTAATTTACACCAAATTGACCACGGTAAGTTGAATGATGGTAGTTTTGAGCACAGACTGCTAATATGAACTACGACTTTTGTACGTGGTTTCACCTTGTTTTCGCCACTTGCTGAAGGCACTTTAACCACAGCACTCCTCGAAAACCCAACAAGTCTTGCAGTTTCCGAAATGCTCGTGCTGAACCTCTGGGCCATAACAATCTGCCCTCGGCCAAACTCTAATAGTTGGTGCACCTTCCCCAATCTAAATACGGATAGCACGATCACTGCTACTACATGCACCGTACGTGTGTCTGACTAACATTCATTCCTCGTCAAGTGACGCTTCTATCGCCTGGACGGGTTTATACCGATAGTAGGTAGGTACTCATAATGTTCTGCCTGATCTGTGCATAGCGTTATGAATAAAATCAGTAGACAACACAGGTAAAATGGCATGTTTCTAACAACAGAATTTATCTACGCCTCCGGTGGCGTAAGATAATCTTTATATATAAAGATGAATGTATGTTTGTTTGTTTGTTGATTTGTTTGTTTCTTAGTTTGTTTATTCTTCATACAAATCCACAGTTTTCATCCGATCTCGATGAAACTTTGCACACTTATCCTTTGAAACAAGGAGAATAATACTGTCTACATTTGGTTGAAAAATTATCTGTAGAAATAACACATGTTGTCTGAGAACTTCGAAATATGGTGATAGACAGAAACGTTGGATATGGTCGTCTCCGTACCGTGTTTCCATATAGTGGACTGGCAACTTAGTGGTTAAAGCGCTTGCTTACGAACGTCGTGGTCTCCGCTTCAAATCACCGTGGAGTCTAAGATTTTTAAAAATTGTTTTTCATCGTAAGAGTCAGGCCTGGGCCGTAGGTTATTCGGATTGAATGTTAAACTGTAGATATTAGAATGTTAGGGGTGGAATGCGAGGCAAATCGTAGATAGTCTTGCAATGTTGTAGGTGTACACTTCTTTACGTTATAATGATCCCTCAGTTGTTGTTCGCAGTCAGTAAGTAATTCTTCATACAAATCCACAGTTTTCATTCGATCTCGATGAAACTTTGCACACTTATTTTTGAAACAAAGAGAAAAATATTGTCTACATTTGGTTGAAAAATTATCTGTATAAATAACACTTGTTGTCTCATAACTTCGAAATACGGCGATAGACAGACACGTTGGATATGGTCGCCTCCGTACCGTGATTCCGTATAGGGACTGGCAGCTTAGTGATTAAAGCGCTTGCTTCCGAACGTCGTGATCTGCGGTTCAAATCTCCATGGAGGCTAAGATTTTTAAAAATTGTTTTTCATCGTAAGAGTCAGGCCTAGGCCGTAGGTTATTCGGATTGAATGTTAAACTGTAGATATTAGAAAGTTAGGGGTGTAATGCGAGGCAAATCGTAGGTAGTCTTGCAATGTTGTAGGTGTACACTTTTTTACGTTATAATGATTCCTCAGGTGTTGTTCGCAATCAGTGTGTGAGTGTGAACCACAGTAATATTATTATAAATACGGAAGTAAGTCTCTGTCTTTTTGTTACGTTTTGACGACTAAATGGCTATATCGTTGTGATGCAATTTTATAAGGAAATCTGTATGAAGGGTACAGAATATTTTTTCCAGTATGATTAACAGTTGTAGTCACGAAATTTTGAGTCCTTATCGAATGGTGACAGAAATATGTTGGAAATTGATTCTCTTCAAGAGACAGGTTCGACGGTACAATGACATAGTGATAGCTTTCCTGTCATATTATTCCTACTCGATATTGTTTGGGACCAATCCTTCGTTAGCAACTTTCTATATTTAATTCTGGCAAAAAAAAATTCTTAATCCACGCGTACGAAGTCGCGGGTACGGGCTAGTAGTTATATAACTGCAACTACATAAAACTAATGTCGAGTGATATTATCGATTTAGGGGTAGAATTTTTTAATCACTGCTTAGTCCTCTCAGGGAATGGACTCTATAGTTAAACTTGGAATCCAAACCGCGGAGTGTGCCAGAGCTGAATATCAGTTTCAATTCTGGATAATTTAATTTCAGTTCCGAATAATACAATGTCGTAGGCATATATTACGATAATCATTTCGTTTTTGAGAAGTAATTTACTTTGAATGGGTAATAGTTTGTGGACAGTTTTATGTTAGTTTATCAGCTTCACGACATTGCACTAAAATGAAACAAACCATCTTTTGCTTCTTGGCTTATAGACTATACAATGCCGGAAACCCCATTAAAATGCGACAAGTAGTTTTTGAATGAATCCTTTCGAGGAACTGAACGTAGAGAGGTACAGAAACTTTTCTTCGTTTCTCATCTTCCCGACGTCACATGAAAGTAACATGCTCTATTTCATTTTTGTGACTCTGGGCTGCACAGCTGAATTTTTGCGAGAATCACAGTAAACAAAAACAGAAGTTTCTTCTCGCAGTTGAAATATTTATTGCTTGTAATATAAGTAAGTCGAAATATTTCTTTGTTTAATTTAAATTAGGTTAATATATTTGATGCCATTGCCAATGATTGATGGATGTGTTAGCGGGTGAACTGGTTGCTGTAACAATATGGAACGGTGTAATTTGCTTGACGATAAGCCTGCGTAAGCAGTGCGCATAAAAGGATGGTGGAGGTCTCTACCTGTAACTGGTATTATTTCGCACCATAAATACCCTTAGATAATGTACGTAATGATGCACGCTACTTTTAAAGATTATTTTTTTTTACGTACATCACTCAAACCAAAAAGGAAAATCAATCTCTCGGAATTTAATGGAAACCGACAATTGTTAGAATGAATCATTAGCTAAGTAATGAAACTAATCACGAAGGAAGAGGCACTCCTGCACACTCTACCCTTTGAACCAAAATAAACATTTTGTCTCTGCCTCTTCGTTCATTGAAACAAAATCCTTCTTTCTGTTGTGCTTCTCAAATTACCATTATAAAACAAGAAGCTTTCCACAGACGTTACCTTACTTCTGAGATAATCTGTTGCTGTTTGCTTGTAATTGCTAACGTGGGTAATTTGTTTCGGATGGAGTATCCTAACTGGTTTCCGTCATCGGTAATGCTGAATATAACTTTCAATACTAATTATATTCGTCGCCCTGCTGAACAGCGTTGTAAAGTGATATACGAAGCTATATCGTCGTTATTAAATTTTCACTATTTTACCAGATGATAGCAAACTTTTTTTTAAAAAAAAATTAGACTACATATTTGTTTCTGACAAAAAAGTAAAAAATAATTAATTTTTTTTAAAAAACGGAACAACAATCAATTATTGTAAATTGAACTTATTTTTTTTCGGGTTTGGCGCTGAGTGTTTCTTGTTGATCAACTAGCAAGAAACACGCACCAATCCAGAAAAGAAAAGGAAGTGCTGTTTTTCAAAATTTCCTGTAAAAAAGTGAAATTTTATAAGAATCAATAATTATTGTTTGCTACATTAAATAAGGATTTCTCGAAAACCCTAATTAGATATTAAACATTTATTTTCGTAAATTTTTATGTTTATTAAAGGTGAGGGACACAGAAATGTTGGACGGACTACCCCGAGTGGGTGCGTGCCAACGCTCTGGTCTGATTTTCTGGAGGGCACGAATTCGAGACCCACTACAGGCATTTAAATTTCCATTCTTTTCCTAAATCACGGCGGGAATATTTCCGTCAAAATTTGAAGGCCGAATTCTTTTTCGTTCCTATCTCTAAAATCCTCGAAGTCGGCGAGGTGCAAAGACAAAATAAATGACGGAAGTAATTAAAATTACTTTTGCTTTGATTAAACTCTTTGTAAATATGCGTTGTCAGAAAAAAAAAAGAAACTTCCATTGAAATTCTTCAGTCATATATATGTGCAATAGTGCTTTAAGAATATCAATACGAAAGCAGTTCGCGTATAATCCCTACTGTGCTAAACCTTCCAGTAGGATTCGGTCCTTTCAACAACACATATAACATAGCTAATTTTCTTTTTTCCTGAACTTAAAAAATCTCATGGATAGTAATTAATCTATGACATATCACAAGCAACACCAATCGAATGAGGGTTTTATTAAAATCACCCAATGCAGAATTTAGAGGAAAATTTGGAACACATTCATTTTTTAACCATCATGAGAATGCTTACCAAACTCGACCAGTTAATAATATCAGAAACATCCAACGAATCTGGAACTTCAGTATATATCACGATTAGTCCAGATACAGTATATAATTTGGTCAGTTTTAGCTTTTGATTTCACAACTTCTTTACTTTTAACATTCTTCACTGGATTTGCAGCAACATAGAACCCAAATTTTGGAACAAATATAGTATTTCAGAAGTTGGTGTTACTCTTTCTTACAGGACGTGAAAGCCATTGACTCACAGCAAAAACATTTCAGATGGACAACTCTCTGATGAAAGCAGGCTACCTTAACTAGGGCACATACCACTATCAGATCATTCACCAGATTTTGGCTGGATTTATGGTGTGTAGGTTATTTCCGGTGGAGATACCAATCTAACTGCAATAAAGGTCAGCTAAGGCAACGAAACAGTTCATCGTCAATATTCATCTGTTGACAATGTTACCACTTAGCGCCTGATCGATTCCCTAGTTACTCGTATTGGGATATTGTTTTCCAGAGTGCTCCAGTTCACTGCCGGGATGGTTTCTCAGAATAGCCCATGAGCGCCTTCTGCCATACCCCGTATATCACTTTCGATGCATATACGATCCCACGTTAGGATAGGTGCAACGCACCCTCCACCACCCACTTTTAGTGAATCGTGGACTAATAATAATAGTAATAATAATATTGCAGCCATAATCCAAGCTGTTGATGGTCACATAACGAACTGGAGCATGCTCATATGATTGTGAATATTATCTACTTACCAAGTCAGACCACCAGTGTATCATCTACTTCTGAGCTGTGACTTTTTATGCTTTCATTTTATTAATTGCGGTATATTTTTCCACCCCGTAGAAATACGCATACTTGTCCATTTTCGTGTTTCTGGCGTTAGTGTAAATAGACAGAAAGCGTCCTCAAAGAATTTCAAAATGTGTAATTGACTCCCGCTTATTCCCTCCCCCCCTCCGCTCAATTCCCCTTCAGGTGTTAATATTTTCAATCTTTTCTTCATGGAAGAAAAGAAGGCACTATCCTGACCGGATCTTAGTTTGGAACGAAATTACGTGCTTCAGTTTTGTTTTGCGCTGTAATATGAAAGATACGGTTCGGTTTTTCCATAAACTGTTCATATTTTCTGCATTATCATTGTTTACTTTTAAAATATCTGTCTTCCTTCCATGTTAGTTGATCAATAAAGGTATTTTTTTTAAAAGTCTTTCAATTAATCGACGCGAGGTTTCAATGCCCATTATTGTAGTTTCTAATACAGCTACGATTTAAATGAAATAAAACACCTGTCTCAAAAACCAGACTGGAACTATTTAACATAATAATTTAGTTGATCAGTATACAATAAGGCAAGAGGATCAGCGAGTGGCTATAGTTGTCTACACGGGAACCATGTAATCTTATTCCGTCCCGTAAACTGATAGTTCGGTCCATATACCTGAATCTAAAGCTATGCAGTAGATTTCTCAAGTCACAGAATCAGAAGAACGTGCTTAAGCTGTTTGTCAAATGCATGTGTCAAGTTCCAGCAAAGAAGAAAAGAATATTGATATTCTAGCAGAGACGAAAGGTTTTAACGCTGTGACTGGTGGTGGGACGCAAAATAACCTTATAACCGCCTGCATAGCAGTCACGGAAAGGCAAAACGAAAACAAGCGCGAACCCCAAAAATCCCACCTAATATTCTCCACACACTTACCTCCCCACAGTTCTTCGTAGCCTGTCTCGAATTCGTGGTCTGTGTGAAAAGGGAATAAATTGGCTGTGCAGGAAAGAACAAAAGAACTGTGCTGTGGGATTAGGTAGGCGTGACGCGTCGTACTGTGCAGCCGCTGACAGCTGTTTGGAGTGCCGACGTGCCGCAGACAGGTGAAAAATTGGATCGCGTTGATCGATGGGCGCAGAATAAGGTGCCAAGCTTCCTCAAATATTTATTTTTTTCCTCGAAGGTCCGTGCTGCGGCGCGGTTTTATGCAAGGTAAGAATGTTCGGTAATGATGTGCACTGGGAAAGAGTCCACATGTAATATTCAGAGCGATCCGCAAACATGAGGATTTCGCTACACGTCTATATTATGTGATTGCTTGTCATTCTCGTCTCTTTAAATTCATGTCCCTGGTGTGTCCTAGCTTAACAAGGCAGAGACATGTAGAAACGTAGTTGAAAGTCAGCAGAAACGCACAATAAAATGAGGCATAATGTTGCAGTCACATAAGTTTATGAATATTGTGGAATTGATTTTGATTACAGTAAAGCATCGATCGATTATCGGAAACAAGAAACATTGATACATATTAAACAGAAAACTGTATATACAAGGGATGATCAAATGAAAAGGTACGAGACGACACGGTGGGTACAAATGTAGGCTTTATTCAAAATATACACCATAGGCCTGAGCACAACGATCCCACTGATGAACAAGCCGCAGGATTCCTTGTTCCCAGAATTACTGTGGCCGTGATGAGACCCAGTCCTTCACAGCGTCCTTGAGTACGTCGTCCGAGTTGAAGCACTTCACTTTCAGCTGTTTCTTCAGTGGATCAAACACATGGAAATCGCAGGGCGACATGTCCGGACTGTAGGGCGGATGGTCCAACGTCTTCCACTTGAACTTGGCCAGTTCCATGTGTGTGACTCTGGAGACGTGTGGACGCGCGTTATCATGGAGCAGAACCACACCCTCCGTGAGCAGCCCCGGTCTTTTGTTCTTGATGGACCTGCTTAGGCGTCGGAGTGTCTCACAGTACACATCCCCCACCTGTACGCCATCCTGTCCTCATACGGACTGCCGCATCATTTGGACGCCGCTTTTGATAAGAGCCTCTGCTCTCTACTGCGCATGCGGGCGCCCGCGCATGCTCCGATCCCAGTCAGAGACTCCAATCGCATCCCGAGATGTCTCGCTACGTTCTCCCATGGCGGAATATGCAAAATATTTAACTGTTACGTTTTTACGTCGTTTCATACCTTTTCATTTGATCACCCCTTGTAGTAGGCCTATATGTAATTGTAGCACATGTCTTACAAATAAGATAACACAAAACTTAAAGTACTAACTTTGTTTAACAAGTAAAAATTTGGCCTCTTTTGCAGTTTTGCACCTCACAAAAATTTTAAAGTCGTCAGTTGGAAAGCATCATATTCTTATTGCTGTTGTAACCGCGCTATAGCTATCTTCAGGAAGTGAAAAGCACGATGGGTAGTCCTGCTCAGGCACTTCCTCGTTATTACAAGGGACTTGATCGTCGATAACAATGGCAATGATTTCATAGTCCGTCAATTGTTGATAGCTAAGGTCATCGACTTCACATTCCATCCAGTCTTGAATATTTTCCTGATCTCGTTCTTCAAACCTTGAAGATTTTTCAGTCAATTCAGTCTAATCTGCTACATATTGGTTGATCATATTGCTTGATTTTACTAACTTGGACGTTTTTGGCTAACGGATTATTCAGTTGATCAGTATCTGGTTAATCGACGTTCTATTGTAATGTTTTATCATCATTAAGTTTTTCCCATATCCAGAGGTAATAGAGACTAGGCCTCGGAGAAACATTTATTAGAATGATGGTCGTGGAAAGACATGAACTTATAGCTATAAATTATGCGGAAACCGAATTTTTAATGCAATTATGCGTCAACTGATGTACAACAGTTGTGATTTTCAGTTTTAATTTAAAAAATCTTTGTACTATCTGCCGCAATTAAATCTTACGTTCCTACAATTTAAGCTGTGTCCTCTTCATTTTTCCCGGTAAATCTGATCTTTATAACAGCGACTTATTCGGAAAACCGTGGAACTTGTCTTTTAACGCCGTTTTGTATTATTCAGTTTGTGTAATATATATTTTTATGCGGATATTATTGATCAATCTGATGTTATTACGTAAACATAACAACAGATTGTAAACCGTACAAATGGTGCACTTATAGAGGAGGTATTTGAACTGTCTTAGGTCGAGCATGGGACTACATTAATGCAGTCAGTCTGATTGCTTGGTATGACGCTGGTTGTGGATAAACGTAATCGTCGTTGTTCACTGATTATAACACAGATTTTGGGGAAAAAATGTGTCGTCAGTTGTTCCACAAATTTCGTAGTTATATGGCTTGGAACCAGGATATTAAAGGGGTTTGTGAACATGATCGTATGGTTTCTGTAGTGCAGATTAATTATTTCTCCACTCGGTTCAATACTTGTGAGTCGTTCATTATGGTTCGGTGCTATTTACTATAATAGATTTCGCTACCATCAAATTGATTAATAAGCGTGCAGAGCATTCTTGGTTTGTGGAAGAAGCAATTATTATTAGGTGAAACCAAATGAAACGTCAGAAACAAACCGAATTATGTGACTTGACCTATAAGAACAAACCTTAAGTTATATCACAAACAAATTATTATACCAAGCCATCAAAGATCATAGAATACGTTTTTTCCAGCCAGGGACATTAAGTACCTATCTTGTAAGCTCTTTACTACTCGATATAAAGCTTTTATAAAAAGAAGAATCGTCCTGCCCTGAAACACAAAACGAACGGTAAATAGTAAGAACTGTTGACTATGTACCATGCGGTCTGGTGGCTTCGTGGTCAAGGCGTCTGAGAGGAGATCGGAAGGTCCGCGGTTCAAATCCCGGTATCTCCTTGTAATTTCAAGTGCCCTTAACTACGGCAAAGCTTACTTGGTTTGAGGTTCATGAGAACGCTTCCGTAGTTCAAATTCGACGTTGAACTGCAAGTCCCGCAAACTCGGTAGAATTACCGGGAAGGGTTAGGGTTGCCACACCAAGAGGCGCATGCGTGGCGAATCGACAACTCTGTTACTCGGCGGACAAACACTTCAGGGATTAACAGGCTGAAAAGGCCATACGCATTTACTTTCATTGCACACTCCACTGATTCAGTCGTAACTTTACAGGTAATAATGTGAACACGACCCCGTTACATCTAAGTGATGAACAATGTCACGCAAGTATCTTAAAATGATAGAATATTAGTTTTTTATCTCTCTCTGACATTAATGAAGCCTGATAGGAGATTTCGGAAGGGGAGGAGTAGGAACTGTTTTACTAATTAGAGTACACGTATGTCGATTCAAAAATAACAGGATACTAATTTTTCCGTCAAACAAATGAACCGCAAAAGGGGACATACAGTGGAGAAGCAGGAAATATTTCTGCGCATATGTGTAATTCTTCAACCTACAAAAAGTTTTGACTGAGTGAAGTTAACACATGTCTGATTTCATTCGCCACAAAATCTGGAGTATGTTGGTTGCGAATTGATTCTAATCGAGCAGTAAAATGGTGTCGATCAGTGATTGGAATCCTCAGTAGGTGGAACAAATTTACATAAGCAAAAAGCACTCTGTACACTCCTATCCGGGTGACATTACGGCTTACAAAGAAGATAGATTATTTATATCAGTGATGACCGACGCCGACAAAGGGTATGGTGGAGAAGTTTAAACGAAAGCAACCTAAAACGAGGACTGTAGCCTTCAACTACATCACGCTTTACACTCAACTTGGACGAAATACGCCACTTCGCCACAAACAGGTCGGTATTTGTTAAACTTGCTGACACGTCTCCTGGTTTAGCTAGAAAATAGGGTTGGCCTGTATCCTTGCGGGGACGGGAGATTGTGGAGGCTATCCAAAAAGCTGAGAGGCCACATAAATTAGTAATGTAACCAGTAACACAGAAGAGAGGAGCATTTAATCAATAATAAACAAACGACGAATGTAACAGGGCCTAATTTAGTATTTAGATACTATGCTGTATGGATGTAGGTTAAATAAAAAAAAATGACGAATCGTCTCCTAACTGGTCAGCAACAAGGAACTTTCTATGATTAGAGTGTGTCTAAAATAGCGTGCAGGATGTCATGTCACAATTATCTCCTGGGAGAAGGATGAGGAATTACAGCAGAACTGATGGATTCTGTTAGGGAGCGTCCTTTAATTACGTGAGGTGAAACACAAAAAGGGGGGGGGGATGTCCGGCGAAATCTCAAAAAGGGAGAGTCGATGGAAAACTCACGTCATCTTTTAATTTCTTGAAGAACAGTAGAGCTGAAAGTAAAAAAATTCTTGAAGAACATTTCAGAGTGCAATAGATTCAGAATGAGTAAGAGATTCAAGTACTAGGAACGGTGAAATTATGACTTATTATCATTAATAATAAAAGACCAGCTTGGTCATGATGTCTGTCACTCCTTCTTCGGCAGGCCAATGACGGCCGGAGATGATTTCACTTTGTGTTCATAGAGGTCGCTATTATAGAAAGCTAAGGAAGATTACTTACTTATGTTTGTGTAACGATTTAATACGTTATAAATTTAAATGAAAATTGCAAACCAACCATAAAGAAAGGTATTTATTAACTCTGTATATTGATTATTAAGATACTTGACTACCTTCTGAAATATTCCCTATCTGTAAATAGATTGTGCTTTTTAGAAAGCCAAGAATGAACGAAAGGTGTTTAACAAAGTACAGCATATGGCACTGTGTAAATGAGTCGATATATTTTACCTTTGCAAACCAATTATAAAGAAAGGTTTGAATTTCGTTTAAATCTGCATGGTTCTTATTAATAATTTTATTTTCATTGTGTTCTCTGCGGCAGTTACTAGAACCAGGGGACAAAAATATATACTTTTTTTTGGCAGTTCGGAAGAAACAGATTTTTTTTTTATTAAATAATAGGAGAAAGTTAACATGAAACGTAGGTTAACTCAAAATATATCGTTAAGTATGTGATAAATTTGGTGGTTGCTAAGATCTCCACAGTTTCCCACAGAATTCACGGAGTTAGAGATCCCCATTCCCATTACAACGTTTTCGGTATCAGAAGCTGTGTTACCGTCACCGATACGTGGCCTCCGAATGACGATATGTAAAAATAGATTGTTAAAAATTAAATACGAAAATATTTATTCGTTATTCATTTTTGAATTTTTTCTTTGCTTGTAAAATTATTCAGAACAATAAAAATGGCCACCACTTTAACAGGTTTTACAACTATTTCCATTAATAAATAACGTAAAACAAGTAGTTTACATAAAGTCAGTTTTCAGTACTTCTTTCTACTTTTCGGTGGGTTGATGACATATTGCTTCAGCTTCCATTTTCCTTAAACGCTTTTGGATTCCTTGAATGTTGTTCATTCAGTGTATCTTGTTTCATACGTCTAAAATACTTAATTTCTAATAGAGTGAATCACTCGTTTCACTAATTAGTCATTCATATATTTATGATAATTCCATTTAATATTTTCTAAAAACTTACCGAGCGTGGTGGTATAATGGTTAGCGTTCTGGCCTCGCATTCGGGAGGGCGGCGGTTCGAATCCCCGTCCGGGTATCCAGATTTGGGTATTTCATTTTTTTCCCAAATCATTCCAGGCAAATGCCGGGATGCTTCCTTCAAAAAGGCCATTGCCGAATTCCTTCCCATTCCTTGTTCCCCATCCTTTCCCGTCTCTAAAGACCTCGCTGTTAAGAGACGTTAAGCAGTTTAAAAAAAAAGTCTAAAAACTTGATTTTACTTTCTGGGGCCAAACACATAAATTCGGCATTACTTTGCTTTGGGGATCTCTAACTCCGTGGATTCTGCGGGAAGCGGCGAAGATCACAGTAACCACCTAATTTAGCACATACTTAACTATATATCTTGAGTTAACCTACGTTTCATGTTAACTATATCATATTATTTAATTTAAAAAAAAAAATCATGTTCGTTATGATCAGTCAAAAAAAAAAAAAAAAAAAATTGTTGTCTGGTTCTAGTAAGGATTAGCTGGAAAGATGCTTGTTATTCAAAGAAGACATAAAAACTATAAGTTAGTCACTTTTTACGTGGAGGTTCCTTATTTATCCCCGTGAAATTGTCTATAATCACCAATTATATGCTAAATTAAATATATCTATAAACTTCTAACGTTTCCGGCATTTGTTTCTACTTTAGTGTGACCTTTCTGGATATAATCTTCTGAAACTACACAGTAGATACGTTGGAGCTTGTTATGAGGCAATGCGTTAGCGGAAGTTCCTATTGTGCCGTGTCTCGGCAACGGCGCAGTGTATTACGTCCACTTTCCCGGAGAGCGCGCGCTCAACTTGCCCCTGTGTAGTACACAAGGCCGCGCGCCTTGTCACAGGCGAGCTCTTGAGACGTACAGACATCAGGCACTACAGCCCGGGCGCTAACAGCCGCCTCACGGGTATTAATGAGCAAGTCTGCTGCCAACTAATATCGGCAGTGAGGCCCCGCCCACACTAATTTCGACGCCGCGGCAAGCAACTTGTGCTCCACAGCACGGCACGTGTGTGCGTCAGCGTGCAGGCTTCGCACACACTGTCACAGAACCCACTAACAAGGTCCAACAAGTAACAATAGTCAATGGTCGGCTCCGTTGCGAGTGGCGCGTCCATTGTGGAGTTAGTTTCACATCGACACCTGCTGTGCAGCTGCCCGGAGCAGGAGGAATTGACGCTTCTGAGGTGCATAGAGATAACTATGTGATTCAGGTGGAAGGAGGGAAAATTTTTCACTAGAATAATTGAGTATTATAGTCCATTTGATGCCATCGTTTGGAAAATGACATAAATCCAAAAAATTTCAAAATGGACTATATTATTTTATTTTTTATGTACATTTTTACCGAGCATCTAGAGGCTAAACTGAGCCGCTAAATCTTTTTCACTAAAGACAATAATAATCATAATGATAAAATACAAGTAGAACCCCATGAATGGAAAAAACAACTAAATTAGGAAACAAGTTCCAATAGAACAACGGAATCAAATATATAACTACAAGGATATACAGGGTGATTATAATTAAAGTTTAAGTTTCAAAACGCTCTAAAAAACTAACCACTGATTAGAATGACGTCAAAATTGAACGGCGTATTATTGAAGAAGGGGAAAAGAACATGAACGACAAAAGCATCCATCCAATCGGTTTTTAACTGTCCTGAGGCCAAAACCCGCATAAAAAGCATGAATCCAATCAGTTTTTAAGTTTCGCGAGACTGGCGCAAAACATGTTCAATATGCTGTCCACTGTTGGGTGCAACAAGATTAAATCGGGAAACAGCATGTTCCACAACCGATCGAAGCGTCACCGGGGTCAAGTTGAGAATGTGTCTTCAATTCAGCTACGTTGGCAATCGGAGTACTGAACACATCTTTCAGATAACCCCACAGTCAGAAATCACACGGATTAAGATCAGGTGATCGGGCCGGCCACGCTGTAGGGAAATGACGACTGATAATTCTAGCATTTCCGAAATGCCGCCTCAACAACTGCTTCATTCGATTTGCAATGTGCGGAGGAGCGCCATCTTGTATTCATGTTATTTCCCCCTTCTTCAATAATACGCCGTTCAATTTTTAAGTCATTCTAATCAGTGGTTCATTTTTAGAGCGTTTTTAAACTTAACCTTTAATTATAATCACCCTTTATATGTATTTTAAAAATTCTTTCTATCCTACAGTCTGAACAGCTATCTTCAACATATATTAAATGAGTAATATTGACTATATTAAATAGATGAGTTCTTTTAGCAGAAATTCACAATTACTGTGAAGGAGCCATTTCTATATACCTCCTGTATGCATAGAATTGGGTGCCGTTTCTTTATTTAGTTTGAGAGCGCCATATCGTCGGACATATGGCTGTTCAGCAACTTAGCTGTTACGTGTTGCGCAAATATTGAAGACAGTGACACAGACAGTACTGATTTTAGAGATAATAGTTCACGTAAAAGAAAGAACGGTGTCACAAATTTACATGTACACCCTGAAGTGAAATATTTGAAAAAAACTACAGTTTGACTTTTGGTCGACCAAAAATTGATGTTTTTTCACAGTCTGAGGAGCTAAATGAAAAGATTAAAACCCTAATTTGAAAATCAAAGCCAAACACATTGCAGCAGATGAACGTATTAACCACAAGACTCGAGGAAACAAGTTTTATATTTTTTTAAAATCCTGCAGAAAATGAATGATTTGTACAAAATTAATGAAGAAGTTTTTGCAATAAGCAGAACCTATTATTACCTCATATGACTGTGCAGGAGATATGTTGCCGACAGCTTTGCGTGTATGAAATTTGTGTGAACAACTTTAAGACAGGCTAAGCTTATTTCCTTCTTGTCATGAGATTCATTCCATTATATTATTTTTTTTTATCAGGTTTCCAAAACTCTAAAGAAAATATATATATAAACCGTTTTATATTGGCAGTGTGTGCAAGTGGCAAATTCAGTAAGTTTTTTGACTATTTACCAATCTGACAGTATAAAAAAAATGCATAGCAAATTATCATTTTAATAACGTTTAAGCAGTTGGTGTGGCACGTGTTTTTTTGTTTCTGGTGATCTTGTGCCAGTTTATAAGTACAGATGAGGGCGTTTTAAGCTAAGTATGCCACGTGGTTCAATAGATACCTGACGTAGCTGGATCTCATTTGAGTACGTTCCTTTAATTAAAATCCACTCTAAAGATAATCGTAATAAGTCCAGAATGACGATAAGGGGAAATTTGCTATTGGAGATACACTAAACTACAAAAAATGCATTCTGTGAAGTTTCCTCTAATATTGGAAATAATGGTTTCAGTACAGTTTCTCTGAAGGATTCTAGTTTCGATGCAAGAGGAATGGGTATCATTTGGAAGAAATTTCTGTTATTATTTTTCTCGGAAATGTGATTATGTCTGAGTACGTGCTTGACAGTTTTAGTTAGCCTCATGGTTAATATGACTTGGTGCATTGTTAATAATAATTTTGCTGGAAACGTAGTTGGTATATCTTATCTTACAAATAGCCACATCCAAAACAAGTTCTTGGTCTGGATTAAGTACTCAGCATCAAATTTCGTGATTCATGGCAAGCACACAGTTACTAGAGTTAATTATATTTAATACTCCATCACGAAAAAACCTATAGTTCAATTTTATAAATATACTTCGTGGTTAGAACATGCGGACTGTAAAACTGTTAAATTTCCGCTTTATGTGTTAGTGTAACGATGTGAACGTTTTGTTAATATCTGTTATCAACGGATGTGCCCACGGACTTCCAGCTCGTTTTGCATTATACATTTTAAACCGGTCATGTAGGGTAGTCAAGCATAAGCTGAACCCCCACCGCTCCCTCCCCTCCCCGACCCCACCTCCCACCCCCTAACCCTATAATGTATTATTTCAAATTAAATTTCAGTATGCTTGAAATACATAAGTTGTTCAATCTCTTTACGATAACTGGAGTAATTACGCAATAGGCAACCTGCACTATAGACATTTGATTTTGGTGGAATATGTTGTAGGGTGTCGAGAATCAAAATGCTGGGTGAACGGGGTTGCTCGCCTGGTTCAGAAGACTGTTTTCACGAAACTTCGTAAAAATTCATAGAATCGTGGATTTCTATACGAAATAAATGAACAAACATTTTTATGTATATAGACTGTATAAATTCATTGGCGAAATATTCACTGAAGTCTTAATCTTCAACATAATGTTTCCTGCTATATGTTAGTAGTAAGGGTACAACGTATAATATTGTTAACTTCCCCCTTACGGTGTCATTAATATAAATAAGTTGTATTTTTCCTCCCGTTTTCCCGATATCCGTTTTCTTCGATAAGTCAACGTCAATTACCCACAAGTCCGATTCCAGGTTTGTCACCAACGTTGGAAAACTAAAACACTTAGTTTACTCAAGTATTAACCTTAGTTTTTTAACTTTCCATTAATGGAAAAACCATAATATTCTACACTTCTCTGTTTTCTCAATAAACCGCATTGCTTTTATAAACTTTAATTCAAATGAGTTATCCAGTTTTTACAATTCTACATATCGATTGCTTATCTTTTGTTTAATTTCAGTAAATATGTCTTCGTTAAAACATTAACAACAATTTATTAACACAATCGCACAGGCTTGCAGTTTTCAAATACTAAAACAGGCCACACCAGCCCTCCAAAATCAATTTTCATTCCTTCTTCCAACATTCGAACGTCTTCATTTTCTTTTCTCTAACTATCTGATGAAACAGCAAACTAAACACTCTCATTCTCTCCTGGTTAAATATAAATAGAATAATCAGTTTATACAATCGAAAATGTTTAATATAAATTCAAATATGATTTTAGCATTAATTTTCTATAAATAATGAGTTCTTGTACCTCACATAGTGAATAATTTGATCACTTTTCTTAGTATTTTTTATTGCTCCATTCTATGCGCCATTATCATTTTGAAATAAAAGGTAAATTATGTTGTATTTCGCTAATATGTACACGTACCTATAATTTATACATCAAAATGGTGAAGCCTTACAACGTAAGTGAAAATTATGAACACTAATAAGAATATCAGTGGCTGCCCGCATTAAATCACCACACACCGTATTTGAGAGATACAACAGGTCCAGATTCGAGTCCTGGTTCACACGTACTGACTGTTCTGATTGCGGATATTAGCTGCTTTACCGCCATCCTCTAGGCCAGGGGTCAGCAAACCTCGGCTCCCGAGCCGCATGAGGCTGCTTGAATATATTTGTGTGGCTCTTTGATTAAATTTTTTGGTTGCATCCTTACTGACAATAGTGGTAGTAACAAAAGTAGTAGTATCATTTGCATGATTTAACGACTTTCAAACTAACAGACGGCATTAAAAGCAAATTCTTTTGCCAATCTTTACCGAAAATAGCAACAAATTAAATTAAATATCGCAGTAGTTTTAGGTAGAGACAAAATGTTTAAACCACATCGGTTATTTTCTTGGTCTTGACTGTTATCGTGTTGTATCTGGTTAAGTAATTGTTTGTGATTTTAAAATATGAATATTTGCATTTCAGGTATTACATCATCTTTAAATTCATTTGATGTTCTGTTTGCTTTTTTCTTATTTAATTTTTACAAATATATTTTTAATCTTTCTTTAAAGGCTGCTAGGAAAAGATACGGAAACATAAGAGATGAACGTCGCGAATTCAAAAGTGAATGGACTGAGGCTTTTGCGTTCATTGCGAACTCAAATAATCTTCCCAAATGTCAAATAATAAGAAATATAATGTAGAAAGACACTTTCAAATAAAGATCCTTTCATTTGTCACAACATATTCCGTTGGTTATATGCGAAGAAAATAGTGGAAGAACTTCTGGGAAGCTTGAAAAAAAATTAACACTACATTTAATAGTTGGTTGCAATCTGGTGATACCGATAATATTGCCAGCTTCATCGTGAGCCAGAAAATCGTTAAAATAGGTTCTTTGAACAACTAATATTCAAGGCGAACTTTATTAAACAACGAATTTATAATCCAAATAACCCAGGACAATTTGCATTTAAGTTTGAAATTAAAAGCGACAAGTTAAGCACTTGGTATTTTAAAACTTTCTAAGGAAATACAAGCACGTTGCTCTCATTAGTTAAAATGCTTGCTACTCGTAAATTATTTATAAAGATACTATTTACATCAATATATGTATCTTGGTGTATTGATTGTTAATTAAATTATATTAAAATTTATTTATTAAAATATAAACAGCTCCATGGCTCTTATAATTTTTTCCTGACGCCTTTAATCATCAAATTGTCTCTTTAGCGTCTCGCCACTGATCTTGGCGAAAGCTCGGATGGTCTACAATCTCTGCTTCATAAACTAAACATTTCACAAACAAAAATACACTTACCACACAGAATACAAGTTACAAGTTTTGCATACGGATAACAACAGAAACATTCCTCGCCAGCGGTCAAATACTCTAGAGCAGTGTTTCCCAACCTTTTTTGGGTCATGTCCCACTTTTAACAATTTTTTTTGCCCCCCCCACCATTCATAATTTTTAATAAAAAATTTATTTGTTATTAAAGAAACTCATATAGGATGGTTTTTTAAAGGAAACACTTTAATATTGTCATAAAACACAGTAAGTAAAATTATAAAACATATAATGAAATACTAAAATTCAAATTTGCTATATTTTGTACCTATATCTAGCATTGCATTTAAATAACCCGATGAGAAAGTGGTAAAGTCGTATCAAGTCAATTTCTAAACTGCCCCCCTAAAAAACCAAATTGCCCCCCTGTGGGGCGTGGGCTCCACGTTGGGAAACACTGCTCTAGAGTCTAGATCTATGTCTAGTCATGGCAGGACCTAGAGGCTCCCGTTTTCAAAATTCACACTAAGCTGCCTGAGTAATCTAGCAGTTGGTGTTCACTTTGTCCATAGTGACCTTAACGAAGGGAAACAATCGTCCAATTTCCCTTATAATGAAACGTGTATGAGTCTATCTGCTAAATCTGTTGCTCAGAGTATAGTTGTTTCCATCTATTTTTCGAAGACGAGGAAGATGATACCGATTACAGTTTGCGCCCTCCAGGTGCGAGATTTCTCAGCTATAATAATATATCCTCTCCCTTCTGTGGCGGGGTTACTCGACCCGTGAAATTTTCTCCTCCTTGCGGCTGATATCCCATCCCGGCTGTCAGCTGTGAGGATCCACTCCGGCCTGCCAGATACGCTGCATTACGGCGCCTCGCCGACCGGAAAACTAACACGCAGGTCCCGCCACACCTGCCATTCCCAAGGGGCTCCACGTCTCACACAATACGGCAATCTCGAACAATGGGCACCACAGCAGATCGTGCGAACATTTCTTACTCAGCTCATTATTGGCTGTGATTTTTATTTATTTATTTGACATTAGGAAAAAGAAGTTGAGAAAGCAAGAGAGAACTGAATGAGAAGAAGTGTGAACAGAAAGAGAAATTAGAAAGAGAGGGATGTAGAATTAGCTGAATAAGGTTTGCTGATGACATCGTTTTGCTGACGGAAAGTGTCAATTTTTTTTATTATTATTATTTTTTTTAACTGCTTTACGTCTCTCAACAGCGAGGTCTTTAGAGACGGGAAAGGATGGGGGCAAGGAATGGGAAGAAATTCAGCCATGGCCTTTTTAAGGAAGCATCCCGGCATTTGCCTGTAGTGATTTGGGAAACCATGGAAAACCCAAATCTGGATGCCCGGAAGGGGATTCGAACCGCCGTCCTCCCGAATGCGAGGCCTGAACGCTATCCGTTACACCACCACGCTCGGTGGAAGTGTCAAGATACTCAGAAGAATGTTAGAGGCTTTAGACAAAGGGTGTAAGGAATTTGTAATGAGAATCAATAGGAATAAAACTAAATGTATGATGGTAGGAATGAGTAGCTACAAGAAGAAATAATTGAGCAAGTGGAGTCCTTCAAATATCTCGGGAGTATTGTGAGTGGTGATATGATTTGCAAGAAGGAGGTGAAAACTAGAAAAGCAATGACAAATGAAGCTTTCAATAAAATGAAAATTTTATTATGCGGAAGGCTGGATAAAAACCTGAGGAAAAAATTAGCTAAATGTTTCGTATGGAGTGTAGGTCTACATGGAGCAGAAACATGGACGCTACGCAAAGAACTTAAAAGGTTGGAAGCTTCGAAATGTGGATATCGAGGAGGATGGAGAAAACAAGTTGGAAAGAAAAAGTAAGGGATGATGAAGTGCTGGAACGAGTAGGAGAGGAAAGGTCCCTCATAAAAACAATAAGGAACAGGAAAAGAAACTGGACTGGTCATGTGTTGAGGAACGAGTGCCTGTTTAAAACTGCTCTGGAGGGGATTGTAAACGGAGGGAAAAGTAGAGGTCGGTGAAGGAAGAAAGTGATTGATGAAATATATAGAGACTAAGAGAATGGCGGAACAGAGGGAGGCTTGGAAGGCTGTCACTATGCATGGGCCTGCTGAATAGCAAAAACCCATGATGATGAGGTCTTGAATATACCATACAGTCTGCCTGGTAGAATTACAAGTTAATGACAAGTGCTTTTAAATTTTTAAAAAGGAGAAAAAAAGAAATTACAGTTATATAGATGCATCAAATATGTATGTCAGTGACCTTAAGATAGTCCTGAATGATACAGTAGATTTCTTTGCTATTTGTAGCGAGTAGTACTGTAACACTAGTTGGAAGTGGTTGCTGTGCTCCCACAAGAGACTTGATGAGGGTTGCTTGCTGTTGGTGAAAATTAGAGCAGCTGGAGAATAAATGATTTAGGTTCTGTAGTGCCTGTCCGTTACATGTGCAGTAGGGGGTGTTTACTGTCTGGATGCGATAAAGATGACTACGGATAGCGCCTTGGTTGAATCTCATATGGGTGATAGATTGTATGTATCGTCGTTGAGAGTTCCATTTTGAATACCAAGGTCTTCGTTGAACATATTCTGTACTAGAGCGTGCTGTCAGACTCTGTATTGTTATGTCTTATTCACTGCTGCGTCTTTAAAACGTATACTTTAACTACGACATATTCATTTAAAACACTAACTAATATTTGAAGTTGACAGAATGTTGTTTCTGAATGTAAAAACTTCTGATAAATATCGTCAATCACAGTAAACACTCGAAGACGAGATGGTTAGTCTTCCAAGCAGAATGCGTCTTCACCTATGGGTCCAAAGCTGGCTGTGGAGTCCCGTGTAGGGATTGCAATCCAGCAAAGCGGGATCCCGCAATCCCGCGGGACCCCGCATCATTAGACAGTCTGGCGGATCCCGCACAAAATTAAGCGGATCCGCAATCCGCAAAATCCGACGGCAACGCGTGTCAGTCTGCGTGACTTGCTGCCCCACTCGGTCTCTGTCAGATGTTTTGCACTGTTTGCCTGTACCAAAGCAGTTGGCATTTGACTCATGTGAAAAAAACGTTTGTTTTTGTCAACCTTCGTTATTCGTAAGTAAATAGATATACTTTTACGTATTCATCAAAACTTACGTTTGTTTCGAGTACACATTTCTGCAATTTGGATAAGTTGCGTATTTAGTACGACTTTCTAACTATATAATTATTTTTTAAGTGTCGCACACGTTATCTGAACTACACAGTTACAGCTTTTTATTCACGGTTTCAGTATTCCCATTTTCTGTATTTGCGGATAAAGTAATTGTGACAATTTCCTAGTTTTCGGCTGAAAATTTTATTATTCGTTGATATGAAACTAATGTTATCGTAATTTTAACGATCGCGTACCTATTTATTTAACAGCTATCAAAAGGCAATTGTATATCCTTTGACTTATTGTTGTTTTGGCCGCTGCCTCAATGCGTTTCTTTGACGAAAGCGGCCTGCTTACTTGTGCCGCTCAAGCTTTCGATTAAGCCCTCTTCACCTTGTTATTATTTCTACTAAAGGTAAAAAAAGTTATAATGAAGTTTTCACCGGTGTATCGACGAATTATGTTGTAGGAACACCATACTTCGACGGCTGCCTCCGCCGTCTTCCTCCCGTGTGTAATTTCGTGTGCAATGAAATCCGGAGATACAAGCTATGAGGACTTCACTGCAATCATTCGCCGAGAAAGTCTCCTTTCTTACTAAAAAAATAATAATTTCCACTCTAAAAACGTCGTTACGCCACATAAGTAAATCTGAAATACTTGACAGTTTACGTGTTGGCGAGTAGTTTCTTTTAATAACATTGAATCAACTGTAATATCAATCAAAGAATCAGGAGATATAATAATGAATCATGCAAAAAAAGGCCGAGTCTCGTGCTTGTGCAGTGACAAAAAGTTATGAGATCTTGTTCTGAGCCAAGTCTACACTTTACAGCGTATATTCACTTCACTTTGTGAAATGGAATGCTTTTCTCGGTGTTTTGTAACGTTTATTTAGAATTTTTTTTAAAAAAAACCCTGGTAACTTGGCCATTAAGCAAACCATATTTTTAAACTTATGTGATGTATTGTAAGGCACATAATATGACCTAAGACTCAATATTTTCCATTTTTATTATTTATTTAAAAATTGGTTTAGATTAAAAAACAAAAATGTAAAACCTGGAAATACACTTAAGACACGCAAAAAAGTTTCAATGTCATTTTGCCAATCAAAATATTGTTAACTGTTAATTTTTATAATTTAACATTAAAAATTATTTATTAATTTCATTATTATTTAATTTATTATGGTTTTAAGTAACTATGTTTTAAATATATGCATTAAAAAACTGTTAGTACCAATCCCGCGGGATTGAAAACACTGCGGGATTGCAATCCTTAGTCCCGTGCAATTTACCGCAACGATGACATTTCCTGAAGGGACAGCTCAGTTTCTGCCATTTTTCCTCGACTGCCTCTTCTCTTTGTTTGATCGTCAGCGATTTTCTTTGACTTACATGGTTCCATGTTGAGCAAGTTACCTCCAGGATAAGCGGACGAGGGCAGAATTTCCCACTTGTTATAGTCAATGTGTCATCTCTTCATGCTAGCCTTGATGACGTCTTTAAATCGCTTCCCCATACTACCATCACCGCGCTTACCCACCGTCAGCTCTGAGGAGAACTCGATTATTGGACATTCGGACCACATGGCTGGCCCATAGTAGCAGTAGTTTTACAACCACTATGAGTCAGATGCAGTTTGTAGCTGCCCCTCTGGCGTATAGTTGTTACGTAAACTCTTTATTTCAACCCCAAGTAGACAGGTGTCTTTTCAGTCAGCTACGCCGCTCTGAAAGTCTCCTTCGTTTCTGCCGTTGAGGTCTTCACCTTTACCCTTCCAAGGGACCCCACATGGTGCTATCAACGGGAGCCAGTTGATCCAAGGTTTTTTTTTTAACGAGGAGTTACTACTTTAACTGTTCCATCCCCATTCCTTGAGAAATGGGTCCCCGGGCTTGCAATCGGCTTAGCGGAGTTCATTCAGCCGAATATGTTAAGGCGACTTAACGGAGGAGGGAGTAGAAATTGCAATTGTTCTTGTGCTGATGGCTAGTATCTCGAAATGAAACTTCTATTTTTAGCTAAACAAAGATGACTGTTGTATCAGCTTAGTAATTGCAAAAACTGGAACAGATATAGTAGAATCAGTGACTATTATAGCATAGGAAGTATAATCATAAATAACCACCCGAACGGTAGTTGTCATAGTGTAGAGTACGACTTACTAAATCTCCTATTACCCATGGATAGTAATGGCTGGAATCCCACGAAAGCGACAAGATATCCTGGAATTTGCTACCATTTGTGCTTTACTTACTGGAGCAGCTCAAAAATCCAGTTTTTACAACATAATGCAGTACTTAACACAGTATGGATATCATTGGTTTGCGTTATGCTCCCTTGGCTAGCAGGGTCTCTAAACCACACCTTTTGAAATCAAATCATTGTATGACATGGTTGACCGGGAGATCCCAAATGATTGTTTGGTTGCCAGGTGACAGGGTTTACGATCCACCGCGCAATGCGCCCCCTTGTGGCTAACCTACCTAACCCGGTAACCCTACTGGCTATAGGCAGCCTAAAAATTAACGTGTAATACAAACTACGGAAACATTCTTGCGTACTTCACATTACACAGAAAGCTGTGCTATAGGTGAATGTCGGGCTAAGGCCCTTTGAAAATTCAAGCCTAGACTGGAATTTTAACTGGGGACCATTCGATCGTCGGTCAAACGCCTTAATGACAGCTGCCAGACCACTCTCACCTATTGACAACCTTTGTTATCAAGGAGAACGACATCTTCGGCCAGTGACAGCAATAACAAATAAGCTGTGGCAGATTTTTACATCCCGACGGTTTCGCTGCTAAGGAGATTTCAACAATTTGCAAGCGTTCATTGCAATGAAATTAAATACTTGGAATTATACCATATTTTGATGTTTCCTTTGTAATACCGTACCTCCGACTTACATACATCTCTTGGCAAGGATCCTTCGTGGTATTTTTATTTTAAAAGGAGTGTATTTCTTGTTTGTAATTTTAATGGATCTGTACGTTTTGCAGCTTTTCGTTATTAAATTTTACTTCTCTTTTCGTCTAGAACGGGTGTCGATGATTTTATGCATATCACAGCAGGGAAATTAATGATCATACATAAGGCGTATTTCATATATAGATAAGTAGCATTGGTTTCGTAGCAGCATTAGATATCGTTAATTAAGACCACTGGTAAGACCTTTGTCGATATTTTGTTTTAACTCCTTTCTTTAGTAACTGAAAATTGTGCAGTATATTTTACAGAGAAGGATAATGGAAATAAATATTAACAATCGACTGAAAAGTAACGGTTTTTATTTCTGGACATTGAATGCTAGTAATCACTTTTTAAGAATAATAACGTTTTTAGTTAATTTTCTGTCACTTTAGATAACATTACATATTTTAAACGTACAACTGACGTCAAGCTGAGTTAAGTACATCATATCTTAATATCTTGCAAACCAGTAATAAAACATTTAACAAGTGGATTGCTACTAGGAAGCTGCTTCCACAAATCAAATATTGGTACTTCAGATTTCGGTTAAATATTAGGTTCCTTTACTTTTAATTGGTTGTATTATTTGGTCTTTGGTACGGATATACTACATAAACTGTGTAAGGGGTAGGAAAGAAACTGAATTAAATTTTAAAATTTATCATAAATAATTGGGTTCACCAGTCCATTTTTAAGTCTTTTATTAAAGTATCGCTCTAGAAATGGTCTCGGATGACGTAAACAAATCGTTGGAACGGAGTTGCCCTTACAGATAAATAAGATTTCGTCGTTCACAATTCTATAATCGCACATTATAGCTCATCAACATAGTTGAGTTAAACTGCAACCCATGTGTAGCTTATGATATATGATATGATATATCATATGATGTATTGTGTGGTGTTTATAGAACCTGAGAGGAACTAGTTCAAAGCAATAGAAATCTAAGAAGTTTTCAACATTTGTAATGAATAATTCCATATAGAAATCTGAATTTCTTCTAAATAAAAACTCCCAAACCACGGAAGTAAATAACATAAGGAAAATGTTACCTACTCATAAAAGGAAGTCTTTTAGTCTATCATATGATAATTTTCAAGAAGAAACACCAACAAGACAAAGAAATCAGGAAACATTACATAAGTATACGTAAAACACTCAAATATTTGAAATACAGTTAAAACCATATCCTTGCCAATATCAGTGTAATTTGTGAACTATTTCTAATGTAAATCATGAAGGACGACTTGATCCATACTTCTTACTTTGAACCTGGCCTTCACGAATCAATAAATCACTCAAGCTGCGCGTTACATTAGATGTCTACAGCTAGAATCGGATAGAAATAATAGCAAATAAACTTTCCCGCAGTGGAATCATATTTTGCCACTCTGCAACATTTAACTCTGCCAAGCTAATGGGTATAAAAAGTTATACTTGGTTGGTACTGTACAAAAATGTTATCGATATAAGAGAGCGTTTTTCATGGCTCCTTTTAGTTAATAGTAAACATATAGAGTTTACTCTTTAAAGAGTTATTTGTTTCTTGGAAATCTTTTTTTCATTATCATATCTTTTTCTACCACTCGCGTTGGTTTAAATTCCTTGTCTCCTATACCTTCCTGCAACTAGCCTATCTAGTTTGTGATCTTCCATCAGGTTTTCTACCCCTTTTTTCGTTACTGACACCCTATTTAATATTCTTTCGTCCTTTATTTTCATCACACATCTCACCAACTTTTTCGTAATTGCGTGTACTGAATCTACTCTCTCTCTGACACGTGCATTTTATTTCCTAGTGACGTTTGTTATGATATCTTAAATCTTTTTATAGACTACATGCATACAATTATTCCCTGTTTTTTACTGTTTGTACTATTTTTTTTAAAATTCTTCTTACTTAAATTACGCAATTTTAAAAACTATATATATTAATTAGTTTAGATTCCTGTGTTAAGGCTTTTTTTCATATAAAGATGTCAGGTGAATCATTTTCAAACAATTAACTGCGGGATATGAAATCCTGAGTCTCAAAACAAACTTGGATCATAAATTAAGTAATAATTAAATTTAAACTAATTAAAACAAAATAAAGATCTATTAGAAGCTAATACGTTACATTTAAATAACTTGCGCGTTATTAGTCTCTCAAAGTAATAGGCTTTACTATCATATGATGCTTGAAAAATTCGTGTGGCAACAATCAATAACCTAAATAATATACAGTACATATGGTGACTGATGTTTTTATCACTGAATATGGTATGTATTTTAATTATAGATAATTGCATCGCATATTTTAACTGAATTTTCCAGATCTTCGCCGGTAAGCTATCTCTTTCGTAGCGGAAAGATAAAACAAAAGGTTCTTAGCAACGGTTTTCGATACTGAGATTGCTTTTAAAAAAAAGTATTATTACGTGGGATAACTAATCTCATAATCTAGCGCCTTAAAATACATCAGCACGCAACAAATGCATCCATATCGAGATGGAAATGGAGGAAGCTTGTTGATAGAACTAGTATCTATTCGCTTTTTCAGCGGTATATTCCTTATTCAGCTTGGCAATGAATCTACCGATTCTCTAGTATTTGTGATTCCTGTTCTGTCTGTCGCCGGAGGCTTGTAACACCTGGGTGGGATGCCGTACGTAGCCACCTCTACCATTGAAGCCAATGACCAGTGGGAACAGAGCTCCAACGAGAAATGCTCGGCGGGGGTCGTTTTTACGACTGGGGTCCCTGTTGTAGCGCGCACTGACCGGGAGAAAGACCTTGAGGGTTATGATCGACTTTACTGCTCGATCTCTCGAACTGCCATCAACTGACCTGATTTTACGAGGCTCCAGTTCAGTGTGGGGCTGCCGACCTTGCGATTCCAAAGAGCTTGGCTTAAGGGATTTTCTTCGTTTCCGCTGTTGTTTTATCTAAGCGAATTGTTTTGTTGGAAACGAGTAGTGAATTTAAAATCACTCTTTAAGCATTAAAAGAAAAAATTGATATCCTGTAGCAGTAACTAGTTGAATAAAATAAAAAAAACATTCTTCCCAGTAGACCATTTTCAGAACAACAGATATTAATTAATATTTTGATTATTTTTTTATTTTGAAAATTTTTTTATAAAATTTTGTGGCTGTACTTGACGTAGTGTTAGATTTTACACCACCAGTACGGAAGAAAGTGATTGAAAATAGTTTCAACTTTTACCATAAAAACCTCCTAACAAGTAAAAAAATTCAGTATATTTCGATTTTTATTCTAAAGTCAATCCGGCATCAACATTGTCATAAATATATTTGTTACTCTGATAAATGATTGTTGAAAATTTTACACTTAGTCATTGCGATTGTAAGTACGTAAATGTAAGCTTACAGTATTAACATAATTGTGGTTGAAGATTCTCTTATGATACAATCGCAGTAAAGAGTGTCTCGTTACAGAAGTGTGATATCGTCTATAAAATTATCATATGATATTTTTATTTGGGAGAAATATGAGGGATACGTTTTGATCACTGTTACTCTTGACTGAATGTTCAAAACATAATTAATGGCTACTAAGATCAAGATGTTAATTATATTAGATCTTTCAAATATCTTTGTAGGGACAGCTCATTTTTCACTAAACATTTATTTTCTCTGCATGCTACGCCAGAAAGGGTTGTTGATGTGCGTGTAAGTTTTAAATGTGTAGGTTTCCACTACGCGTACATATGAATTGTTAATTTAGTATTCATCGATTTCGGTTATTTTTTACATGGAGATGACGGTGGATGTGTACATATAGCATTGATAGCAAGCGAGGCCATTGGCGACCACACTGGGGACGCATAGCATGGGTCACAATGGCTCTAAGCTAAAAGCCTAAGAAGATTAGCAGTTTATTGACAGCTCTAAAGCCGGCATAGATTCTTGCAGTTCTGGGAAAAAAGGAAAAAAAGGAAAAAAATACAAACTGAAAAGATTTTAGCCAATTGAAATCATATATCGTTGACTCGGGAAAGTGAGTGGGGGCAACATGCATTAGGATGGACTTTATGGCTAAATGTGAGAAAAGTTCAGTGTGGCTCCTTCGAAGAAACGCCTACGTCACATTCATGAAACCAACGAATGGGAGATCAGAGTGTGAACGTGACGTATGGAAGCGATGCCTACCCAGTGAAATGCAGTAAGGATAGTTATCTACTACCGAGGGTGGTGGTGTAACGGCTAGCGTTGTGGCCACGCATTCGGGAGGACGGCGGTTCGAATCCCCGTCCGGGCATCCAGATTTGGGTTTTCCATGGTTTCCCAAATCACTCCAGGCAATTGCCGGGATGCTTCCTTCAAAATTACATGGCCAAATTCCTTCCCATTCCTTGCCCCCCATCCTTTCCCGTCTCTAACGACCTCACTGTTAGAGAGACGTTAAGCAGATAAAAAAAGTTATCTACTTATTTATTTTCCTGTCATCAATCTCTCAATTAGTTTCATGCAACCTCCATCCCTTCCTATCTTGTGTTAACCTCTTCAATTCCACATATCTCTTGCGACCTACATCTTCAGTTATGTGCTTCATATATTCTAATATCCGTCTTCTTCTAGTCTTTAGCTCCGATTGTTCCCTCCACCAACGAATTAACCAATCCCACATGTCTCAGAATATCCATCCTGTCTCTTCTTTCTGTTAAACTCTTCCACAAACTTTTTTCGTCACTCACCGTTTCCAAAACACATCCATTTCGTACTTTATCTGTCCACTTAATTTTCAGCATCCTTCTTTAGCACCACATTTCGAATTATTCAGTTTTCCTTCTTTCTGGTAGTTCTAAAGTCCTTACTTCGCTATCATAATGTGCTATGCCTCACAAACAAAAATTTAAAAATTTCTTTCTGAGTCATATCAACATCTGATACTAAAAGATTTCTCTTTTTTGTGAAAGCTCTTTGCGCTAGTGCTATTCTGCTTTTAACATCATTCTTGCTACGGCCATTAGTAGTAATTATACTTCTTAAGTAGCAGAATTCTTTTACTTTTCCTATCGCATCCGATACTATTTTTATATTTAATCCACTATTACTACTATCATTTTTACTACATTTCACCACTTTTGTCTTGCTTTGGTTCATAATTAGTCCGAAATCATCCTTCAGAATTTCGTTCATGACATTAAGTAACTTTTTAATATCCTCAGTCGCGTCTGTTAACAGGACAATGTCAGCAGCAAATCGTAGAGTACAGATTATTTCTTTTGAATACTTATGACAACTTCATATTTTTCCTTTACTTACTTTTTTGCTTCCTCTGCATTCAAATTGAATATGAATGGAGGTAGACGAAAAACCTTGTCTCTCACCCTTCTTAAATGATGCATGTCTGTCATGATTCTCTACTTTTATTGAAGCCACTTGATTCATATAGATTATAAAGTTTTCTTATACCTCGGTAGTTTAGACCTGACTACTTTAAAATATTGAACATCTTGTCCCACATTATCAAAAGCGTTTTCTAAATCAACAAAAGCCATAAATTATAATTATTTATAATATTTGTTTAACTTTGATTTGTTCTCGGCCGATCATCAAGGGACGGCGTGGGACTTCACTCCCAAGGTAAAAAGCAAAATGGAAGACACATTCGTTCGGGGACTTCACATCAGACTAGATATTCGGTCAGATAACTTCAACCCATTGGCACTGATTGAAATCTTGAAGTATCAGGTTGGAGGGTCAATCTTTAAGTATTCCGCAATGAGCGTCAAACGACAGACTTACAGTTCCCGTCAATTTGGAAAAGGATAGTGAAGCTACTATTTAAGCATGGTGTTTAGTAATGCCACGATGTACCAAGGAAATATGCAATAAATTGTTCGCTGTGTAAATAGAGGAAGACGTATTTTCACCAGGGAATGTGAATGCGAGGGAAAAGATGCAACTTGCGTCTTCTAGTCTTCTACAGTCAATCAAGTTTTCAAATGGTACTTATTTTACTTTCCGAGTCCAGAAGAAACTATCTCACATGCTCCTCTCTCGAAATTCAGCGGCTTTAATCGCCTTGTCATTTGCTTCAATCAGATCTTCGTTTGAGCAGACGGTTCCTATGATGTTGCATCTGAGCAGGTGTTCATGATCCTGCACCTCCCCGCAGTCACATTCAAATGGTAACTGTCCATAAACTAAATTCAGTTCACCGCAAAAAACATCACGTCAATCATATTATGCACTGGTGATGGGAATCGCACACCTAGAATTTTATGTACTGCTTAAATGTTGTTGAGCTACCTGTAATGTGAATCTTGAGCTGAAATGTTCATGTTAAATTGTTTATGTCGTTTTGTGGATTCAGTTTTGATATTAATTATTCTCATTTTGTCATAATTAATGAAGAGATAAAAGAATTTTAATTTTAAATAACAAATTAACATGTGTAAATCATTTGACTGGAAATATCATCCCCAACATGAAAGTACGTTTCAGACGTCTCTTTCCGTTTTGGTTTCTCTGGATTCATTATGATTCGTTATCGTCTGCAATGACGCGAGTCTGTATATTCCCGTTACTGATTATTTACTACACATTCACACACAAATAACTTCATGGTAACTATACTATAAGATTTTAATGATAATTATTTTATAAATTAATAAGTTTGTAATGATTCATATTCTGCGTAGTATTTCACAAAATCTTTGGAAATTTTGAACATTTTGAACTTTAGGTAATTGATTTTTTCTGAAACAGACTCATGCAATATATATTGAATTAAATTTATAAACTTAACAGCGATCACAGAAGAAACTACTTTTCATCAGAAAAGAATTGAATAAACGGTTGGGTGTGAGACAAAGTTGTAATTTATATCAATTAATATTTAATTTGTATATATAGGAAGCAATAAAGAAAGTGAAAGAAAAGTTTGAATGTGGCATAAGTGTTCAAGGAGAAAGAATCAGTATGCTACTATTTGCTGATGACATTGTCTTGTTAGCTGAACATGCTGACGATATTAAGAAGTTACTGAATGGAATGACCAAAAAAAGGAAGATTTTGACTAAATATAAATCAAAACAAGACAAAAAGTGGCGAAATATAGCAGAAATGATACCAATAATAGTAGATTAAATATAAAAATAGGATCTGATGCTATTGAAAAAGTAAGCGAACTCTGCTACTTGTGAAGTAAAACAACTGATGTTAAAAGCAGAATAGCACTAGCAAAAAGAGCCTTCTTGAAAAACTAAAATCTTGAAGTTTGAAATATTAATGTAGGATTCAGAAAGAACGTTTTAAAACTTAATGTGTGGAGCAGAGCATTTTATGACAATGAAGCATGGACTTCATGAAGACCAGTAAGTATAAGGAAATTTGAAGCATTTGAAATGCGGTGCGATAGAAGGATGCTGCAAATTAACGGACAGATGAACTACGAAATGAGCAAGTTTTGGAAATGGTGGGTGTGGAAAGAAGTTGTAGAAAAGACTTTCAGAAAGAAGATAAAGGATGGTAAGTCATATTTTAAGATATGCTGAATTGGTTGATTTGTTAGTGGAGGGAACAGTCTAAGGTAAGAATTGTGGAGGACGACAGAGATTTGAACATATAAAGCAGATTATTGAGGACGTAGATAGGGGTATAAGGTATATAAAGATGAAGAGGTTAGCACAAGACAGGAAGGGATGGATGATTGCATCAAACCAGTAAAAAAAGGTAGGTCGAATCTTCCTTTAATTTGTCTTGAAATCAACTATGAAAAGACTAAGATAAATTATAAGCTCTCCTTTTTTAAAATATTTGCTTAAATCGAAACGATGCAGAGAAAAGATTTTAGATTTTTTTTTTAAAAAATTATTGTATTCATACCGTATTTTTCGAGAGATTTCTTCCGTTAATGTTCATTCTCATATTTTAACGAAACGGAAATACTACTCTCAAACACAATATTTTGGGTAATACCGATTTAATTTGACAGATATATACATCTAACTGGCGGAGAAGCTTCGCTTTAGATCCAGTCAATGACTATGATCTCTGAAACTAATTTTGTTCTTCAAAACTAGAATTCGGCATACGCCTACAAAAATTCTATTAGTGTACTAAACATTACCCCACAAGTAAAACTCATATTTTTTAGATGAAAACAACGGATTATCCATCCATTATATAGTCGTTTATCTACCAAATGTCAGATAATTCAGAAAAGGTTTTTAACCGTTGCCAGTAGCTACTCCGGACAGTGAGACACCGAAGAAAATTCTCCACTCACGTGTTGAGTGATCGAAATCCTTAGGACTTGCATTCGGGAAGACGTGGAGCGAATGCCCGTTCCGTCAACTACATTTCGGTTTTCCATGGCTTTCCGAAATCAATCCAGGTGAATGACGAGATAGTTCCATCAAATGTTCTTGACCTAATTCCTTCCAGTTTCCTGTAGCAAGTACTTACCCGCCTCTAATAGCCTAAAAAAATTAAGCACACATTAAGTAATATTGTTCTGGAAACAATCTGGGCATAACATAAAAATTTATTTCGAAGTAAATGTTTAGATGACAACTTTTTTTGATTTTTCGGGTGCACAGTCTGACCAAAGTTAAGACGTAGATACGTGGAGAAGTCCTTCCACAGCATATATATATATATATAAAACTACATAAATCTTTAAACTGGGACAAATTCAGGAAAAGCAGAAAATTCTATTAATAGAAGCAAAATTACAACCAATGATCAATTAATAGAGGATTAGGATAAGAAAAATGGACCTTAATTGGAATGAGAGTGTTTTAATACTTAAAATTTAATTAGGAGACAGGAGGGAACTTGTAGGACTATATGTAGAATGCACATTACTTTCTAAAAGTAAGGTATGAACCTGGAAGATAACAGAAAAAAGAAAACTAAAATTAGTAGTAAAAGAAATATGGAGACTAACAAGGAGACCACGCCACTCAGCCACAAAATGTGATACATGAGAAAAATGAATACAAATCGTCCATTTGACTGTCGAAGTATATTGCCCCATTTTATATATATATGATAAGTAGCTACTACGTCTAATACTCACAATGAGCTTGATGAGGGGAAAAGAAATACCTTGCGTGATTCGAGATTCTCTCGATTAGGATGATGAAATGAGTAGCAGGTATGGTTGGTGGCCAGCCAGGCAGGAGAGTTTTAAAACGTTATTATTAATAAAATAGTAACCCGCCAGAGTGTCTCAATGCGCTGCGGTGTCACACATTGGTACAACTGGTACAACTAGACCGGGCACGAGCCCAGCCACACACCTATAGGCCGAACTGATTGCGGTCTTTAGGCGGTTTCCCGCAATCATCTAAGTGAATGCTGGGATGGTCGTTAATCTCCGCCTCATACACTACACGTTTTACAAACAATAAATACCCTTATTGTACAAAGCATTCAAGGTTACATGTTTCGTATACCGATGCCAACACAACACTTTTCTCCAATAGATAAGATAGGCTGGACCTAACAGTCTCGGTTAGACTTCGGCAGGAACTCAGTTTCTCCCTCCCTGTCACATAGTTCACATAGGTCACCTTTGGTGGCTAGCGCCCACGTGTCGAAGCGTGGTGGGTGAGCGGTTAACGCCCTGGCTTCGCATCCGGGAGAACGCCTGTTCGAATTCCCCGTCTGCGCACTGATTTCCTTAATTCTCTCCAGGTGAATACTGGGATGCTTCCTTTTAAATGGCCATGGCCATGGCCAAGTTCCTTCCCGTTCATTACCCGCGCCTAGTGACCTCGACGTCGAAAAGGTGTAAAGCCATAAGAAAAAGGAAAAAAAGGGCTCCGTTACATGGTCCTCGGTGTCAGAATTGGAGAAAAACGAAAATAAAATAGTAGTTTAAATAAATTTATTTCACAACCTATTACAAAATACGGTTTGCATTGTAATGCATAATGAAAACAACCCATTCATGTTGGTATACCGCACAGAATACTCTAGTTCAGGGGTGGCCAACCCAAATAATCTTGCGGGCCACTTTCGAAATGCATCATAACTCTGCGGGCCGCATATGAAGTTATATAAGCGAAAGAAAATTATTTTAAAACCAAAGTTAATTTTTTCATAATTTCGACAGTTAATTTTTGAATATATGGATGCACAAATAATTAAAAAAATACAATTGGTTTTTACTAATTTGGCCATTATAAAATAGATATAATTGGTAAAAATGTGATGAATCTCGCTGGCCGGAAAAATGTTCAAGGCAGGTCGCATGCGGATGGCGGGCCGCCGGTTGGCCACCCCTGCTCTAGTTACTAAATTAACGATAAAATAGTTGGCTAACTTTAAGACAGGTGCAGTTGTATGATCATTTAAGTTCATTATGTCCATCAAAGAGAGAAGAAAAGAATAGAAGGATGTTATAAAGCAGCCTGTAGGTTCATAACTGAAGACGGAGGAACAGAAAAAAGTCCCTTGAAGAAGAGAGAACCTAAGGATGTGAATAAGAACAGTGAGCATTTTTGCGCTGGAAAGCATTTGGACGGACGTAACGGCGGAAATGAGCGGTCCGGCTTGTTAGAGTGTGCAGAGGGCATCGAGGCTGGATGGTGTCGGGCCCTGACCGCACACTGGATGAGTACCCGGCCCAATTACCGGCCGGGGTATAGAGCCACTGTGCGCGGACTCAGGCTTTAGCATAGGCACAAAAGAACACACGCGGCTGTGGTGGCTAAGCTCTGGAAACGCGACTAACAGGATTCAGCAGATGTGGGTTTGTCTTAGCCTCTAGCTCAGAGGCACAACTCTGGCGCTGTAACCTTCGGGTTCAATGCCTCTGGCACAAGCACAAGGGTTGCGTATTGCTAACTATTTACAAAAATTTATTATGAACATTATTAAAGCGAACGAATTTCGGTTAATACCGATATATTTGGATTACATCAGATCCACTGCTTTGCTAGTGATACCTCGTAGAAAGAAATCATGTGGTGTTGATTGAACCTTAAAAGACACGTGGTCTTCACCTTTACTTGAAACGCAGATAGGTAGTAACTATATGATGTGGCATAATTCGTTCTCATCGTAGTTCGACGCGGATGATGGAATATCAAATGATCCAGTGTTTCAGCACCAAATAAAGGCTACCTTCTCCACATCGAGTTCTGGCAGTGTTTACATTCATTCAGAAATAGGGTTACAACTGTGCAGGAGCTTATTTGGACTTATTTCTAAGATGAATAAGAGAATGCCACGTTAATCGTACCAGGAAAATATTACCTATTTTCTTAATCTCAAATATAAAACTGACTGTATTTTTTAAAATACTTATAACCACAACACGACTATCGTCATACACTATTTACTGGTATAGCGCTGTTATTTTAATTTTGAGCTAGAACCAATTTTTACTCTATCCTATTAGTTATTTTATTACTAGTAGTGAAAGTAATGTATCTACTGAACAGAACGTCCATACTGACAATCGTGATGGCTTATGCCTTACTAATAACTAGTAGACGTCGATGTAATTAGAGTCTGGAGACAAAAGAATTTCTGGGGCAAGAAACGAGAATGAATTCAGCAATCGCTTTCTGATGGACCAACCAAGCATTCGTACGGAGTTATTTCATGAAAATCGGAAAATCGAGATCAGGATGGCCGCACGATAGGACAATCTCGAGTCTTCCCGAATGCTAATCTCGGATATTAACCACTGACCCACGCTACTGTGGATATAATATCTTTACTTAGGTGTAAAAAAAAAGTAATAGTATAAATTGATATTAGTAAAATAGTATAAACGAAAATATTATATAAGTCTACATTTCAAAATATAAGTGGACATCTGAACTTAAAATTTTTCTATATACTTCATGAGTTAAGCTCCAAATGCTCACTAGAAAATTCAATCAGCCCAATATAGGTGTTTGCCCAAAGAAGGTAGAATGGATTCAGAAAGACAGAATTTGTGGATGTATTGGTATCTTGTGATGTTTTTTTTTTTTTTTACAAAAATCCGGTATGTTTAAGCCTATAGTGTGAAAATATGTATGCCAACTACATTCCAAAATTCGTGAATACCCCCATAATAACTAGAGGGGGGGACGCATCTTAGGATCAGAGAACTGATGCAATTCAACGTGGGTTGGACTGAAAAACTTTGTGGAAATACCCACGCTGTTGCTCTATAGATAATAATCGCATTGTTCTACCATTTGCTGTACCTCGTGCACGAATGGTTTTGTCGATCATATTCCGAATACGCTTTACGTGGTTCACGTTTGGTGACATAGGTGACGAGATCATCCGCAGAAACTGAATGGAACGCTTCTTAATGAAATCGGGGTTCAATTACAACCAGAAATTCTCTTATTTCCTGCGGTTGGCGATGCCCATAAAAGGCAGAAAACGAAACCAAGCAGATGAGTATTGCAGCTTACTCCAAACATTAGGGAACCGCCACCAGCTTGCACAGTACCTAGCTAACAGGTAGCATCCATAACCTCACGGGATTAACGTTAGATCCTAATCGGACCACCAGTGCGAAGCTAGTAAAAAAGATTAATCATTTTAAAAAATACCATCTTCCAGTGATAAATGAGGTACTACCAAGAATAATTTCAGAGAATTCTAATACACCACCCATACCAGTAATAGTTTGTAGGGTAGACTGCGTGTATTCTCGAACACAGGTTAGCAGCTGAGGCCTATGCTGTGTTGTGAGTTAATACACAGGTCAGCCTACTGTTCCCACATCCCATCAACGCTACACGTGCTGCACAGACGATCTTGATTTGATAATGAATTCGTTTGTCTGTTGAAACGCGCGCATTCGTTTATCCGTGGTAGTTCTCGATGAATTAGAAGACATGGCCGGCAAATGGATTGTACCGGGTGGAATTAATATCGTTCGTGAGCTATTACTCTGGTTGAACAGAGAAGCACGCAATACCAATTTTCCAACCACTTCCGAAACCCTATGTCCGATGCGTTGGGCTCCAACGTTGATTCCGCCTTCAGAATAGATTAATTTCATTCAGCTAGCCAGTAATACGTCAGAAAACGTTTCAAAGGACACTCACGAGCTTAGCTGACAGCATTGATAACTACCAGCCTGCCTCTTTCACGTGACGCGTATGCCAGCTGAAAACATGCGATCTTATGTGTCAGCATATAACTAAGATTTTTGAAATATAAAATTAAAAGATAGATGGTATTCTAGAAATAATAGAAGCAAGGCGCAGTTTAAAAAAATTATACAATTGATACTGTGTATTGAAACAAAATCTTCACGGGTTATCTGCCGGATAATATCTTTATTAAACATAATTTCGTTAATACACAACGTTTCGGCAGCAACCTCCGCTGCTATCATCAGGTAAGCTGTCATAAAGAAGCTAAAATGCATTATTTGTGTTTTGCATTGCATCACAAATTATTGAAAGTAGAGGATGAAGTGACAATAGCAGTGCCTCGGGCTTGACACGGAATTAGCTTATTCAAGTCACAGTGGCGAATAAATTTTCACCATTCCGTACACGGTCGTTAGTGTAAGAGAGGTGTTATTGGACAATTCCTAATTACCATATAGTGCAACAAGCCATTTAATAAATCTCAAACTCTCCGCACTGCATGTGGAGTGACGTCATAAAACACCTTACATGGTAACTCGTTCATCGTATGCGTGCGTTGAACTTGGTAACACCGTTTCTGAAGAGAAGACTTGAGGAACCCGATTTCACTCTCTCCCATCCTTCGTCTCTCATGTACAGTCCACCAATGAAATATATTGGAGATACATTCGTCGTTGTCATCGACGGATATACAGTAACATTTTTTCACCAATAGGAAAGCAACTTCCCATTCTACTTTAGGAACCAATCTACTTAGACTTCTTAAGCAGAATAACGTGATTTATTCAGATACTTCATTCCAGATAAATCAATAGCTACACAAAAGACGTACCTCTAAAATACTAGTTGACTGGCTGGTGGTGGAAGACTATTTTTGGTATTCTTCCTTCATCAATTCTTGTTAGGTGCCCGAACCATAATAGTTGTTTCATTTCGGTTTTCTGGACTATAGTATCTTTGCTGCCAGTTTGGTACCTGATTTGTCCACTCCGCACATGCTCTAATTTAGAAACTCGGGAAGCTCTTCGAAGGAAATCCATCTCCACTGCATCTATTCTCTTTCGGTTTCTTTCTGTAACTATCCAACATTCTGCACCGTTGGTTCCACTATGACTCTGTACATATTGAGTTTTGTTTTCAGGCCAATCTTAGTGGATCACAGAAGAGTATTTACTTTTTGTATGGCAGAACTCTCTTGGTTTAGTCTATGTATGATGTCATGTTCCGTTATTAATAATAATGATCCCTAAATAATTATACTTTTCACATCTATTAATCGTTAAGTTATCTGATACTTTGAGAGGTAATGTCATCTTTCCAACAGCCAGGTATTCTGTCTATGTGGTGTTGATTTTTAGTTCCTATTTATAATATTCCTCTACTATTTTCCTTAGCATGTACGCTAAGTCCTCTTCATTCCCTGCTACCACTACCTGGTAATCTGCAAACAACAGACTATACAAATAGGTTCCATCCATTTATCTCCCCATTCTTAAGCAGATTCTTCTCCAGTTGTCTAAGACACCTTTAATGTATACTTTAAACAAAGTTGGAGAAAGGCAACAACCTTGCTTTAGAACTTTGTTAATTCTAAAGGGTTGTGAGACTTTGTTTCGAATCCTTACAACTCCCTTCATATCCTTATAAATATTATGAATGGCTCTTACATACACTCCATTGATACTACTATTTTCAAAAATTTTAAGACGCTACATAATGGCATATTATCGTATGCTTTCTCCAAATCAGTAAAAGCTAAATGCGTTTCTAAGTTTCTTTCCCCTCTTTTCTCTATTAGCTGTTTCAAGGAAAAAATGTTATCGATACAGGATCTTCCTGCTCGAAATACGCTTTGCTCTTCAGTAATAACTATTTCTTCCCCTACTTGTTCCTCAATATGCGACCATACAATCATACAAGTAAGCTGGTTTCACTAATCTCCCGATAATTTTTACATTCTCGTTTGTCTCTTTTTTAGTAAATACAACTTACCATTGAAATATTAAAATGTTGGGGTAAATGTTCTGCTTCAAATAAAAACATATTCAACAACCTTGTTCGAAACTCACAAAAGATGCTTGGTCCATACTTAACCAGCTCAATGGGTACATCTCCTGGTCCTGTGGATTTTCAATTCTTCATTTGTTTTAGTATTTGTTTCAGGTCTTTGAGTGAAATTGGTTCTACATTTTTGTGTTCTGGTTCATTTACTTGTTGTAATGCTGGTTTATAATCATTTCTGTTTTCAGTTAGTAAATTATTAAAATGGTCCATCCATTTTTCCATGTTAAAAGTGAAATTTTAGCCTTTTCCTTTACATCTGTTCTTACATTCTTTATTACTTTCCAAGCTTTAAAAACGTTTGTAACTCCCATATGTCTGTTAAGTTTCTCACTTTTTTGTCCCACAATTCTTGTTTCTCCTTTAAAACTTCTCTTTTCACATCCCTATTCACGCTCATATAAATGTTCCTGTCTTCTGAACCTTGAGATCCCAACCATTTTTTGACGAGTTGTTTCTTTTCTTTAACTTTCTGCTATGTTTTGAGTCCACCACTCTCGTTTCTTTTCTTGAACAGGTTCAAGAAGTCCTAAAACTTCTGCTGCTGCACCGTGTATACGTTCTATGATTTTACTATATACTGCTTGTCCTGCATCTACTTGTATATCTTTCATGCCTACCAAATGTAGTTGTTCTGTTATGTTTGAAAGATCTGTGATCCAAAACTTGGTAACACTACATTTTGGGATTTAGGCTACTCCTGTAGTATAAAAGAGCTCTCTTCGACTTTAACTAAGGAACGGCGAAAGTTACAATATCCCTAAACGAACATGCTCCTTGACATCCATCAAACGCTATTTGGAAGAGTAGATTCAGTGAATTAGCACTATCTTTATTATTCAATTTTCGTAATCACGCCACAACAGACACACCATAGCAGTCTAAACACGGCAAGAACAGTTAGAAACAACGAAGCGAGGAATTCCCAACCTACTTCTGTATCAAGGTGTATTATGACAAAAATTCAGTTTACCACGATTGCCGAATAAAGAGATCGGCATCTACTCTAATAATTTATAAATGCATATGTAACTGAGTCTTTGTTACGTTTTCACGACTACACAAATAAACCTATATTGTTGAGATTTGACAAGGAAATACTATGTGTCATTAGGAGGGTCTTAGGATACTTTTTTTTAGGAATAAATAATATATTTTGTCTTGAAAGTTTGAAATTTTGTCTCTCTCAAGAACACAGCATATTATTTTTTGAATAAATTACATATTTTTTCATGAAATTTTGGAAACTAACCAAACGATGACAGACAGTCGGGTAGCGTGTGTAAGTATCCGTAATGTTATATCGGTCACTAAGGCTTTGTTTCTGTGCAGTTTGTGGGACACCTCGTATGTAACCTGCAGCTTTATGTATCCAATTCTAGCAATAAAACTGTAAGTCCACAAGTACCTAGTCACGTGTAACAGCTAGTCATTTTATATAAGCTTCCACGGCACAACAGTTGGCTCCTGTCTATTATCTCTATGGTGTAAATCTCTTTATGCTGGTCCCATGTCCCGTTTCTACTTTGCGCAGTGAGGGCGGCCGCTGTAAGCGCCGTTCTTCGCCGCTACGGCAGCGCTTAGCGCCGAGCGTAGACGCATGGCTCTCTACTCCGCTCACTAAATTAGCAGCGTAATCCGCCGCTACTGACGTCATATATATCTCCCCGCGCAGATAAAGCTCGCAGTGGAGGCGTGCCATGCCTTGAGACTGGCGCGCAGCAATTTGTCAGGTGGCTGCCGGCTTGCCTTGTTTACAGGAGGACACTCGGCTCGTTAGCGTCACGAAAAACAGGAGTCGAGCTGTGTTATCGCAACGAGGGCTCCTCCACCGTGACGGACCATTTGGAATGGGTAAATCTCGTCAACAACATAGCTATGCGATGGCAGTTAAATAATAGGAATACGCTAAACATGCAGGCTCCTTGTTACGGATGGTTTGTTTTCAAAATAATACTCAATTTACTCAACGCCACATTAAAGTCTTATTAAATGAGAGAATACCTCGTGTGACTTTATCATCACCTTTATAGTGATTAGTACTAAGGCTTCAGATTAGCATGCACTGATGGGTATTTCAAATTCTGTGCCTTGCCTTTTCTTCGTTTATTGGTGATACATGGCGGCAGAGATATATTCATTTCAAATCAGATTCGACTTTTGCAAACATCACGTATAATTACAAACCTTAAGAAAACAAAATATTCATTTTGCGATGAGACACACATGTCTGAGCACTACCACCGAACCAGAAATAATTTTAAGAAGTCGTCATGAGGATTTCAGGACAGCACAGATCATCGAATTGCCCATGATTTCAAACGGATATCTTTCAGCATTACTTTTATATTAAAAAAGCGACAAAAATCTAGAGGAAAACAGTTATGATTCGCCTTAAACGTTCTTGATTCCTATCTTCAAATAGTTTTGTTTTAATTCAACACCATTGCAATGATTACATGCACACTCTTAAAAATTACTGCAGCTACTGGATTAACAGTTACTATAGCATATTTTTTTAATAATCTCTTAAATTCATAAAATTAGCTGCAGCCTGATCCCGGTACTGGGACGAAATGCGTGAGTGGGGCTATGAACCAATATTTATTTGTCGTATAGCTAAGCCAGTAATGTAATAAATACATGCAACAACGAGAACGTTGGTAGCATTGACAGATCGATATCCAGTTGTTACAGCAATGCTATGAAGTTGTAGCACTGAAAACATCTTGAAATGGTCCATCGTACTTCCTTAAGGTACGTTCCCAAGACACGTCCGTCGGCGCGAATTAGGGGGCGCCTCTCATCTATGCCGCATATAATAGCAGATACGGCGCGCCTCGGCCCACCCCCCAGGCGGTAAAAGATGAAAGGCGCGTGCTGCCTACCACGCGCCGTAGGAATGGGCCTTAAGAGGGCATTCCTTGATGATGTGCTCAACACTCTGGATAGGGGCTCCTCAGTCACAAACAGTAGAATCCTGAAATCCCCACTAAAGCTAGGTTCCAACGGCCCGTGGTTTTGTAGGTCGCGCTATGTAGCCTAATTGTACGGATCAGCACACACCACAGGCTACCCCTCGTCACCACTTTGCCTAGTATCGTTTCAGCTACCCGGGAGTTTAATCTTTACCGGCTGGGCGAAGGATACATAGGCGCGACCCTTCTCACGGCGCGCTACTGGTTGCTGGACACGCCAGGCCTGCAAATGCACGCGTAGTGAGAAGCAACCTTTATTGAATATGGCGTTGCATTTGGCGTGGTCTCTCTTCAGATGGAATCCTGGAAGTGCAGTTGGAGGATCTCCAATAGCTTGATGTTTCACATATGCAGAGTTCCAGCTTTGTCGCCATTTTTCCTTGACAATGAAGTCAGATACGTCATGCCATATTAGATTTAAGGATTTAAAACTGTTCGATATTTACAGAAAATGGTATTCCTTTTATATGCTCGAGGCTTCCAAAGAGTATAATTTCCGAAATGTTCATGTAATTAGCGCTAAATTTCTGCTTGATTTGCTCTACCCAACGGGCACATATACCTCCTGTTCATTCATCGTGATAATATGTAAATAAATGACTGCAGAAACAAGCTTTTAGCACGGCAACTACCCGCTGTTGCCACGTTAACGAGCTTTAAAGTATCCCAAGCCTATTTCAAAAGTCTCGCCCATATTAAACCAGCCAGAGTATTAACAAAATACGTGACTGCAACGAACAACATGCGTAGTTATTCACGGTATGTTGCCATCCAATTGAATACGGTTTACTGCTGTACGTGTGTTGGTGGAGTTGGTACTGTAATGTGTTACGCGAAATCATCTCTTTTAAATGCAAACAAGTTACAGCGTCAATATTTGTATTATGAACAAAGAAAATAGATAAAACGGATAAATATAGATTTGATAAGTTAAATAGCTACTGTGGTGGACGTTCGAACTTTTTTTCTGTTCGCCTTGCCACCTCCCGAGAGGATAATTACTCGTGGGTAATCACTTGCCATGTGAGCCTTAGCACTATAAATAAAAGTCCCAGTAGGGATATTCACGTATTTAGACTTTAATACAACATATACATACAAGCATCTCCTTAGCTCCCTTTATATTTATCTCCCGACTACAACTCTCCTTCTCTGACTTTACTTATTGCTGATTATATCTAGTATAAACCACTGGTTAGCTCCCACCTAGTTCTGATGGTGAAAGCTGCTGGCTGCATCAGTTGTAGCCTCCAACTCGCTTCATCGTCGACCTGCAACACCTGCAAGCTCCTCGCACACCAAGGTGACACCCAGCCGGTGATCCCCAAGGAGACCCACAAGCTGCACCTGCAGGCCGGTTTTGTCACGTTTCCCCTCTTCGATTCTTCGTAGGAGGCAGTGCCCCCAGCCAATCAGCAACCTTCCTATCCTATCATCTCTCCTACATGACTTGATGCCAACTCCTAATTTCCGCTAACACTCTTTCCCACTTTGGAGTCGTTGCAACCTTTCCTTGCTAAGATTCCAGCCTCTAGCTTGTTTAATTCTATGTTGTAACTTGCCCTGGTTTCGACTCTGCTACAGACAATCACTTTCACCTGCAAATATTAACTTTGCCTCATCATCATCATCAGTTTTCTGCCATCTGGCAGGTTTTCACTTGGCTGCTCTCCATGTTCTTCTATCTTCTGCCTTTCTCTTTAGAACCATATAGTTGCCACCTTACTTGATGTTGTCTATAATTATGTACCTCCTTCTTCCTCTCATTCTCCTCCCACAGACTAGACTAGACCTTTGCCTCTAATTATCATAAAATTCCTTCCCTAGACCATCACACTACAAACATGTCATGTCACACAAGGTCTGCTAACGGATGTGTCGATATGGTATTTTACAGATTTAATAATTAATTTCGTAAATAATACCAACCAGATTATTGTCAATGCTACCGTACTAATCAAAGAGAAGTTTATTCTGTTATAATTTTAACTGTAAGTGGCACGGCTATTTCACTTAAATCGGAGAATGTTGATAATTTTGTTTCGTAATATCTGGAGAAGTTAAACTGTATGGGTTGATGCGTTTCCAAAAACAGGGTGACCTAATTATTTATAATTTTCTCGCTGAGTTTATAATTGGTTGGCAACCATTTGATATGGCAAGAAAATACATAAATATTTTTTGAATTGGTAACTGACCTGTTATACAATAGTAAATACGAGCATGAGATTTTACGTAACTATACTTACTTTACGTTTTCGTGTTTAGACATCATTATCGTTTTGCCCAATGTTGGACAAAGTTCTCAATATCTCTCTCTTCCTGTCAATAGCTCCTCTAGTGTTGTTGATAACTGGCAATGTTTAAAAGCATAGAAGTGATCCATGGTCTGCTGTTCTCCACCTTCACATCGATCGTCTGTTGTCAGACCTCATTTATACATGTTAGCTTTTACTGGAGCCTCTCCTGTTTTTAAACGGATTTTATCCAGTGCAGTTTTATGGCAGAAGGTTCTTCCTCAGAGATTGCATACCAGTTTGGAGGATCGACATTTATGTGATTTTGAAGAGGAGATAATACGTAAAGATAGTAAGTAATATCAAATTGTTGCCACCAAAGCTTCATTTAAGAAGGTGTTGTGGCTCTACGTTACAAAAATCGCCTCTTTCAGCTCTCCTCAGTTATACGTATGTTTAATAAGGCGCTATGCTCTTTTTGTGATGTTTTCAACTTGATAAAACTAAATACTAACGAAGTCAGTAAGAAAACTGGAAGCTGGCTGAATAATCTGGTAGCTAGTATCCAATTAAAACAGAAGTAATTTCATCTTCTGTGTTATGACACAATTATTAAATTCAAATTATTTACTTTTACTAATAAACTCCAAATTAAAACAAAATGTAATTTACCTTTTACTAAAGAATTTTGTTTAATGATTTACAATATTAAAATGTAAATTAATTAAATAATTTGGTTAGAATATATGGGTATTATCAAAGAAGATCAAAACTAGATACTTAGCTGAAAAACTTTTAAGAAATGCTGTTTCCGAAAAAGTAAAAATGTACAAAGCTGGAAGTGTCATTTTTGCGCTGTATTCTGTAGTGTTACGGTGTGGAATATAATTAAACACGAATAATTACAGGGTTTTAACTAAGTTATGCTTCGTCACAATACTGCAATTAACATTGATTTAGTGTATTTTGTATAGCATTGGTTTATTAACACTGAATAATATCAACAAAACAAAAGCCTGCGTACCATATGTTATTATCTTCCTTGTTTTTTAGTATCAGTAACACGAAATTATCTATCAATACCATTACAGGGTGCGCTGTCGTAATTATTACGTGAAACATATGTTTTATACACTTCGGCGGAAATTATCTTTTGATGTCGTCATAGAAGAGTTGTTGGCGGATGATTGCGTTGGTGAAGGCAGTGGCAGAGACTTTCGCACATCTAAGCAAATGGGTGCAAAGGGGACTTATGGCCCACGACTAACATCTCTACCAGCTGGTTGGTATAAATATGCGACGAGAGGCCTGTACAATGGACCCTCGAACATACATGAAAAATGCAACTCATAAGAGGAGAGATGAGACGTTCCCCAGCTCAGATATCTAACTCAAAAAGAAAACGGTTATTTCTTTCTTAAATTTCTATACAGTGATATCTATGGACTCAGAATGAAAACATGACCGACCGTAATTGGTCTGCCGTAGAAGTACAGGCAGCGTAACGCGTGACAGATATGTCCAAACTGGCTTTTTATTATAGTACCACTTTCATTATCACTTTCCTTGCAATTATCTTGTGCCACTTTTAAGAGTCTGGTTTTAACTATTTTTACATCTATTTTTTTATTTCTTTATTTTTTTGCTCAAAAATGCCTTTTTTATAGAGTGATAAATCTTTAGAATTATGTTTTTACAGCATTCGTGTAGTCGTTTGTTTAATAAGTAACATTTGTATCACTAACTGATGCAGAAAACAATGGTGAAGTTTAACACGTTATTATCGTAGATTTTCAAGCCATGGTTCGCTCCACTGTTTCGATATTATGTATTTCTAAGTACTGTCCTCGTGTGTCTTTACCATGCTTCGAAAATTCCTGCTCGATAGTTAGAGAAATGATGTTATTACATATCGTGAAAATGGAACGGAATTTCTGTTCAGCGCTTTATCAAACGATGAGAAGCAGTTTAAATTATGACGATATACACGCTTACATGATGTCTATAATAGCCACGAAGTATCTTTCTTAGTTGTATATCTTGAGGACATCATGTAAAACGCCTTAAATATTCGTGACGATTTTTTTAAGAATTTAGTGTGAGCTTCACTTCATAAGAGATTTAAAAAAAGCTATGTAGACTAAGTAAAATATTTTATTTCATAAGTTTTCACTGGGTACAAAAAGTTCGGTCACTTTGAATCTTAGTAACAAACATCGACAGTGAACTTTTATTAATTCATTTATACTGGCAGAAAAGGTTAGAAGGCGTGGAAAAAACCTCTGACTTATATGATGAGATAAAGAAATTCTTAATTTAATTACGTAATATTTCTGTGGCGGCAATTGATTTTTCCCAAGATTAGCTAGTACGCGCGTATTTCGTACAGTTTCAATAACACTTCTTTATTTTTTGCAATGAATTTCCAGCATTGAGGTAAGCTATGTGTAGTTAAATGTGTCTGCTACTGCAATTCGCATATAGCTTCGCAATGAAATATTGACATGTTAAATAAAAGCTTTCCAAAATTTGATCTATCCGTTTTTTTTTTTTTTTACAAATAGTAAAGAATACCCACCCGTATCCTTTTTGCTCCATTCGATGTAAATTTTGCAAAGACATCGATAATATCTCTAAAACAAATTCGCTCTTACAATGCAGGCTTAACATCAACGATGAGTGAAACAAAGGCAGATTCACCAAATTCAGAAGCTTAAAAATAAATTATACAAACCTTTTCAGAGTAATCAGTTGGCAGGTTCAATCTATTTACTTAAAATATTTGTCAGAAATATCTAAAAAAAAAAAGAATTCCTATTTAAAATACCAGATTACAAGTATTTTCGAGCTTTTTGTAAACACTATACTTGGTTTTTGTGTGAAAAATATTTGTACATTACGCAATTTTTAAAGACTGAGAGATTATCTAAGCACAATGAGCTCATACATATGCCTATGAATGTTCTTCATAACACAATTAACTGCAAAAAAATCATCTTCTGTTACTCAAATTCCATCCGTCTGTGAGCGCTGTGTGCTTTATCAGCAACGAAAATCGGTTCAAGGTACGGCTGAAGACAAGGGAGTCGGCCAAGCGAAAGGATTATTGGTTTTGCAGAAAAAACACTGAACGAGATACGAGGCTTGAGTGAGCTCCAGAATTTTGCAGGAACTGAATACTACCACATTCGGTTACTACTATCTCTCACTCAAAGACTGTAGCTGACGTTATCTGTTGACCGTAAATACATGAATATGCACTAGGTAATATTTTAACATTTGTTAGAAGGAAGCATTAAAATATTGATTTGGCAGCTTCTGAAAAGAAAGTTCATACGCTCCAGTAAATGGAGAACGAATCAATGGGAGTAAACGGTAGCAGAAATTTTGGTACATATGTCATATAAAATTACTTACATACAGTTTATGAAACAACCACAACACTGAAATCCATGTGGAAAAATAGCCTCGCCGCTTTTTGTATTACTGATGTTGAAGTTAGTCTAAGTATAAAACAGTTAAGCGTGGTCGTCAACCTGAAGGTTGATTAGACCATCCCGAAGGAGGCATACTATGCCTGTTACCAGACGTAGAACACGCAGTTCATTTCCTCCTTACTTGAGCTTACCCGGTAATTGGGGCCTACAGTTTAACGTGGAATACGAACCGTGGAAGCGTTATGGTTTACTTTACATTACAAAGCAAGTTGTGTGAGAGTTGTAGGTCGTAAAAGGGCCTTTCAAAATCCCAGCGGAGACCAGGATTCTAACCTGGACTTGTCGACCTCAAGTCAGACGCCTTAACCACTGCATCCGACGTACGAAGTGAAGGCATTCATTATCCTTTTTAATACGTTGTCATGTTCATTTTTTTAAAGATACATCTTTCCTCTGAAAGTGTAATTAAATGGGTTTATTTACGTGCAGCAAAGTCGTCTAGTTCACTAAGTTTTCAAGTATCTCACTGTATATTGAAGATGTGTTTACTTTAATAAGTACCATGGCAGTATAAGAATGTTGATAACTGCCTCAACAGCTAACTAAAAATAATGATTAAACTATTCGCCGACCAACATCTATAAGAATTACAAATCTGACATTGAACAACTTCTCATGTCTTGTATCAATACCTTGTTGCACAACCTCGTTTTTTTTTTTTTTTTTTTTTTTTTTTTTTTTTTTTTTTTTTTTTTAAATTCTTAATACTTTGGCATACGAGGTTCTCATTAAACAGAATCGTGCATGAAAACAATAAATGCGGCTTGTCGGTGATCTTCAGATCAAATTGATATTTATGCCAAAGTTTTCCCCTGAGGACCAGTAAATTGAGAAATATTACACTGCGGACCACTAACTTTACATATGTGTATATTATTAACCTCTGTAACATAACGTATTGCACCATAACAATAAATCTAAAAGCAAGTTATGAATTCCTATGGAAACTCAGTTATGAATCTGGAAGTGAACTATTCAAATTGAATTTCATACGAGATATACACGAAATAAAAGAAATTAAACTTGTCAGTTTTTATTGTTGCGTACTTCACCACTCTTATGTTACCAGCTAGAGTGCAAACGTTTTCTAGGCTGGTTCAGTTTGTCGCTGCCAGCACGACCTCTGCCGGCCAAAAGCCGGAAATACGGCGCAGAGGACCGAGCCATGACGTAAGCTCGAGCCTGACAGTAGGCTCGGTTTGTTATTCATGTGCTGGAAGGGAATGAAGCGACGCTGGTACTCGCTCGGTACAATCAGATCAGGCACGAACTGCATCGCAGTCTTAAAATCGCTTAATCGAAGGATGAAATAACTGTAAAATTAAAGAGTGAAAAGTATATGTCTTCTTCATGATATTTTCTACATGCTGTTGTATCATTCTATAACATTGTGTACGTTTGTTTCCGGGAAATTCAGATACATAAAGACGGGCCCAATGATAAAGTAAAAATCGGCTGATTGTACCACATTTCAATAATTCTGTGTTGATATTCAAGCATTTCATAAAAGTGGAACAGTCTTTCTCCTGAACATTTGATTGATCTTTTGGGTATTTAAATTACGTGTGAGAGTGGTATCAGTTTTTCATTAAAGAGAGTTCAATGTTGTGCATTAATAGGTACAAATATTTCCAAGACGTCGCATGTATTTGAAGCTTCCGTATAAATCATAATGCACTAAATGTGGATTCAGGGTATACTTCATGTATGTCAGTAACTATAGATAGCTTTTCTATGTTATTGGTTTCGTTTCACTGTATTCTGATCTCATGGTTTGTAATGCTTCCGTTATATATGTTTATCAGACACATACGCGTTGCACTTCATGCCTATGACGATTCCATTGATAGAACTTACACAAAATGTTGGTAGTAGTCAGTGATATACTGTAGATCCTAGAATGTCCCTGCATTACAATCTTGTCCAGTTTTATATTATGTACCATGATTCGGGTGAGTAAGACACTGTACCCTATTCCTGCCTTGCCGAGCCTTCGTGTATCCGCAGAGCCTTCGTTTATCAGCCGAACATTCGTTTGACCACCGAGCATGGAAATGTTCCAGCGGTGGAAGCTCACCCGGGTAAAGAAGACCGGCCACAGGAATAACCGAGCGAGTTCAAGCGTAAGTAGACGGCACTTTGCGCGACACTATTACCAACCCTCTCACGTATTGCGGTTTCTTGCACTTATTACAACATCCTCAAAAACGGTCATTGACGTAATCCTTAATACAAAAAAAAAAAATGTATTTATTGAACAGGTTATTGTAGGACCAATGCTGTCCAATCCTCATAGAATGAAAATTCCAGTATTTTCTTAGCACATATTCGTGACTTTTAAAAAATTGTGGTTATACCTTACACTCACATACAACTTTGTACGGTACGAGTACGGTATCTCAATTTTTAATATTCAGCCTGCAGACCACTATGAGTCCGCGGACCACAGGCTGAGAAACACTGATTAATGCCATACGTGAATGACATAAGGAATGTTACACTGGTGACAATTCATTAAATCTGTACGAACAATCACCATGACCTCTTGCTCGCGTGATCACTGTTATCAATCGGTATATGTATGGTAAGTGAGGGCTCTTTCTTCTTATCTGAGTTTATCCAGTAGGGTGGACAGTGGACTCGTTCTGCTCAGCGCCCTTCATCTTCCTAAAGACGGACCACCACGTCTTAAGAACACAGAGGAGAAAAAAGAAGGTCTTCCAGCTCAGGCAGCGAAATGAGTTTTGTCTTATCTGCAGTGCAGGTCTGAGTATCGCCACCAGAGCTCCAGCGTCGCGGATTATCCTGAGACAAGACAAGCTGAAGGTCCTCTGAGGACCGCCGATAACACTCCTTCCCCTCCTTACAGCCCGCATTTTTTTCCTGCCCCTTGTGTGAGTGTGTAAGGGGGGTACCACTCCCTCCTCTCACCCCACCTTTCTTTTTTCTCTTCGTCTCCCGTTGCAGATAAAAGTGGAAACAGCTTAGTCCTTTCTTTTACAACTTGCGAGGATTTTCCGCGGAGGAGAAGGTGCCGTTACGTTTGACGAGGCTAGGGTGGTCGACGGCCTCAGAAGAAAATCCTCGCCGCCGTTTAGATAAGCGGCAGGCGAAGGTAAAGGGATGAGCTGACAGATGATGTTAATTTATACGGACGGCCATCGACGTCGCCCATGCGCAAGAGAGACTGCGGATAGGGGCCAGTCGGCTGGCCCGCAGCACACCGGCGATACTGCTGTGGAGAGGTGTTTCTGTTAGGAAAGACGGCGAGTCCTTAACACATTGAACGCTACCGGCAATATGAAGAGTCCTGTCAGTGACTATCTCTGAATGCAAACCCACATACCGCGGACGTCTCCAGACGTCCGCCGTCACGCTATTGACCATCTTACCTAAAACGGCAGATGATTTTAATTTTCTGCACTTTTAAGCAGTTTATTTTACTTTTAATTGAATATAAAAAATAAATTAGAGTAATTAAATAAAAATAAATTGGTAATATCGTATCTATAGTAAATTATATTTGTTTTTGAAAATTGCTGTAAGAAAACAATTTTTCAACAAATTGCGAACTAAACCTTCAAATAAATTTGATTTAAAAAAGAATGAAAGTTGTACTTAATTTACTCGAGGTAAGAGCTCACAAATATTTCAATTCAAGTTATAAAAAACGTATAAAGTCAGAAAATATACTTTAAACATTTATTATTATAAAAAGGAAAGTTAACCTAGAATGGAATTGCGAATCATAATAATTTAAGTTCAAGATTTGATCCAAAAAAAAGAAGAAAAATTATTCCAAATTTTACAACAAATGCCAAATTACATATTACAAAGTAAATAATTTAAATAAGACTTACGTTAAAATTCTTCTAATTATCAAGTAGATGGGAGAAATTAATCAATAGAATAATATCTTGCACTTGAAAAAAACACCAAGTTAGAAAAAATATTTTTTTTAAAAAAAAACACCAGTTGTCCGATTTGAAAACGGTGTTCACTCGGTGAATGGTAAGACTTTAAAGAATGGCTGAGAGAAAGGGTGAGCTCGTGGGCCAGGTACTTTTATTTATTTACCCTTCATTTATACAGCCTAATATCTTAGTGACTAAATTAGGCCCAACGTTTTAATTTTTACATTTTTGATTACATAGTGTTTTGTACAAAATATTTACATGCAAGGAATTTGGCATACAGTTCCGTTACACTTTGACTTACTGTCTAATTAATTCTATAATATTACATTTGGTCTTGCTTACAGTAATAACAGTTACAGCTGCTATTTCAAAATTTTAATGTTGTATTGAATCACACACATCGCTTATTGTTGTTATAGTGCTGGTGGTTTTTATTGAAATATTCCAGTTATTCTTAGAGTATCCCATTATTCAGTTAGTTGCAGTTAACCCAGTTTGTACATATCTTTCTGTAATCTATCATTTAGTTATACCGGATTACTGGGTAATAACAATTGCTTATAAGTAACATTCACTTAATTATATGTTCTCAGCCACTACAGTCCTGAGCCAGTTCAAATTTGAAGCATCCTGGCTTACCATTAATATGGATATTATATTGTTATGATTCATCGTATATTTGTGCAAAAGTGAATGATCATTCCCTCTACATTACAAACAAGACTGTTTTGGCCGTGGTAGAAGCGCTTTGTTTGCTTTAAGTGGTATGCTGACGTTTGCTCGTTCTGCCACGCCATCGTTCTGACTCAGGCCTGTAGTAGGCTGGGTTCCGTTTTAACAATGGTAGGATTACTTAATTTAATAGTTATACATTTGAATTTTTTTTTTTTTTTTTGCAATAATCACCTCTGGTATTATAATCTACTTTTCCCCTATAAGGCCTTATCCGTTTCTATGTTACAAAAAAAAAAAAAAAAAAAAAATTATGTACTACGTCTATTCTAATCTAACTTGAAACCTATACCACTCTATCAACACTAATCTACCCACCAGGTACTGGAATCGCCAACTTTCTATACAATCCCATAGGGAAAGGACGTGTCAAGCCGTCCACCGTCATTCGGATGCTCCCTAGCGGACGGCCGAAGACGTCCTCAGCACTGAATGTGTTAACCGTGTCATCTCAACATAATGATATTGTTTAAAAACGAAGCAAACATACCGTTTTTTTACTGGCTTGATAGTGGAAATATAGAAAATGTATTCACCTTCTAGCTACACGTACAGAACTCGTACTGATAATCCTTATCTCCATAAAGTAATAATTCTTACTTATTTATGATAGGTTACTAATTATTGGCGGTTTATTAAGTAACATGTACTTTTGATTTAACTAGACCTAACAAGCGTTGCATGTTCGTGAAATATTTCTTTCCTTTCGAGATTTGGATTTCATCAGTTATAACAAGCGATCTGTTTGCTCATTAGTTACGGTGTCTGACTGGAGAACAAAAGGTCCCAGGTTTGAATCCCTGTCTCGGCGGTGATTATCATAGGCCCTTAACTCCACCTTCACCTCTGAAACAGCTTGTTGTGCCGTATGAAGTACGCCCGAACGCTTCCGTGTTTCGGATTACACGTTAAACTGTAGGTCCCCTATATCCGGTAGAATTGCGGGTTAGATTAAGGCGGCTATGACAGGGGTGGAATGCGCAGCCAATAAAAACCCGGTCACCAGAGCATTACGACCATATGGAATTATTATTATTATAAGTTATAACAGGTGTTATATGTTTTGTGGAAGATCCTTTTTCTTCAAGAACAGGATTTAACAAGTTTCTATGGTGCATAGTATAGGTTCATATAATTAATCACATACATGTGTTGCTGAAATTTTTTATTCGCATGAATATAATTTCAAACTCGATAATTAGAAAACATAATATAAGATTTTTTAATTTGGGTCTTTAAAGCTTGTCGATGACTGAGTCATTAAATCTGCCATAAGATTGTTATCAAGACACGAGAAGGAAATTGGCCATAATATTTTTAAGGAACCATATCGATATTTGCGTGTTGTGATTTAGGTAAACCACACTGTAAATCAAAATTGAATAGCGGAGCCGGGATAGAACATTCATCTTTCCGATTGTCAGGATCAAATGTTAAACGTTAACCGACAAGGATTAGTAGGGCTTAAATGCTATAATCAGTATGAAACTATCAGCCTTAGTATCAGTTCATTACACTCTAAGTAATTTTGCGAAGCTAACCACAAAAAATGTGTAGTTTTTTACGTAATTATTGTATAAAAGTAAAATCAAATTCAAATTTTATCTTAAAGTAGGTACGAAACATGTATTATTTTAGAATTAACTCAGGTTTTCGGAAAAAAATATCAAAGTTGTCGACTCAAGACCTTTACCAAAGTTGTTGAATTCACTTTATAGTATTAGAATGGTACATTGCTCATATTCTTGTGAATAACAGTAGGCAAGATACACATCGTAAAATTCAGAAACAGTGCACAAACCTCAAGTTAAAGCGCCATTCCACTCACCCTCGCCACCACTGTCTGCATCAGTGTGACCGAGCGTGGTGGTGTAACAGATAGCGTTCTGGCCTCGCATTCGGGAGGACGGTGGTTCGAATCCCCTTCCGGGCATCCAGATTTGGGTTTTCCATGGTTTCCCAAATCACTCCAGGCAAATGCCTGGATGCTTCCTTAAAAAGGCCGTGGCCGAATTCCTTCCCATTCCTTGCCCCCCATCCTTTCCCGTCTCTAAAGACCTTGCTGTTGAGAGATGTAAAGCAGTTTAAAAAAATGCATCATTGTGCTCGCTTGGAACAGCACTCTGAGATTTTGTGCTCTTGGAATTATATATGAACTGACAGAAATAAACCTAGAAAATGACGAAACATTTTGCAAAACTATAAATTAGTGTGCAAATTTATGAAACAATAAACATTTTTATTTCTGAACTCACTGATCGAAATATATTGTTCAGCTTCATCACCGTCCTCACATCTGAACCATTACACACGACATTAACACATGCAGATCCTCTGAAATGTCCACACATTAGTGAACACTCAATCCCAGAACGAACCCATTCACACTGATTTCGGTAAATGCTCTTGCAATTTCAGTGCTTGAAGCTAAGGAGATGATTCGGAGTATGTGGGAAGTCAGCAATAGAGCTCCACGTTGAATTTACCAGCTCAATTCCTTCTGGTCTAAGGAACTGCTTATCCATTTCTGAACTTGTAAGTACACTCGCAGAGCATCCTGCTCGCATGCCGCAGATGTTCGCGGAAGGGACGCAAGTTGGAATGATGCAGTATCTGTTGGGTTGCGATCTTCCGGCTATTTTCTACTAACCGATGTTCGTCCAGTTAATATATTCGAAGAGGGCAACGGCATACTTCTCTGTGTACGTTGAGTTGTAAGAAGTATTCACTTTGTTACGCGATGCTGAAGAACCCATCAAGAACTTCCAGGCTTGTTTCAAACCGTTGAATGCATGACAAAATATTACAGTGTTTTTCATGTCTGCGATGGGATTTGCAGACTCTAGCCACGTTGAAGACCCTACTGATGGTTTTGCTGTAGCAGGGTGAATGACGTTTATCCGACTGTCTTCACTAGCTCCTGCTGTATAATTATTTGCGAAACTATACTTTTATGCAGTGTTTAGCATCTTCTGATTATCTAGGGTGCAATAAAATGTTAATAAGGCTCACATTTTAAAGGTCACAACGAGTTTACACTGATTTGGCATTCATGCGCTTTTTAAGCCTCTTTGACTTGAAAAAAATTACGACACGGGAATTTTTCAGGATTATGTACTAAGGTATGTCTGTTCCAAATTTCAGCTCCAAATTATTAATTTTTTGAGGTTCATACCTAAAATACCTGGGCTATAATGATCGTGACAAATCGCTTCCCTTCTTGCCTGTGAAGTGTAGCAATACAATCGAAAATAGACTCCGATCTATCTTTCAAACTCAACCCATAATATGTCCATCACCTCAATCTTTGAAGCATGACCGAAACCTTCTTAGCACCTATAGATTTCGTTGGAACACGAACTTAAAGACCGTCACATGGAACATATTATTAGGTATTTTAAGCCAGAACAGTCAGAAAGACCCGAAATGTCTGAGCACGACTTCGACAATTCTCACGAACCATTATTTGACAAAATGGCAAGCCTGTGACAAGCAGATAATTTCCGGTATACTGTACTTAAGGTAGTGAAAGAAATGAGATTTGATAAAAATATTATTAATGGCGATCAAGGCCCTAACTTGAGCCAGACGTGGAAGGCAGCCATAAATTGTTACAGGCCAAGTGGAGTCATAACTTACTAGTGCACAGTACGACTCAAACATGACGTCACTAGGTTGAGCGGTACTGAGCTTGACTAAGGCCGGCATTACACTGTAAAAGATATTTTATGAAAGGTTTTATCATATTTATTTTATAAAAAATGTTTTATGATATTTTATCAGGCCCATTGCACTATATAAAGTTTTTCATCATAGTTCTCTGAAATGAATGAAGTAATCTTGTATGCTTCTGCAGCCGCAGTACGAGCAACTGTCACAATATATGTTTTATTGAAGAAAAAGAAGACAAGTGAACGTATTTGAGTTACATCATGGATTGCAAGGCCTGATATGAAGGGATTTCATCAAAGTTTAGTGAAAGAGCTGCAATGTGAGGACGTGAGATATTATAAAAATTATGGTCGAAGCTGCAGCCTAGGTCCAATAAATTCTTATCACAATATTTTCAAAAATTTCTATATCTGAATTATTACCCCCCAACTTACGGATATACTATCGTGTCTATTTTTACGGTGTATGTGCAATGGGTTATACTCTATTTCTGGTGGCGGATCTATACTATTGTGCAGTATGGCACCAGTACTGCTCAGCTATTATTCCAGAAAACTGTCAAGTACTAGCTTCTTAACCCATTCATTTTCTTTTTCATGTCTTAGACAACAAAGCCTTCTTTCATAGAATTAATTACATTGGCAATCTTTGCGTAAGTGACTGCCTTTTTATTTCTATTCGTATAGTCTATATATTTCTGATTTGTACAATATTTTCTTCTGTTTATACTAGGAAATCAAGATTTTTTCGGCAGTTCTAACAAACTCGTGTAACTTTGCTCGCGCTATTTACTTTGTTTACTTTGAAATCTTTTATAAAATGTAATGCCAACGTATAACATTTTATAAAAGAAATTTTATAAAAGAAATCTTTTAAAAATATGTTCCATTACACTGTAAAATATTTTATAAAATACCTTTTAACAAAGATATATGACAAAGATCTTTTAGAGCGTAATGCCGGCCTAACCCGCCTTCCTCTCTCTGACTGCATCTGGATATCAACAGACTCGCCGGGTGGTAGAAACTCAGAGAGCTTGACTATGGAAGTGGTGCAAGTTTCCAAAACTTCCTCAGAAAAACGTGATTTTGACGAGCCTAGAGCCCGGAAAATGTTTTTCAGTGTTTCCGACGCGAGAGCGATCATAATTATTTTCCGGTGCACATTGTTTTGTTCAATGAAGTTATAAGTTCTTAATTCAGAGAGAAAGCTTGGTATTGCTGTAAATTTCTGACAGTATTGTTAAGTTATACTTTAATTTATTTTAATAGTCCGAATATCCAGATTAAGTCAAAGGTCTGTATTACATCCAGGAATAAAATAGCTATATCTCTTCTTCCATCAAACACCTGAACTATTTGTTGCGGTTGTGTGAGTAACTAATGAGCAGATGAGCGCTAAGAATTAAATCGGGGGTGTAGCAGACACCGATGACAAATATTCACTGAGTAGTTACTGTATATTTTCGTAAATAAAATCTATGGGGTGGTTGAAAGTAAGTCTATAGGTCAATTTCTTTTGGAAATATCTGAGGTTACAGTGCCATGAAATAACTTTATCAACAACATTGTTTTTACACGAGGAAGTTTTCGTAGAACTAACAGCCTTTGAAAACTCCAGGATGATTTTTTTTTTATTACCACAGTTTACACACAAGCGGATTTCAGTATCACTCATTTAGGGTAATGTATATGCGATGCCTGAAACACAGCAGGCTGCAAAGCGAAAATAGTTTACTATACGTCCAAAGTGGCGACACCGTATACTCTGTCGAAATGATCCAGAGTTCCTTCTTACTTACTTTTGTATTTTAAAATTAAAAATAATAACTTTCTTCTTCTGGTTCGAAGTAAATGATAACAACCAGTGATCTGGCAGTTTTTGTTGACTTGTAACTGTAAACCAGCAAATTAAGTTTTGACTTCTTAATTTACTGAATACGGAATGTCTCGCAAAACAGACAGAAGTTTTTCACCGGGACTTAGTACGTATGTCATAAATTGTGTTCATTGAAATGTTTGATCAATTTTCTAATGTTAGCAATTGAGTTTGTATTTATTTGTGTGACAGGTGGCTGATTGAGCTGCGACTTCCTCTGTTGACGTATTGATCTGTTATTACGAAATTTACCCCGTCTCTAAAGACCTTGCTGTTGAGAGACGTAAAGCAGTTAAAAAAACGAAATTTAGCTAATCAAGCAAATCAGCTACTGATACTGCATCCGTTGCTATTGTAGCTACTGTCGTTGAATCTTCCGCTGCTGACTGTGTTGTTATGTCGTCTGTTTGTGCTGAAGCTGGCTGATGGAGCTGCGATTTCCACTGCTGACGTATTGATCTGTTGTTACGAAATTTAGCTAATGAATCAAAACAGCTACTGATACTGCATCCGTAGCTATTTTAGCTACTGTCGTTGAATCTTCCGCTGCTGACTGTGTTGTTATGTCGTCTGTTTGTGCTGAAGCTGGCTGATTAAGCTGCGACTTCCACTGCTGACATAATTATCTGTTGTTATGAAATTTAGCTAATCAAACAAAACATCTACTGCCGTTGAATCTTCCGCTGCTGACTATGTTGTTATGTCGTCTGTTTGTGCTGAAGCTGGCTGATGGAGCTGCGATTTCCACTGCTGACGTATTGATCTGTTGTTACGAAATTTAGCTAATCAATCAAAACAGCTACTGATATTGCATCCGTTGCTCTATCAGCTACTGTTGATGAATCTTCCACTGCTGACTGTATTGTTATGTCGTCTGTTTCTGTTGATGGAGCTGCGACTTCCACTGTTGACGTTGCGCACAGTTCTTATCTTTTGCTGATTAAGCAAATTCAACATCTGATACCGAATCTGCTGGTACCGAAGCAACTGTTATTGACACCTGAAGCTGCTTCTGATTACGGGGCTGTTGTTGATGTTGAGACTATTGTTTTTCGTCATGTTACACTATAACCTATAGCAACAGCTCCTACTGCAATTGTGATTGCTGTTGCTGTTAGATCTCGGCATCTTCCTGTGCTTAGCCCACGAACGCAACGGCTGACTTTTGATTTTTATTTGTAACCATGTAGGGTCGAAGTAAGTGTAGTGTAAAAAGAACGATAAATTATAAGAAAAGTGTTCAGTACTACTTTTTTTTTTTGTTTTTGTTTTTTTTTTCCTTTGACATTACGCTTTGTTGACGTCGAAGTCATTAGAGACGGGATGGGACTAGGGACAAGGAAGGGGGTAGAATTATACCATGGAAGCATCCCGGCGTTGCCTGGAGTGATTTGGGGAAATCATGGAAAATCCAAATCTTGATGCCCGGACGGGGATTCGAACCATCGTCCTCCCGAATGCGAGGCCAGAACGTTAACCGCTCACTCACCTCGCCCGGTTTCTGTACTAAAAATAGATCAATGATGACGTATGTAGAATTTGAGGTGATGCGAAAAAATCGATAATATTTCAAACCATACGGAGCTAAATCTTCGTTGCTTTAGAAAACAAGCGAGAGTGATAGATGCTATTGTGGCACCTCCCCTACCTGGATGAAATGACGATGTTACTGAAAAATCCCACAAAGAACAACCAGTAAACAATTATTTCAATACCGAAAATTCCAAAAGAACTTCTTACATTATCAGTCACTACCTAAAATAGTATGTACCTAATTAATATGTTGCAAAAATCACTACTTCACAAATGAAACTTGATATTCTCTCTTTCCGGCTAGACACTTTTGTTCAAATTATGACGGTGGAATTAAATACACTAAACGTATTATCAGTAGATAATAAAGCCAAATAATTTGAACGCCGCAAAAACAAAAACCTTTTAATGATTATTCAGTAATATTCACAAAGGATGTAAATAATGTGTGTGATTTAACGCTTCAAAAGAAATTAAATCCAACAAATCTACGACGGTTTACAACATCAGCAACGTTAAAGGTAACGAATGAATGGGATTTACTAAAAATTTTGAAAATCATTTGTACACAATATACACTGATATACCAAAAGTCCTGGGATAAAACTATATACCATGTGGAACATGCTGTTGCCCGGGAAAGTGCAGTATTAACTCAACAAGTCATTTGACGTTGCATTGAGAAATATTCAACCATATTTTCTCTACCGTGGTAATTGCGAAAGTTTTGGCGGTGTATAGCGTTTTCCCCGAACTTTCGATCCGTCCTTGATTCGTTCGATTGGATTTTTGTCTGACTATACAGGTCGTCAAATACACTTGTATCTCTGGAATTGTTTAGAATGGTCCCCAAACCAATCGTGAACGATGTCAGCCCGATGACATTGTGTGACATTTCATCGCTGTTTGGATACACGAAAGCCATGAATGTCTGCAATTGATCTCCAAATAGCAGCACATAACCCTTTTCAGTCGATGGTCGATTCTAGTGTCGTGCGAACTCTCGTCTACTCACGTCAGGTTCGACCCGGCAATCGCGTCCTGGACTGCGCTCCTCACACCGGTCAGTAGACGCAACCTGAAGATGATGGCACGTTACGCCGTCGAAAATTCGTTGAACCATGATCAATTGATCCGGCCGCATGCCCGAGAGATCTTCAAGCATCAGATTGGCCGGAAAAACCAACTATTACGTAAGTCATTCTTCCTTATCAAATTTTCACTTCTATCTCAAGTTTCCCTGCACAAATATATTCATTCATGTTTCATACGCAGTGGATAATTTATGTCCGAAAATGTTGTTCTTCGTGTTTAGCTACGTAATGAACACACTTACGATGGTGTAAAAGTTCAGAAGCCCTGCTTTGTGAAACTAATTTACAAGTTAGCAGTGCTAGGTATAAATAGGGAATTAAATATCTTTTATCTTAGCCTGACCAGAAACAAGTCTTATCACTTATTACTGTTTGGAAATGAAACCATCAGAATTATAATAAATTCCACTATTAATAAAAAATGTTCACTCAATGAAGTAGCAATAAGGCACATGTGTCAGTGATTTAGTGAAATTAAAACTACATGTCTGAATTGAATATATATATATATATATATATATATATATATATATATATATATATATAGGCCTATAAAAAAATACAGTCGGGGATTAATAGAAGAGAAAGGAAGTAACCAAACAGCTTAAGCAGCTGCAAACATCAGAATAATGTGTAATCCACTTACAAAAATAACAAAACAGAGTGCAGAACCAACCAAAATTACACAGAGAGGTGAAAATAAGTGTGATGAACACATCTACAAACTCATAAATGAAATACAGAAGATACTCAAATTTGAAGTATTTAAACTATAGTTCTCAATTAACAACTAAATGCATAGAGACAATTACAAAGCAACGCACAAGTAGGTGTCTTGAGTAAAGTAAAAGATATATCGGTTCTGAAGGGCAAGTACCACTTACAACTCACCAAAAACATACAAATAATAAAATAGGCATTTAACCTATTGCTTCAAACAATCACAAATAACACACATCAATATTTCAAGAAAACTGCCGTGTCGAGAAAGCAATAACGGAAAGCATCACGACAATAAATGAATTCAGATTCTAAAGGAATCATTTTCTTAACATGCAATTCAAAACATCATGGCTCTGATTCTCCACTCTACCATGTAGTTTTCTCTAACAAGTACACAAACACAGTCACACAAACATATACAATTTTAGACCTGTACCACTAACAGAACAGAATGAATAAATCAGACGGTATGGAAATATGAAATATAACAGGTATTAACACAGCAAGCAAGGGACAATTAATAATAAGAAGGGTAAAAAAGTAATTTAAATGTAACAAAGAATCCAATATCTTCCATAGTTTTAACAGAATTTAAAATCTTCCTATTGTGATAAAACCAGTTTTTCTCCCTGGTTATAAAACTTATATGAGTTAACGTAAAATAAAAATAAAAATTCTTTAAGTAAATTTGAAATTATTTTCAATATAGATATTAATACAGTTTCATTGTAAGATGGTAATCATAGATATCATCTTTGTTCCATTTAAAAGATGTTAATTATTCTTGGGTAAGGTTTGCGGACTTCACAAGTAACATGATGATGTCTTGACGCTGTTATTAGAGAATCTGTGCATTTTATTTATGCTCCTATGTTGAGACTTTTAACTACAATAAACATTTAAAATTAACATAGTCTGTAGAGACGAATATACTTTATCTAGCGCCTGTTATACAGAAAGTATAAAAACAGGAGTTTCTATTAGGTTCATCAATACAGGGAGAGAAGCAAAGATGTGACGAAAGCAATGGCTATTATAGTTTGGCAAATACCTGACATCAGATTAAATTATTGTGAGTTAATAAAGACTAAAGGAATAAGCAGGATTAGTATTAAAAGAAATATACGCTGTTACAAAATTACTAGATAATAAGGCCATTTGGTAGCTAAGATATTTAAAAAAATCCGTCTGTTACAACTGTGGACACATCAAACAATTTACATAGCAATAAATTCCTGTGTAATATCTTACTGCACACGTTCGCAGTTTCGTACACAGCTGATCAGATGTCAGCTGGTCGGCTGTTTACTGGATCAATATAAATAGTACTTACTAAAACTGTTGAGGTGCAAGATAGAGTTAAAAATATTGTAATTTTTTTGGTTGTGGAAATACAAGTACAAACGAAAATCTTGGAAAATATCTTTTGGACTCACACGGGGAACCTACGTAAATGGAGGAACTGAACGTGGTAGCTTATTTTATTTTATTTTATTTTTAACTTATGGCTTTAAGCTTTGTTGACGTCGAGGTCATAAGAGGCGGGATGGGACTGGTTACAAGGAACGGGAAGGCATTCGGCCATGGCTTTCGAAGGAAGCATCCCGACATTCGCCTGGAGTGATTTGGGGAAACCATGGATGCACGGACGGGGATTCGAACAGGCGTCCTACCGAATGCGAGGCCAGAGCGTTAACTGCTCACCCACCACGCTCGGTACGTGGTAGGTGAGAGGTGATGCTTTGGCCTGACATTCGATATGACAGGGGTTCGAATCCCTGTCCGGCAAATCTGATTTTTATTTTCCATGGTTTTCTGAATCCAATCCAAGCGAATACGGGGATGGTAACCTCAAAATGGTATTGCCGAATTCCTTCCAATTCCTTTCACTAACTGATTTCCGTCCTCCAATGATCTAGGTCACTACGAAGCGATTATAAATGAAGGTAGAAAGTAAATTTTAGTGCGCAATCACTTTCAATAATATTTTGAGTGAGTTATCCGGTGAACGTTCTCTGTGATTTATTTGGGGAGAAAGGATTTCTCTGTAAAGTTTAAGATTAAGCCAATTTCGCAAGTTCTCTTCCATTGAGACAAAGGTCTCTACTATTTTTCACTGTTGTCAGTGCGAAAAGGCCGACAGAAGACCCTTGTTTTGAGTTACCGCGAAACACGAATGAGTGCAGTGTAACATTTCCAAGCGGATTTTCCTTGAAGCTAAAGAACAATGTCGGAATCGCTTGGAGAACTGCGCATAACCCGATATTCTGCTTTCAGAGGAGTAATCTTTCAGACTTTAAAGAGAGTAATTGCACGTTTACGAACGGGAATCATGTTCTTCGAAGCTATAAATGCTGTTTTCAGTACATCCTTTTCTTATTCTGAAAGCTGAGATCTCATTGTTATTTCATTTACGAATACTAGTTACAGAAGGAGTCTTTAATACACAGAGAATAATTTCCGGTGAACTCGTAATCAGTAAATGGAACATCTTTCTAGCATGGTGCATTAATCCCGTTTCTCTCTTCTACAGGCCACAAAGAGTCAGAGTCAAAAAGGTGAATATTAAAGAGCTAACGTGTCTTCTGGCACAAAATTTTCTGCAGCGGTTGACGCTGGATGGAAATTATGAAAAAAATGAAACAGATAAATGTACAAACCCTTTGCTGTACAGTGAAGTATACTTTTAGAACAGTCGTTCAAGGTTTTTTTTGAACATTCAGGCGTTTGAACTTAAGAGAAACCGCTGTTCCATTTAATGAAACACTACCACGTGACCTTAACTCAAGCAACTCCATACTTTTACTGTTGCGAAGTGAGGCATTCGTGAGGAAAATGACTTTTCCTTACTACTTGGCAATTATTTTAATGAAAATGTTGAAAGCTGTCATAAGAAGCATCTTTCTTTTTTTTTGTTGGGTTTTATTCTCCGTCTAGTGCAGCTAACAAATGAAAAAACTTTGTTATGGCATATGCGTTTCGGTTTATTAGACCATCATCAGTGCCCTAGAACAAGTTATGTACAATTTTTGATGTGCAGCATAATGTTTATCTAAATGAAGGTATAAATTTTGTTATTAAATATTATTATAGCTTATTTTACTTACAGTTTTTCTATATTACATTAGTGTATGGAATTGTTCCATATCAGTTTCTCCCTTTGAGGTTTCTCACTCACTGAACAATTTTCAATAAGAAACATAATTTGGACACGTCTGATTTTTGAAAAATAACTTCTGGAACAGGCTTAGTTGTTGTTATTCTTCTTGAGGTTATTCACCAACTGACCATTTTGTTATGAAAAGCATATTTATACACATATTTACACAATGTAGCTTTTAAACAGATTTTTGTTATTGTTTATGGTTTCTTCTCAAAGATGCTAACTGTCTATGGCTTATGTATTACCAACCTAATTTGCTTACTGAAGTTAAGTTTTATCTTTGCTGTAGCGGTTTGTTGGAATGCGAGTTCATTTTTAGTGCCCTAAATAGTGTCTGGTTCGTAAGATGGATGTATTCATTGATTACATTTTCCCCTTCGTTTAGTGCCTTTTGGATATGCAAATTTTCTTGAAAAAAAAAAAAAAAAAAAAAAAAAGAGAAGAAGAAGAAGAAGAAGAAGTAGAAGAAGAGGTACTGACTCGCGTAATTGCAACTCGAAGGGAATATTCGTGGTTCACTGTTTAGTGATTATATTTAAGTAACTAGCCGTTGAAACTTTTTTCGCGTGGAGTGTTAATGCATAAATCTCTCACTTAAACCAACGGCACCAAGAGCTATGTGGTCACAGCCCCTGTGGCTCATCGATAGAATATTATTTTTGCACGAAGAATTATTTTTGCACAATAATACGATCTTGCTCGTGTGTTAAATCGAGAAAAAAATTTTGACTGCGAGAAGTCAGTAGACACTTTTATCCTTTACGGCATCATACAAAATAAAATTTCCTTTATTCTATACGCGAGATCATGAGACTTTGAAACTCCATGAAAATTTAACTGTTGTTTTCGCTTGATGCGCGTTCAACAATACAAAAACACTAATTGATGGGCAATTTTATCTTACAATTTCTCAGCTTTCTGACTTAACGTCAGAATGAAATATACCTTATTTTGGCCTAGGAACCAGGGGCCGTACGTATTGAAATTTCCATTAAAATGCTGCCAATAGTTTTTGCATGATTCCCTTTCACCCAAACAGAAAGATACAAATTTTAAAACGGTTGATACATTCTCTGTATCTTCTGAACAGCACCCCAAATTTTTTCACTTGTATAGGTTCCACAGGGCTACGTGACCCCGGCCACCAGTTACACAGGCGTCCAGTGTGAAATCATGAGGCTGCGAGGGCATGTGCCCTTCCCATTTTTTAGATCTGGATTTTTGAGTTCTGGAGTATTTAAGCTATTGCTCAATTACTGCAACAGTCTCATAACTCAAAAAGTTCAATTTTACAGGAGGATCAATTCAAATGTTTCATGTGTAATAACTTGTCTGCATGTTTTATTGAAATAATACAATATCAAAGAAGGGAAAATGTAGAATATCAGTTGTAGTATGTACGAAAATGGTTCATCCTAAGATTATAAATCAAAACAGTATGTGTTTTGAGTTATGTCATTGTTGTAGCAAATGAACGATATGTCTCAGAAACGTGTAATTTGTGTTCTGTATGGGAATTGTATTTTTATTTGTGAAATGCGTCGTTTAGGTGGAGGTTGGGGATTCACATAGATGACTGAGGAAAACCACCAGCTCCCCCTCAGATACTGTGTGGGGCTGCCTTAACGCGCACAGCCATCATGGCGTGTGGTTACAAAATTTAAAATTTAACTCTTTGGCGTCACATGAAAATAAAACAGCTCAGTTTTTTCGGCGTGATCACGGGCTGTGCATTAATCAAAACCTCCTTAAAATCCAACCAGTAGATTTTTAGTGCGTATCGTTGTCGCAGTTTGCAGACAGACACAACCAAAAAAAATAAAGTGAAGATTCCTTTTCTGTAGCGTACTAAAAATTCCCCAAATGATTTTTTAAAAATCTTTATCGTACGGAAGTTTTCCTGGTTATAATATTGCACTACAAACATAAGAATTCGTTTTATATTACGATTCCTTCATTTTGATCATTAGGAATTGTCTTGGTGGTTTCGAATACGTCAACGATTTTAAATCAACCTCAACGACGCATTTCACAAACAAAAATACAATTCCCATACAGAACACAAATTACACGTTTCTGAGACTTATCGTTCATTTGCTACAACAATGACATAACTCAAAACACATACTGTTTTGATTTATAATCTTAGGATGAACCATTTTCGTACATACTACAACTGATATTCTACATTTTCCCTTCTGTGATATTGTATTATTTCAATAAAACATGCAGACAAGTTATTACACATGAAACATTTGAATTGATCCTCCTGTAAAATTGAACTTTTTGAGTTATGACACTGTTGCAGTAATTGAGCATTAGCTTAAATCAGGGCCGGCGTTAGGGGGGGGGGGGGGTAAGCGGGTCAAAAGTACCCGGGCCCGCCGGCTGATGGGGGCCCCGATCATCGACTTTAGGGGCCCTCAGGTCATGAATCGAAAGATCCGCCTATTGTCCCCCACCCAGTTTGTAGGGCTTAAAAAAAAAAAAAAAAAGTCGCCCAATTTACCCCGGGCCCGAAATTCCTAGCGTCGGCCCTGGCTTAAATACTCCAGAACTCAAAAATCCAGATCTAAAAAATTGGAAGGGCACATGCCCTCCCAACCTCATGATTTCACACTGAACGCCTGTGACTGAAGTTTCAACCACCGATGAAGTGAGGTTTTTTTTTTTTTTTAAATCGCTGTTAATTATATGATAATGAAAGTGTTAATGGAAGTACTGTGAACACGCGGAAAATAATATTTCATACCTCGAAAGTTCGCAAACTGAATGTAGTCTATGGAATTCCCAGCGGTTGACCAGCTTATGTCACTGAATAGAAGTATCAAAATACGAAAGTAAGCTAAGTGATTTGATGTGGTTGCCGCAAGAAGTAAAGAGGCGTCGGTTACAAGTGAGACAAACAGATCGGATATAGTATCGACTAACTGGAATATTACAAAAACTGTTCCGGGTGTATGCCATGCATTCTCTCAAAACAAAACAACTACCAAGTTTACTGTATTTGAAGCCCAGAAATGATTACTTCTCGGCAAAGTTAAAGAGCTACAATACAGCCAATCACGACGAATAAGTGACTGAAACCTTGAGATTGCCAAACTCGAAGAGATCTACCGAATTTCTTATTTACTTAAGTACCACACTGGCTCACCTCTGTGTCACAATAGTTTAACTGTAATTGACAGCTGTGTTTTAAAACGAAGGAAATTATTGTGTGAAATAAAATGTTCAGTATTTCTCTCTTTCATTTAGCAAATGTATCACGATAGTGAATTGTTGATCAACTATTCTCATTAAGTCGGATACGGGTTACGTTGAAGGAATGACCCGTCGTTCATCGGATGTGTTTACAGGAATTAGGGAGCTTCCATAAACTAGGTCGCCCGGTATAGTGGAGGGGAGGAATTGGGCAGAAAACTACGCTGGGCTACGTGGGGAGTTGTAGGGGAAGGGGGGGGGTAGAGGAGGGGTTCCGAGCCAAGCCACGTAGCTTTTCATTCATATTATTTGTCACCGTTAAAATAAGGTATGGTCCACACAGCAGCATTTGGATATTTATTTCCTTCATTTAATTATCTCCGTATGTAATTTAGATATCTTATATACAGGGTGTTACAAAAAGGTACGGCCAAACTTTCAGGAAACATTCCTCACACACAAACAAAGAAAATATGTTATGTGGACATGTGTCCGGAAACGCTTACTTTCCATGTTAGAGCTCATTTTATTACTTCTCTTCAAATCACATTAATAATGGAATGGAAACACACAGCAACAGAATGTACCAGCGTGACTTCAAACACTTTGTTACAGGAAATGTTCAAAATGTCCTCCGTTAGCGAGGATACATGCATCCACCCTCCGTCGCATGGAATCCCTGATTCGCTGATGCAGTCCTGGAGAATGGCGTATTGTATCACAGCCGTCCACAATACGAGCACGAAGAGTCTCTACATTTGGTACCGGGGTTGCGTAGACAAGGGCTTTCAAATGCCCCCATAAGTGGAAGTCAAGAGGGTTGAGGTCAGGAGAGCGTGGGGGCCATGGGAACGAAACTAAAATGAGCTCTAACATGGAAAGTAAGCGTTTCCGGACACATGTCCACATAACATATTTTCTTTGTTTGTGTGTGAGGAATGTTTCCTGAAAGTTTGGCCGTACCTTTTGTAACACCCTGTATACTGACAGTGCCACGCACGCGTGTGATTTGAAGTCAAAGCGTTCGGTTGCACGCGTCCGGCGTCTTTGAACTAACCAACATTACGATTCGAAAAACATTAGGCAAGCCTTACCTACACTCAAATTCGCTTACAGATATCACGCAGGATTTACCAAGGCCGTGACAGTTTGTATTGTTTTGATGGTTTGAAATAAAACTGTTTTGATTAGGATTTCCTACTCGTGACCACACCGCTCGTTGATATAATAATTCTGATTTTGTTTTGTCGAGTGAATTTCAGAGCTCGGTGTTATTTCAAGTTAAAAAGTGTGGTGCGAAGCTTATTGAAAATATTTTTCCAATTGAGTTTTCATTATCCAATGAATTATAGGAATCTTTTAAGCAGATCAAAGAATCATGTAGAAAGAAAGGTGACAGCAGCAAAATAAAATAAAAAATGTAGCTCTTATTAGTTTTTTGCGTGGAAGTAGTCTTTTCATGCCCAAAATATAAATCACATCGACAAAATTTTTTAAAACAACTAGTCAACTATGGAATACCTCTCCCAACAAGCATCAGCTGTCTGTTGCACGATAACAACGTGACCATATACAAGTTGTTAAGTAACTTTGTAAAGTCAACTAATAAAAAAATTTAGATGTGAAAACTAGTTATTTCTAAGGATTTTACTCAGTATAATGTCGGAAAAAAACTGCTGTAAGGAACTAACAATAATTTATATGTCTCTGTATCATTTGTAATTATGTTTGAGCAACTGTATCTATACATAATGTGTCAAACCTTGACTCTCACTCCTATCTAGGGGAAAACAAAAATGTTCCTTTCTGATTAATCAGTTTACTTTGTTCTATTCTTTATATTTTACTAATCATGTCAAGTCTTGCTCTCCTAACTATATGTAACATGTTTTTATATGGATGTACAAATGGATGTTGGTTGTATAGTGCCTAGGCGCTAAAAGCCAAGTTAAAAAAAAAAAAAAAAAAAAAAAAAAAAAAAAAAAAAAAAAGTGATGAATGAGATGGAAAACGTAACAGCTTAAGAAGAAAAGGATCCCTTATTGTGGAGAAAGAAGTTTTTTCCAATAATTCATCATTTCCAGAAGTGCCTAGTGTCAATATTCATTCAGAAGATTGAGAATTAAAAAAAAAGTAGCTACATAACGAAAATATTGGTTCTGATCATTATAAACGTAGTGAGTTTAACGACAGTCTAATAAGAGAAAACAGTACAAAACGTAGAATTAACAGTGAAAAAAGCTACGTGCCACACATTTGAGAGATGGGTGGGGGGGGGGGGGGGTGTGTTGGTAAAAGCCACGTCAGGCTACGTGGGGAAGATTCAAGAGAGGTCAAAATAGACCCGCGTAGTTTGCGAACGCTCCCTTATTCGGAACTGAGAGTAACAATGATTGACTTGGAATTTAAAGTGACTGCTAACAAATTCCAGGTCCTAACGTCAATTCGCCCAACCAGGTTGGTCTGAAATACGTGTTGTGACTTTCTAAGGATATTTTTCTAAATGGCGCACTGCTGAAAGGGACTCAAATAGCGGAGGTCCTGCAGCGTCTGTAGGGATGTTTGCGGATGTTTTGTAGTTTGTAGGCAAGCAGCAATTTTGCCAGGCGGTACGAGGTGGTTCTCCGATATTGGGTAGCAACGGAGGGTAGGCATGACCAATATGGGGCCCGATATTCCTATTTGCTGTTGCCGCCCTCTGATCTTCGTGATATAAGGAAACTGCTACAGAGACCACAGCAAACTTTTCCGTTGGCAGAAAGTCAATAAATAGTCCGATCTCTCTCCCTTTCTCTATACTGCATTTGAACTTTTTCCTGGATGTTTAATCATTTCGAGACAGAAAAGTCTTACTTTACTTCTTTTCTCTTTATTATATGTGTGGTGTTTTTTTTTTTTTTTTTTAATCAGAGTAAACGTTTGTTTTAATAGTATTGGTATAGTAGCTAGAAATCTGGCCTGACGTTTGAGCAGTAGTAGGTTAAATTCCAACATTCATCACATTTGGTTTTATTTAAATTTCATACTTTTGCTCCTCGGTATCTGCTCCTAATACAGGCACAAAACAGTATCTGAATACTTAATTACAACTAATATAAAAGCCAGAAAATTGTTTTAATATAATTTATATGGTATTTTTTTTACAAAACTTAGCAAGCATTGTGGGAGACAGACTAGGCATCCTCCGGATAGCGTAGATATCATCGAGTAGGGCCGTAGAAGTATTCTAATGCAATCTACATCTACATCTATACTCTGCAATTCGCCTTCTACGTGACCGCATAATATAGGGCGGTAATGTAGCAGGCTGACGAAAGATTGATATCTTTATGTATAAAATCCTAAGCATGCGTAAACCACATTCATGGACAAATCACTGGATCTATTCAGACCATATGTGCTCGAAATGTTGTTGAGGTGGAGCGAAAAGTTTTTTTTAATAGAAATTATTCCGTTAGGTAGCGCCAAAGAGTAATTCCTGTATTTTCGATTAGCTCATGTTGACCGCGATTAACAAGCAAATACAATTAGTTAAGAAGCAAAGATATTGATACTGAAAATTTTTTGTTCCAATTAATATTGTTAAGTTGGTTAATGCCTGAAATTATTTTCTGTCTGACGTGAGAAAATAAGTATTTTTAATTACCAAAGTAAATAGATCCGTGCATAAGAGTCTAAAAAATATATTTTTCTAAAGCGGTAGTTATATTATATCAGTTATGGTTTCTGGACCAGAGATAACTCTAATGCAAAGTTAACGGAACTCGCTGTTTTGAACTTATGAGATTTGAGGTAGGTTTTTCTGTATCGTGTATGCTAAATAAGAAATAAATGCTGTTGGTGTCTATTATATTGAGGTTATAATTTATTAAATAGGAGCATTAAAATAGTAATACCGAAAAAGTATGTGAGATTTTAAATTTTCCTTTCGCTCCGTAAAAGTCACATTGTAAGTTTTTATGAAATATACAATTATTGAAATTCGTGTAGCTGTTAAAGTTGTCACAATTTAATACACCGCCTGAACCATTAGCATCGTTGAGTGTGAACCAAAAATCGAATATTATTATAGTTATGCATGAGTTTTGTCATCTGATATTGATACAAATTCTAGCAGTTATAAAGTAATAACTTGCGTATAAAATTCTCTACGTGAGTAAACAATACCATCACTGACGGAACAGTTGATTTATTCATATCGTAGTCACGCTATATGTTCTTGAGATGGAATGTAAGATTTTTAGTTACTTTTAATTCCGGTAAGTGGTGTTATAGTATAACTTGTATATTCAACTGGAAGATGCAATTACTTTTTGATGATCGCGATCCTGTTGGGGGGAGGGTGGAGGGGTGTAAAGGTTTAAGAGAGACTGCTTGATTCCCGATATAAGGAGTCACCCACTGCTTGCTGAAGGCCTCCGAAAGAAGGGCGGAAGAGTGGGGAATGTTTCAGGACACCCTCTTGCCCTTGGGGTTGGAAATGGCCCCGCAAGGTGGATGAATCAGAAATGATCAACGGCATGGGGATGCAGAAGGCAACGGGAAACCACTGCATTAAAGACTCTATGGTTATCCCGGGGTTATGTAATCCTCTCAAATTGCATATATCATGATGACTTCTTCCTGGGTGAAATATTCCGGAGGTAAAATAGTCCGCCAATCGGATCTCCGGGTGGGGACTGTTCAGGGAGGAGTCATCAGAATGGATAGAACATTCTACGAGTCGGAGCGTGGAATGTTGGAAGTCTGAACAGGGCTGGTAAATTAGAAAACTTAAAAAGGGAGATGGAACGACTTATATTAGATGTTGTTGGGATTAGTGAGATTAAATGGAGTGGACTGGCCGGGGTAATACAGGATAATTAGCACCCAAGCTGTCAATGGAGTCATAGGTGTAGGATTTGTAATGAATAAAAGTGTAGGGAAACGGGTTAATTATTGTGTACAGTTTAGTGCCCGCCCCAACCAGGTTAGTACAAGTGTATATGCCAACGTCACACAAGGATAATGCAGAAACAGAGAAAATATATGCAGAAATTGAAGAATTAATCCAATATGTTAAGGGGGAGGAAAATCTAATAATCATTGGTGAATGGACTGGGGTATTGGGAGAAGGAAAAGAGGGGAATACTGTAGAAAGTTTTGGTTTAGGAGAAAGAAATGAGCGAGGAAGCAGATTGATTGAAGAATTTTGCGACAGATATAAACTAGCCGTGGCGAACACACTATTTAAGAATCATGCTAGAAGGATATACACATGGAAACGTCCTGGGGATACAGGCAGATATCAGCTAGATTATATCATGGTCAAACAGAGATTCAGGAATCTAATTCTAGACTGTAAAGTGTAGGAGCAGACGTAGACTTTGACCATAATATGATAGCTATGAAGTGCAGGCTGAAATTCAAGAAAATAGAGAAGCAACACAAGCAGAACAGACTGGAAGTGAATAAACTGAAACAATCTAGCACGAGAGAAAAATGGTAGACTTGGGTCTAAGAAGTAACTCTGAAAGGAGCTCAACCGAGGACGAATGGAATGCATTATAGACCGAAATAATTAAAGCTGGTAAAGAAACATTAGGCTTTAGGAAACAAGCTGCCCGAAAACCTTGGATAACAGAAGAAATTTTGGAGCTGATGGATAAGAGGAGAAGGAACAAAAATGCTCAGGATGAAGCAGGAAGAGAGAAATACGGGTAATTTAGAAATCAAATAAACAGGAAATTTAAAGAAGCAAAAGAAAGACGGCTGCAAGAAAAATGTGAAGAAGTAGAAAACGAAATGGTCGTAGGTAAAGTAGATGTGGCATATAGGAAGATCAGACATAATTTTGGAGAAATGATGAAAAGAGGTGTGAACATTAAAGCTGCTCATGGGAAACCTCTTCTAAGTTCAGAATATAGAGTTAACCGATAGAAGGAATACATTGAGAAACTGTATGATGGAGCTGACTTGAACAACAGTACATTAGAAAATGTAGATGATATCGACATTGATGACTTAGGTGATTCTGTTTTGAGGACAGAATTTAATAGAGCTTTGAATGATTTGAAATCAAATAAGACGGTTGGAATTGATGAGATTCCTGCAGAACTTCTGAAATCCCTAGGAGAAAAACGAACACAAATATTATTCACACTTATAACAAAAAGTTATGAAAAAGGAGAGATTTCCACTTATTTTAATGAAAGTGTCATCTTCACACTTCCAAAGAAATCTCAAGCTGACAGATGTGAGAATCATCGCACTATAAGTCTAACATCACATACCTCAAAATTACTGACCAGAATAATATACGGGAGAATTGAAAGGGTTGTAGAAGTGTTAGTAGGTGAATATCAGTTTGGGTTTGGAAAAAACCGCGGTACAAGAGAAGCAATTTTGGCATTAAGATTAATACTTGCAAGGCGGATGAAGAAAAACAATGATACTTTTTTGGCGTTTCTTAATTTAGTAAAACTTTTGACAATGTTAGGTGGGACAAGATGTTCAAAATTTTAAGGAAGTCTGGTCTAAAATACCGAGATAGAAGGATACTTTGTAATCTTAATATTAATCAAGTAGCTATACTCAAAGTAGAGGATCATGAGAGACATGCATCTGTTAAATAGGGTGTGAGAAAATGTTGTAGTCTATCCCCTGTAATATTCGACTTGTATGTAGAAGAAGCAATAATGGAAGTGAAAGAAAAATTTGAATGCGGCATAAATGTTGAAGGAAAAAAACATCAGTATGGTATGATTTGCTGATGACATTGTTTTGTTAGCAGAACAGTTATTGAATATCATAAACAAAATACTGAAGGAAGATTTTGGACCAAATATAAACGAAAGCAAGACAAAAGTGATGAAATGTAGCAGAAATGGTGCTAATACTAGTAGGTTAAATACAAAAATAGGATCAGATGTGATAGCAGAAGTTAGAGAATTTTGCTACTTAGGAAGTAAAATTTCAACTGATTTCCGGTGCAGGAATGATATTAAAAGCAGAATAGCAGTAGCGAAAAGAGCCTTCATGAAAAAGAGAAATCTTTTAGTTTCAAATATCGATCTAGGACTCAGAAACAACTCTTGAAATTCTATATCTGGAGCACCGCACTATATGGCAGCGAAGCATGAACTTTTGGAATACCAGACAGAAGGAAAATTGAAGCATTTGAAATGTGGTGCCATAGAAGGATGCTAAAAATTAAGTGGACGGCTAAAGTACGAAACGAACGAGTTTTGGAAATGATGGGTAAGGAGAGAAGTTTGTGGAAGAGTCTTACAGAAAGAAGAGGCAGGATGGTAGGTCATATTTTGAGACATACAGGATTGGCCAATATGTTAGTGGAGGGAACAGTCGAGAGTAAGAACTGCAGAGGAAGACAGAGATTAGAATACAGGGTCTCCACCACGAACCTGACACGTTTGAAATTGCTTTATATTTCATACTGCTAAGGGTAAAAAGAAAATAATGCATGCAAGGTAAAGAGTAGCACACCAAGATTTATTAAAAAAAAAAATAGAACACCTCTACATGGGATCCTTTCGTTGCACGAAGAAAATCTAGCCCGAATTCAAGTTCCTGCCAGGTTTTCTGTAGCATCTCGGGTGTAATGGAAGCGACGGCATCTCGTATGCGGCCGCGAAGCTCTCGAATTTTGCGACCTGTATACACTTGATCCTTCACATGTCCTCACAAGAAGTCTAGAGGGGTAATATCCGGTGATCGAGGCGGCCAACTTGTCGGTCCACCCCGCCCAATCCAGCGACCGGGAAATTGGGTGTCGAGAAATTCTCGAACGATCAGTCTCTAATGCGAAGGGGCGCCGTCCTGTTGAAAGATGACGTTCGGCTGCAAATGCATTAACTGAGGCACAACAAATTGTTCCATCATGTCGAGGTACATACTGCCCGTAACTGTTTTTTCTACAAAGAAAAAGGGGCCGATGATCAAATTGTGCATCAATCCGCACCACACATTTAATTTCGGTCTGTCACGAATGTGTTCCACAATGCAGTGTGGGTTTTATGATCCCCAAATGCGTGCATTTTGTTTGTTGACTTTGCCTGATTAACGAAATGTAGCTTCACTACAGAAAGCAATGAGAGTTAAAAATGTTGGGACTTTATCAATGTGATGTAACATGTCGATAGCAAATTCCTGCCTCGTATCACCGTCATCTGTTTTAAGTTCGTGAAGCAACTGCAATTTGTATTTATGAAACCGAAGAGAGTGATGCAGTATCTTATGTACAGTGGACTACGGTATCTGCAGTTCTCGTGCCGATTGTCGAATGAAATTGCGTAGACTTTGAACAAATGCCTGTCTCACTGCTGCTACATACTCCTCTGAAACGCGCTCATTACCTCCACCATGCAATTCCTTCCCACTTCCCTAAGCTAAAAAGCGCTGGTGTTCCGTGATGGTGGGTCTTCTTGAACACGCGGCGAAAGTTGCGTTGCAGTTGAATCATTGAAATTGTTTCCGCGGACCACCAAATCACTTGTGCTTGCTCTTGTGGTGACGTCATTTTCAGTTAAGTTACTGCAGCGCCATCTACAACCTCTATCGGGTTTTCAAAAATAATCAACCAACGTCCACAGTTTCTCTACATATTGCAATGCATGTTACCAACTTACTTCCATTCGTTAATTTTTGGCAGCCAAATGAAAGGTGTCTGATTCATGGTGGACATCCTTTATATGAAGCAGATAATTGAGGACGTGGGTTGTAAGGGGTATGTTGAGATGTAGCGCAAGATAGGAAGGGATGGAGGATTGCATCAAACCAGTCAAGAGACCGACGACAGCAAAAAAAAAAAAAATCTTGTTGTGCCGATTTTTTTCATACCTGCAATAAACGTTTGTAGATTAACAAGAAATTCTTTTAGTTTCCTTAGCCTTCGGGGTATGTTTGATTTTGATGTGAAGTTGGAAGACTGAGAAATTAAAGACGAAAGTTTGCACAAATTAGTAGACATTGTCTGTAGAACGCGATTCACACATCCTATTAGTTTCTTTGCCCCAGCGGCGTTGTGTTGATTGTGACATAATCAGTTCAGGATTTAGGTCAGTACTATAACGCCCTACGTGAACGACGTTACTGACATTATACAAAATTTCTTTGATAGTTTATCTGTGAGTTATCAGCGCAAATTCCGCGTGGATTAAGTCGCGGTTAGAGCTAGTTTTTATATATAATCTGAGCCGCGTAAATGTACATGTATTTCGTACATCACAAATATGAATGAAACTCCACCACAGGTGGAAGTAACTAATGAATTATATTGCGATGAATGTCTCCACATTGCTAGTCATCGATGTGTGTTTTCCTGATCGTAGTTTGGGTAGATAATATGGTAAGAATAATTGTTTGGTTAGAAATTTATTGCGTTAATTTTCAGTGATTAATTGCTAGTCATCGATGTGTGTTTTCCTGAGCGTAGTTTGGGTTGATAATATGGTAAGAATAATTGTTTGGTTAGAAATTTATTGCGTTAATTTTCAGTGATTAATTTTAATTAGTAATGATAATGTGGCTGCTACTACAAATCAGACACGTAACATTTCAAAATGTTTCGAGAGGGGCAGAAAAATAATTAAATAAGATGTATGATAAATATATTTTGTCTGTGGGAAACTACCACAAAAATTAATGAAGTATCGCAAAAATTTTTACACTATGGATGATTCCGCGAATTAAAAAAAAAAATATCATAAGTAATGAATAAGACAGAATTTTTAAAACGAAACGGATTCTGAAAGAAAAGGTTAAAAACAGTTCAACTATGAGTATTTTTTTTTTTGTGCTTATGACTTTACTTCTCGAAGACGTCGTGGTCATTAGTGGTGGGATTGGACTGGGGGCAAGGAACAGGAAGAAATTCTGCAATGGTCCTTAGAAGGAACCATTTTGTAATCCGCACGGCGTGATTTCGGAAAACCATGGAAAATTGAAATCTGAACGGCCGGACGAGGCTAGCAAATAGCTGTCTGTACATGATCACGTTTCACGGAATTTAGGACGTGCATGGGCTATTGTTCTCAACGTCGATTTGTAAATCACAGTCTGTCTTCACTAAGCTGCGCCGTTTGATGTGGTGTCGACTTGCCACCCATCTGCTCACTTAGCGTTTTTAAAATGAAATAATGCCCTCACTGTATGACACTGCGACCTCATAGTTTCCTCTGAATGCCCTCGTGTGTTGCAGCCGAAGGTCGATGCGGCTCCCTGCAACTGGTCTCGACGCTGTCACCAGAATGACGTCCCACCTCCTACGAGTTTAGGAGAGCGCGCGTCTTTCTCATCGGTGAGTTGCATGATCCTTTTGATCGATATTTCTATACTGGGGAGGAGAAATTACTGAAATCCTAGTCATGTGACCAAAGGAAACGCCCTTTAAAAAACTAACGACAAAGTCTCAAATATTCCATTCCTTTCATATTCGCATTTCATTTTTTAAGTGTTTAGCGAATTATTATTTTTGTCGTGTTTCCATCTTTCGGTTAGAGACATTTAAATATGTATCTGTGGTAGTCTTCCTTATAATAAAGAGCTAAAAAAGTGGAGGAGGAGCCTGAAAGGTGTTGTCAGTTAGATAATTTATCTTAATTGATCTGTGAATGATGAAAGCTGAAGTACCTTGATAAATAATATTTAAAACTCCATTTTTTAATGCAGACATTAGTAACCACGATACTGAATGAACGTAAAACAACCGAAAATAGCTCGGTAACCGGGATAGAAGCAATTTGAAGCCTTTGTCATCAAATGTATTAATGCGGTGCATAAACAGCCGAATTTATGTACACACTTTATCATTATACTTGGCCGCCGCTGAAAAATTCTATCACTCTTATCTTGCACAATCCTACATCAATGTCATCCTAAGAAAAAGTAACGCAATACTGGCTCGTCAGTTATAAGTTATATAACTTTTTTCATAGGTTTGACAGGTAGGGTAGGCTGTGCATTCTACTGCCCCGAGACACAACACGCTCAGAGGTTCCGCCTTCCAGGTCACCTACCAATCTACTCGGCGGAAGCCATTGCCATCAATCAGGCTCTTATATACGCCAGAAGATTTTTACGGCGAAGTGTACTAATACTCACTGATTCACTTAGTTCTTCGCTCCTTGGCCATATCCCTTATACTCCAGCGAACTAATACACACAACATCAGCATAGTTCAACAGACTGTAGAACTTAATCAACGCGGTTGCACCGTTAATTATATCTGGATACCCGCGCACTCTGGAATTAGGCATAACCAGTACGTAGATATGTTAGCCAAGGAGGCATGTAGCTCGGGCCGAAGATTAATAATACCCAGCAATACAACTGATTAACATGCAACAATGGTCAGCAATGCATACCACCAATGAACGAGGAGCTGGAATGTATCTAAACAATACAGAGGCCGACAGTACGCTCTAGTTCAGACCTACCCTCCACGAAAACCTTGGTTTTCAAGATGGAATACTCAACGACGGTACATTACTTCTATTATTCGTATGAGATTCCACCACGGCGCCTTCCGTAGTAGTGATGGGCAAACCGATTCTTTTTGATGAATCGTTTGGAATCGATTCACTCCTCGCTGAGAATCGATTCATTTAAACGACTCTTCGATTCTTTTCACATGATATTTTGAATGACGAAAATAGATAACGAGTTATTAACCAACAAGAAGGAAATGATTAACAAATTCTAACTAAAATAATAACATTTGTTTTTGATAGTTAAATTGTAAGTTATTTATTGCAAAAACAATTTATTTTATTATTTAAAAAAATGAAAACACTAATTTTACAATAAAAAGACTAGGCAAGATTATAAGTGTAAATGTAAATAATAAATACCTGAAACGTGAAACTGGACCTGTGACTTGAATGTAGTGAAGCACAAAAAGCAGGCTCTCCACTAACTATTTGAGCGCCCTTGCGCAATACCGATTACGCCGCCCCCTGTCTAACTACAACCAGTGTTGGATCTGGGAATTTTCCGAACCGGGTCAGCAAAATGTGAGATTGCCACACTGTGAAATTTTCAAGGCTTCCAGCTAATTGTTGTCAAACCTCATTACTGATTCTAAGCCTTGTTGCAGATTGTAATTGTCGATTGAGATTGTTGATTTAGATTGTTGATTTTGTAGGTGGCATGTTTGTTACACGTCTCGCTAGAGGGCGTCCATAAACCACGTAGATCGGTCTTGAGAGGTGGGTGGAGGGGGTTGGAAGGTGGGATTCCGAGCCAGGCCAAATAGCTTTTCAATCATATTATTTGTCACACTTAAAATGAGATACAGAACACTCAACACCATGTAAATATTTATTTCCGTCACGGAAAAAAGGGGGTTAGAGACATAAGCCACGTCGAGTTACTTGGGGGGAGGGAGGGTTCACAAGAAGCCAAAATGGAGCCTACATGGTTTATGGACGCCCCTTACATATGCTCCAATTTTACTCCATAAATTTGGCAAATTTTTTGAATTTGCCGGATGGTGCTTTTCTTAAGTTAAACAGCGTATCACTAGCATTTTACCTACAAACCAATAAATCAGTGTTTGTTTAAATGGCATAATTTAAATTTTATATTTATTTTCTTGGTTTCAGTATTAGTATTTTGGGGGACGTCCAGAAATTACGTGAGGCTATTTTCCGGAAATCTAGACCCCCTCCCCCCCTCCGTGAGACTTGGTGAGATTTTGCCGGACCCCCCCCCTCCCCGTTGGTGAGATTTCATGAGATTTTCACGGAACCCCCTCCCCCCAGTTGTTCGACCAGGAGAAGTTTCGAGATTTTTTTTAGCTGTCGCGCTCCCCGAAAGAATGATACCCCCTCAAAAGCCGGTTTTTGGCGCTGTAAACTGGTATTTTTTACGCTTTTTTTAGTTCTACACTCGTTCAAGTTCAAAATTTCACGTGAGATATCCGTCGACCCCCCCCCCCTTGGTGAGATTTCGTGAGATTTTCCGGACCCCTTCCCCCCCTAAAAAGTCTCACGTAATTTCTGGACGGTCCCCTATATTCATCGACGGCACTGTTCCCCAACGTCTTTTCGTTTAACCTTTTTCCTCGTAGAAACCTCACCAGCTGGAACAGTATATATGCCGCTTCAGCACCTGCTAATTTTTGTAATGGTCCAATTCATAAACTTCGTTCATTTCTATTGCAAAATGTTTGCATTATCCACAAAATTAAGAACTGAAGAACAACTAAAACACTGATGAAGTTCATATGATAATAACCGGACGCGCTCCATCGCAATTAAATTCAGTACTTGATGCATTCGCAATTTGAAAAACCCACGCAACATGGGAATAGCAGATGGCTCTGAAATCGGTATACTTTTCCCTGTCCTCAAATAATCGGGAAACACTTTATTTGTGGTAAAATATAAAAGTTATAGGACGTATAATTCATTGATAATTTATTTGTAAATCTAAATCTGTGTTGTGGTAGCATCTATAACAGTCTGGAAGGAAACCAAAAACTTATAACTAGTTCCAAAAACACTAGAAAAATGTGTATTTAAGAAAGTAAATTCCTAAATTTAAAAATACTTTTTATTTCTGTAATATATTTTTAATTTTCCTGTTCCAAAGATAAATATTCTTTATTTCCTACAAATAAGTAGCCAAACCAAGAAACACGCCGTGGGAACTAAGATTGTGAATCGAAAGGAATCACGAGTTACGCAGATATCAAGAGTTAAAAAGAGCCGAATCCATGGAAGAGTCATTAAGACAGAAGTGAGCCGAGAGCGAGTGAGCCGAGAGTCGTAAACATTATCGAGTTAACGACTCGGAGTCGACTCAGAACCTGGACGAGTCGGTGAGCGATTGCGCAACAACGGCTCAGCTCCGGAGCTCCCTCTTAACAACTCTTGAGTGAACCGTGACTCTTCCAAGTGAGTCGATTCCGCAAACGATTCTTTTAGACGAGTCGACTCTTTGAATCGATTCACGATTCTTTTGCCCACCTCTACTTCCGTAGTCATCTTTTTCGCATCAAGGCGGTAAACACACCTTACTGCACATGCAACGGACAGGCAATACAGGACCTTAATCACTTATTTTCAACTGTTCCAATTTTCAACAACAGCAATCAACATTCATCAAGTCTCTTGTGCGAGCACAGCAGCCATTTCCAACTAACATTGCAGTACTACTCTCTACAAATAACAACAGAATCTATAGTATCATAAAGGATTATATCAAAGACAGTGACCTACATATTTAATGTATCTGCATATTTTTATATACTATTAATATTATTACCTTGTTACTTTACCAGGCTGACTGTATGGTCTATTCAAGACCTAAGGTCAAATAAATAAATATAAAAAAAAATAAAATTTTTTGGTATTTCATTTAGTTTTGTATGTTGATGGCTTATTCTGAGTTGAGTTGTCTTAGTTTTCTTGCTCTCTAATTAGCAACTATTTGTTATTTACACTTCACACTATTCCTGCTAACACGGTAATTTTAAGCAGTACTTCCCTGGACAATGCGCACGCTCATTTCAAACAATGGGCTAGTCGTTCGTTTCGTGCTGGACGAGCGATGCCTTGCCTACGCTGTTGTTATCGTTTGAGTAAACTTTGTATCTAAACTTCCAAATTAATTATAGTAACGTGGAAAGATTTACTTAACCTTGCTGATCTTATACGTAACAGAAATTTCAGGGACATAGTGTCATCCAGAGCAAACGAAAAATGATAACTTATTTTTGAAAATATCGACGCCGATATCTGATTCCAGTATCGAAATATCAATATATCGTCCAAAAAAATTATCACTCATAAAATCGATATTTTCAAAAAATATCGATATTTTCAAAAAATAATATCGATATATTATGAATAGTCCTAGTATCAGTATATTTTGCCTTCTTTTTGTGACATTCTTCGCAGGCGTAAACCAGACCTAAGGTGTTGCTCTAGGAGAGCACGCGCAGCTAAAGTTGTTATAACCCAAGAATCTGATGCTCATTCTGAAGAAAGAAGAGAAGACCAAGCTGAAATTGATTCTGCCCTCAGTTAACCTCCACCCTTACCCTAACTTAGTTTTTTTTTTAAATTTTGTAATCGTTTTGCAAATCGATTCTCTTCATGAGACAGGTTCGATGGTGCAGTGGTATGGCGATGGCTACCCCGTCATGTTATGCCAACTTCGTATTTATTTGGGGCACCCAACTTACAGCTTTCTATATCTAATTCTAGCAATTAAAGTCCACGGCTACGAAGTCTGGGTTATCAGCTAGTTATTAATAATCCCGATGCTAACGTCACAGAGATTCACTTTCGCTTTATATCCCTGGGGAGTGTTTTGAGCGTGCGGGCAGGCTATTACCTCGTGGTACGTGCCTTCCACACGCTGGGGCAGTTTCGTTAGGTAGAATGCTGGCGCCGCGCCCCCCGTTCTCTGTGGAGTTAGATTTTCGTTTGCCCAGCCTGAAACCTCGTTCCGTGAGCAAACAGCCAGCACGCTGCCTCCGTGGCTGCCGAGTAATCAGGCGCCAGCCGCTCGCCTCACGGCAAACAGCTTAAGTGCCACGTGGCATAGCTCAGGTACGGCAACCGCAGGGCTCTTTCTAACACCAACTAACGGGCAGTGCGTAAACAACATTACCAACCAGTATATCCAAAAACTAATTAACCAGTTCGGTGTATCAGTTAGATTCAGAATACTTTAGCTGTGGAGAATGGTAACTGCGAAGAAATTAAATTGTAAAAAGTACAGGTCATTCAGAAAGAGAACACTCGAGCGGTAAGTATGATACAACGCGTGGTTGACAGGACAAGGTGAAACAACTTACCCCAATGGTGCGTCCACCTTGCTCAGCTTGCGGGACTCCAAACGGCATATGTAAGATTGTTTCTAGGGAAAGAGACACTTAGCAATCACTAATCTACAGTTACCTGAGCAATTTCTTTCGAAAGAGTGCAGAGAGATGTAATTAACTGTATAAAACTTGAAAAAGGTATTCAGTACAACGTATATAAAAATTCTATACAAATTAGAGGTACTTCAATAGTTGGAAAATGGTAAATAATTCGATCTGAAATACTGGTAGTTGACCTTCAGGATGGAATAGTGATAGGATTTGCATAGTACGCGACTGCTGAACTTCTTCTGTACTTTTTGTACAGTAGTCAAATCTGGGATTAGTCTGCGGCGGTCTTCCATTCAGCACTACTCTCTGCCCTCCTCTTCATATCTACGTATCTCCTGCATCCGACATCTTCCATTATCTGCTGGAAGTCTCTCCAAAAATTTGCTTCATCAAGTGTCGCTAATACTTGTTTAAACTGGACGGTGGTAAGAGAACGGCGGCCATCACGTGAATGTCTCCTAGCGAATGCATGGACCCTGCCTGTTGTCGGCTTAATTGATTCTCAGCAATTACTAGAAATTTAAAAATCATATTTTGTTGAACATACTTAATTTGGAATTGGGGTTGGATATAAGCTGTTGTCTTACAGGGTCACACTCATTAGTTGAATTAACATTCATGTGCTTCAGCCATCACAATCTATCTATTGTGATTAGATTTCGTAGTATCCGCCAGTACTGTTACGCGTTAAAGTGCCACCACACTCGATCCGGGATGAGTACAGATGTTTGGTCCACCGACACGGATGAAGCGTATACAGTACCTGTGCCAACGCCATTCATCTGCCCCCCCTCCCCCAACCACACAAATCTACCTTACTACTTCACTTTGCGGTATAAGTCTCTTCCGAATCACGCGCTATTACAGCAGGGGTGGTGAGGCAAATTTCGCCCCCCTTTAAGGGTGTCCACGGGGAGCTGCGCGGATGCAACGCCCGTCACGAATCAGGCCGAAAATACTTCGAGAATCTGGCCGTATAACGTAAGCCTCTCTGTGACTCCCAAGCATACACCAGGCCTCACCCATCACCGCAGTGTAAGGCGGAAGTCGCAGCGACCGAGCGCCGGAAGGTATGCTCCGTCGCATGCTGCACCACACCAGCCGACTGCGCAAAGCGTCATTGAATAACGCGGCTACCCGAATAGGGCGCGCTCCTAGTGCGCTTTCCCCCGCACCCAAGCTACTCTCAAAGCGCACTGTATGAACGCAGGTTTCCACGCACTCGTTCATGCTTGACAGAGCACCACCGTAGGGCACGTTCCCGCCGCAGAGGCCAAGACCTCCACGGCAATCACAGGGTGTTGCTGACGTACCCGAATGAAAACCCATGCACGATCAGTCCCCACTTATTTAGAAGACCTATTTATAGCAGCAAAGAGGCTAAGCTCCCACCTAGTGATGATCCGATACAAGTAAATACGAGTAAGTACTCGATACTTTATATCGATACCGAGTACTTTTCGTATTTGAATTAATTCATTCGATACTTACGCGGTATCGGAATAAAAGTACTTGTATCGAATCGAAAGTATCGAAACGCACCCGGTGTTGAATTCTATACGCATCATCCCTGCTGCGCCACTCAGTCTCGCCTGCAAAGCTAATTTCCGCTGACGTCAACTTGGTAGCATTGAAAATCATACAACAAACACAAAGAATTTGTTTTAGGTCCCTATTTGATTGTAATAAAGTAGTACTTAGCGCGCATTTCACTATACCTGGCCAATGGTCGCTCTCACGCAGCCCCACACAAAAACTAAAAGATATGGTTCATAAGCAACTAAGTAGCCCATGTGAATCGGAAGAACAAGCTGCTTCAGCTAGCGTTTCACAGGAATATCACTTCTGGAAACATCTCAAAGAAAAATAAAACGCACGGTAGTGACAGTCTCTCTCTACTTGTCAAACACTGTAATATCTCTAAAAAGCAATCCATTTACAGAATGGGAAGAAATGAAACTTATATTTCCTTGTCTGTATAAATACGCACAACAGTATCTTATTGTTGTAGCAACGTCAGTATTGAGTGAATGTTTGTTTTCTAATGCGGGTGAAACAATAACAAACAAAAGAAACAAGCTGTCCCCAAAATATTTGGAACAATTGTTTTTTTGGGAAATCTTCCAAAAGCGAACTTTTATTGTTTAAAAGTGTTAAAACTATAATAAATAAATATTTAAAAACGAAACCTTCAAAGTATGCTTACGATGTGAGTTTTATTATAATTTTAATAAATAAATTAAAATGTTTACTGAGTGTTATTTGATTTTATTACACTAGGCAAATAAAATAAATAATTTAGCAACATGTCGCATATTTTTTTATACATTAATTTAAGAAAAGTATCGATATGAGTAAGTATCGATACTTTTACAGTACTCATATGAATAAGTATCGCAAGACAATTTGATTACTACTCATTTGAGTAGGTATCGATACTTTGATGGTATCGGAACACCATTACTCCCACCAGCAGGGATGCAAAACCTGAGCCCTAGGCGCCAGGCACGCGAGCGGCGAACCAACCCCGACGCAGCACCCAGGGCAGTGGTACTGACTCCTTCATTCGACTCCAGGGGTTTTGCAGTGCTGTGCTGGCAGCAGAAGTGCACCAAACCTCTGGGGTGCTTGGTCTCCGTTCACCAGGACACCCCAACACAGGAGCAGTCAGGGTTAGCTTGATTACCGACTTGAGGTGCGGCTAACATCGAACTGCACCAAGATGCAACTTGACTACCCAAAAACCTGCCGTCCACACAGGGCACGTGACCTCCACTGGATCCCCAGCCCGAAGTCCGGGAGCGACTGGACTGTGGACGACGGGCACAAGTCTTGAGGGCGGTAGAGGCGGCAACGGCACGCCTCCTTCAACCATCCCCTGAAGGAACTCCCGCCCGACGGCCAGCAATTTCCCCTCTATTGGGAGATGCAATAAGACCGACACCAGCAGGTTTGAAAATTTACCAATCATCAGAATTCAGAGTTTGGTTTTACAGCAAACACCTCCAGCCTAATCAACCTACTGCAACCTCCAGAAGGACTAGAGCTGCAATCCGCCAATATTCAAATTCCGGACCGTCGTGCAGACTGTTTTGATTGCGCTATCATCTAGGCAAATTACCAATCTCCGCCTCATAAACTACACATTTTTAGAAACAAAAAAACATTTATTGCTTCTTCAACTAGTGTAAGCCCGTGACAGTCACGGGTCTAGAATAGTTCTAGTTTTTAAGGTCAAATGATATGACAGTTTGACGTGATCAGTCCAAACACGAACTTGACCTGTAATTCACCCTTCTGGCGAATAAAATCTCTTGAGCTTGAAGAACTCATAACGGCCAGAGAACTTATTACAGATTCCAGATTATTAAATAATTGAGCAACTTCAAAGAAATGAATTGTCAGAATACTCGAATCGGTAACATATTTGGTCTGATGCCCACTTTAAATAACATAATAACTCACGCATGGCAAACATCAATAACGATCACTAAAGAAAGTGGTCAGTAAAATACCTAAAAAGCAAATAAACCGTAATGTATAAAAATTTGTCAAGCAGCAACATCAGCGGAAGTTTTATTTAAATTGAAATTTAGCCTTAACCGGAATGACAATTGGCATTCGTGATTACAACAAAGACCATGAGTAATTTAAGTTTTTTAACAAGTTTTTTGATGTTGTTTTCATTAGCGACATGTTACTGAATAGCAGTTCCACGTTTTTTCAGCACTAAAATTTTTCGATTTTTTTTATAAATTATGAAATGCTACGAAAAGCAAACTTAATAAATGTTTTATGCAATTAATATGGAAGCAGTTGCTTTGCTATTACTTTGTAGACATAATCTCAAATTTCTTCTATTTTATATCTCTGGGTGCTGACACGTGACACTGTACTCCAGCCAATAGCTATCCAGGTGAGTGAGTGAGTTTAGGATATTATATTTTAGACTAGTGTAAGACCTTGACAGTTTTTTTCCTATCGTCACAGGTCTACAATAGTTCCAGTTTTAAAGGTCAAAGATTATAACACGTTATTCTGATCTGAGCAAATATGAACTTGACCTGTGTTTCGCCCTTAGAATGAATATAATATTTTGAGCTTGAATAAATCAGAAGCGTTAAGAGGTGTAGGTATTAAACATGGACGATCATGGCATCGTATAAATGTTTCAAAGGTCGTAGATTCGAAATTACTTAAATACAAACTTGTATTTGAACCTTAAAGTTCACTCTGCAAAATTTGTAAAATTCTTCTTTGCTTCGAATGCAGCACGTTGTTTTTTATTCTGGCTGTGCAAACACTCATCATGTAATCTGTCGCCTTAGTGTCTGTAACGGCCAGAGAATACAGATTCCGTATTATTAAACAGATGAGCAACTCCGAAGAAATTAATTGCAAGAATACTCGATTGGTCTCATGTCCACTCACATACAGCGAACATGAACAAAGACTATTAACGAAAGTGGTCAGTAAAATAGGTAAAAAGCAAATAAACCGTAAATTATAAGCATTGGTCAAAACGACATCAGTGAAAGTTTTATTTAAATTGAAATTTAACCTAGGCTGGAATGACAATTGGAATTCGTGACTACATAGGTAACTTATTTCTTTAAAGTTTTTTTTTATGTTGTTTCCATTAGCAATATGTTACTGAAAAGCAAATCCCCGGATTTTTTTTTTCAGCCGTAAAATTTATCAATTTTTTTAAAATTATGAAATGCTACGAAAAGCAAACTTAATTAATGGTTTATGCAATTAATATGGAAGCAGTTGCTTTGCTATTAATTTGTGGACATAACCTCGAATTTCTTCTATTTCATCTCTCTGGCGGCTGTTAATTTGCGAGCGAAGGCTGACACGTGACGCCGTACTCCAGCCAATACCTATCGGGGTGAGTGAATGAGTGAGTGAGCGAGCTTAAGTTGTATAGTTTTTTATGATGTACCAGCCTTGTTATACGATTCGGGCGAGGAAGACACTTTGCGCTATGCCTGCATTGCCGTGCCTTGATTTACCCGCCAAACATTCGTTTCTCTACCTAGCCTGGGGAAGCTCCAGTGGTCACAGGTCGCCCGAGTAGACAGGAGCGATCATGAGAATAACAAGCGAGTTAGAGCGTGAGTAGACGGCGATTTGTACGACACTAGTGCATACTTGATTCTAGAAGGTATTTAGATCCTACTAAAGGAGCAAGCTGGTAATAATCTTGATCTGACGCCTACAAAATCTCGAAATCGTTTCTTTTGTTCTTTTTCTTTCAATCTTCCCTTCTGTGATCAATTTCTCTAAATATTCTCAGTTTTTTCTCATTATCTATTCAAAGAACCGGAATATTCTTGACTAACACAGGAAGAAAGACGTTTAGAAATTTAAGTACCTGGAGAATTATTGCATTAGTTCTTAAATTATTCTTTTACATCAATTGAAGTGCTAAGGTATGGTATGATCGTAGTCTGGAAATTCAATAAATGTGAAATGTACATCCTTGGTATTAATGAGACCCATTGGGGGTGATGCATACGGAGGGTTGTACATTCTAAACATGAAATCACAATTCACCGTCTGGTAGAAGATGAAGCAGCAGTGAAATACATACACAGAAAAATTACCTGCAGTGCAAAAATCGCAAAAGCCGATAATAGTGCATAAACAGAAATAAATGCATAACACTATAAAATAGAAAAATGTTCTGAATACGGTTCTCAGAATAAAATGGCATACGTTTGGTAAATAAACAAACGAACGAAAAACTCAATTTCATTTTAAAACCTAACTTATTATATACTATTTACATTATTTAGTCTATTGTGTTCTTCGATCTTGGAGGAACGTAATACCCAGAAAAAATTAATTAGTTGGCTAGGGAGCGTGGAAAAACTACGTGGCTCTTTTCAGGTTGGGGGGGGGGGGGGGTTGCTACAAGGCTACGTGGGGGGAGAGGGGGTTGCCGAGCCAGGCCACGTAGCTTTCCTTTCATAACAGTTTTCACAGTTAAAATGAGGAACAGAGCACACAACAGTATGTGAATATTTATTTCCGTCATTTAATTATTTCTGTAAGTAATTTGTGATAGTCTGACAGGAGAAAACAGTACAAAATGTCTTCTGGAATCAAAAAGGAAAAAAGCTAGGAGCTACGTGGAGGGGGGTGGGGGAGGGGTAGAGGCAAAAGCCACGTAGGGGTACGAGGGTGGGTTGGGGGGGGGGGTGTTTCACAGGAGGCAAAAATGGAGATACGTGGTTTATGGACGCTGCCTGATTATTCCTACCAACTATCGATTATTTTTGCCATTAGAATTAAAGTAAACACTCATTTTAGTAAGGGGATATTAATAATACTGGAACTTACGACTAAGCATTTGACCATTTATTAATACTGTTTTCTCTCCGTTGAAAAGCGCGACATATCTTCCTGATGCCTAAGTTTTACATGCAGTACGATAACACTGATCTTGGAGACAATGGCTAACTGGAACATGTCTGTTGAACGGTAGCTAAGCAACATTCTCATTACCCGTTTTCGTCTCGTCAAACTAATCAACAGCGTCTGTCCACAGAGAACAGTTCCTGGAAAAGTAAGAAAAACAGCATTAACTTCTCTTTACACGATAGTACGAGGTTAATCGTGATATCTTACCTAATTTCTATATAGTAGTTTCAATTAATGTAGTCATATAAATCTTTTTCTTCAACATATTATCTCTCTACCTGCCTATTAAATGCTTTTCGAAAGAATTAGTACTGGTGACGTCATTTTCACGAAGTTTCATGCTTATAGACAGATCTGTAGTTTCTTGACATCATTTTATTTTGAAAATTGTAATTAGATTGTAATACCCTTTAATCAATATTATTTTGTCAATTTGATTTCTCTGAATTTTTTAGGCAAGAGGCGAAATAAAATCTGGATTTAGCGAAAACAAAATATTAGACTAAATATATAAATCTAACCTTTGACACTTAGGCCCTACGTTAATATTGTGTATTATAATTTTAATATCATGTTTATTTTTTATTAATCCCAATTTACACGTTTTAAAATGTACGAATATATTTTCACTTAGCGATTTCCAATATGAATATATAAATAAATTAAACCTCATTAGTTCTCAATTGTTCTTTACTAGTTTCGTAATAACGTGGATCTTCATGAACTGGTGCAATCTAAAAATGTTACATAGCGTTTGAACAGTTGTGCGTCTCTTTCGTCTATTCCCTCGGTGATTTTATGCCACGATTTACTTTCGTAGCAGAAATCTAATTATCGTGATATCGTTCGATACCTGTACCCTTTCCTTTGCCATTAATTTCCTTTAAAACCGTTGTTTTATGCTGTTTTTCTCTTTATGCTAGATCCCAGAATATGCGAATATTTGTTTAGTTAGCCGTATTTACATATCAGTTAAGAATTTTCATATCATATTCACAGATGTGTTAATTTAAAAAAAAATTGCATTGCGAATACAATAGTTTATTACTCTCCGAACATTTTTTTTTAAAGAGAAAATATATTTTCAGAATGTCTAAGTCTCTCAATCGGAATCAAATGTTTATAACTGATAGGTTTATTCTCTTAGATAAACTGTACACGGTAAAGCCCGTAAATTCATTTTAATTACCTTCATCCTCTTGGCCATCCTATTCATCTGTCTTTGAGGCCATTGATCAGTTAGCTGCACGTACTGGGCTTTACAACATTCAATCATTAAGGTATAGTTTATTTAAATTTAATCTCTTTAAACTGCTTCTTATTTTATTTTCCTTTGTCTTTGCTGGAAAGATGAACTGAATCGTCGGTATTCGTGAGTGAAGTTTTAGATGTTTCAGCATTTTCTATTTCATAATAATGAAGAAAAATCAGAAAAAAAAATCAATCAAACTTTGTACTATCTGCAGCTAGATCACAGTACAAAGTTTGATTGATTTTGTCTGATTTTTCTACATTATTATGAATAGAAAATGTAGAAACAACTAAAAATTCAATCACGATCTGGGGTAACATAGCCGATTAGCTGAATTTGGTTTTATTTCCAATCAGCCAAACGAGAGTTAAGTAATTAAAATACATCGTTTCGGTGATCAAATAGACCGTCGGCATTGGCACCTTTACACATCACAATTGGGACGGAAGATTTGCTAGTCAAAACGTAATTTTTAACCACCGGTTTCACTCAGTTATATTCCCAAGAAAGTTTTATACAAATGAAAAGCAGAGGAAAACTTCATTCTTAAGCTTGTATTCTGTTCTGTGACATTTGACTACTGTTCTACAAGAAATGGGAGAATCTGAATATGCACGTATACGTAAATCTCAAATAACCTCTGCGCCCAGGTATTCATTTGCTTCCAGTATACTGCGTGAGAGATAAATGAGGGAAAATATTCCGTGCATAATAATCCTCTGTGTATGGCTGACATAAAAGAGTAATCGATACGCTCCTACGTCAACAGATAGCAACGAGAACGCACTCTGAAAATCATGCAAATGAGAGCAAACCTCTTTGCTTTCCGTACTCACACTGGCGTAAGCAGGAAAGCAAAGGAAGGTAGACTAATATGCCGCAGTCGTCACGGTATCGAGTGGAGATAATCTCTTTTAGCTATTCACCTTATTATTAAACATTTAGAGAATACCTTCCATATATCATCAATGAACAACAAATGAAAATGAAAAAATGAATTAAGTCACGCGAAGTCTTGAGCAAATGCACGTATACGATGTTAAAATCTAGTGTTCCCACGTCTACCGTACTTAAATACCAGGTGGTTATAATTAAACTTTTCCTATTTAACACGTTATAACATGGAAACTAATTACCGTACGAGTACCAAACTTGGCAGCGTTAATGTCAAAGACATGGGGAATAGAAATAATACAGTATCAGTTCAATTGAAACACTTTTAATGTGCTGCTACGGAACATCAAACCATTACATATCAGTACCATTACTGCTACAAAAGGGACTCAATATGGCGCCCATCAGTGTCCAGAAGAGTCTGAAAGTGCAGGATTGTATTCTGCACAGTAGGACGAAGCATGTACATATATATGCTGGCTACCTCTCTTGATACGCTGCGCTTCAGATCAGCACATGTGTGAATGTCCCCCTGGTAAACCCTGTCCTTCAGGTAGCCCACAACCAGAAATCACAGGGAGTGAGGTCAGGTGATCGTGCCGGCCAAGTATTTGGAAACGATCGACTGATAATTCGATCTTTTCCAAATATGTTTCGGAGAAGCAGTTGATGATCACGGCACCTGGTGGCCATAGTTGAAACTGGACGGTGACGCTGTGACGCATGGAAATCATGCACCATATACTCTGGACATTAATGCTATCAAGTTTGTTAATTCTATGGTACTTATTTTCCGTGTTGTAAAGTGTTAAATAGGGAAAGTTTAATTATAACCACCCGGTATTTTGCTCTGTATCATATGAACATGTTGTAACATGAAACCCCGGAACGCTTTTCTGAAATCTCCCGCTCAGTGAGGGTGCTATTCAGATTTCTACCTTTACTATATTTAGTAATGCATCTGTTGTACCACCTGTTTAACACCCCTTTTGAATTATTATATACAGGGTGAGTCAAAAAGGACTTAACAACTTTGAAAAGATACAGAAATTTCTTGAGATAACCTACAAAATCGGTAGATGTGTCATTTGGTAGCAAACAACCTCAAGTTTGATGAACGTAGTGCAGCAGTACACCATCCCGCCGTCAGGAGCGCCAGCGTAGTGCACAGTTAAAATGGCTACTTTCACTGGTTCGGAACGTGCTCGCTGTTTAGTCTGGTTTCATGAAATTAACTCTGCAACAACTGTATTTCGCACAGAATACGCTAAAGAATCTATAGTTTATTCTTGGCACAAGAACTTTGTTGGGGCGGGTTGTTCACTGCGACATGATACAAATTCAGCACGTCGCCCGCATGTTGATGATTATGTCGATCAGATTAGGGAGAGCTTTGCCCGCAGTTCACAAAAATCAACGCGACGTGCGTCTCGCGAGACTGGAATTCCACAAAGACTGTTTGGCGAGTACTGCGTAGACGTTTACTCTTTAAACCATACAGATTCACAATGGCACAGCATATTAGTGATGCAGATAAGGTTTCTCGTGGGGAATTCTGTGCGGATATGTTGCATCGGATAGAGGACGACGAGACATTCCTGAGCACAAAAATCTTCGGCGATGAGTCAACATTTCACCCACAACTGCAGTAAATGGGACGGAGAAAATCTACATCCAACGCTGGAAAACATTCCTGACATTCCCAAAGTTAATGTGTTTTGAAAGTGTACGGCCTTTTCTCCTTCACGAGTATTGTCTACCTGGATATGCTTGAAACATTTTAATTCTATAGATCGATTACTACCAGTAAGACAATTCACCACCACATTTCCTCACAGAAGTTCGAGATTTCCTCGATAATCGCTTCCCAGGTCGGTGGATTGGTTGTGAAGGTCAATCGCATTACCACCTCGCTCCCCAGACTTGACACCAATGGATTTATTTCACTGCGGTTTCATCAAAGATCGTGTATATATGCCTCCCCTACCAAACAATTTGGCCAACCTGACAATTCGAATCTACGCTGCCGTGCAAAAGTTACGTCCGATTTGCTGCAAAGAGTGTGGGAAGAAATTGACTACCGATGGGATGTTTGCCGCATGACAAATGGTAATAACATCAAACCAAAATGACGCTTGACACTTTTAGGCTGTTTCCCACAGACATCAAGGCCGATGTCAGGATGGTACCCAAAATCCGCCTCATAAACTACATATTTCACAAATAAAAAATACACTCACCCCACGATTTTTTTTTACTTATGGCTTTACGCCTCGTCGAGATCATCAGAGGTGAGAGAGAACTGGGGAGAGGGAACTGGAAGGAACTCGTCCATGGCATTTTGAAGGAAGCATCCCGGCATTCTCCCGGAGTGATTTGGAGAAACCGTGGTAAACCTATTCTAAATGCCCGGACGTGGATTCGAACCAGCGACCTATCTAATATGATATCATAAGCTGAACAGACAGATGGCATCAATCACTTATCCTATTAGTACCTGTCAGTAGGTATAAAATGCTTGGAATCAGGAAGGGAAAGCAGCTGCAAAACCATAGCTCCAAATTTGACCATGCTAACGATGAGCAGAACTTATCAAAGACAGTGATCCCAAAATTGTGGGAAAAAGGAGCGAAGAAAATCAATCCATTTTAGGGCTTTACGTCTTGTCGACGTCGAGATCATTAGAGACGGGAGAGGATTCGGGCATGTCGTTTTGAGGGGACTCTCTCGGAATTCGCTTGGAATGATTTCGGAAATCCACGGAAAATCGAAATCTTGTTGGTCGGTTGGGGATTAGAACCCGCGTCCTCCTCCACAGCGCCTCCCTGAGCGTTATCATTCACACGCCGGACTAATCACATTGTGAGTAATGATCATTATTTAGGATAAACAGAACTGATATTTTAAATGCCAGTCTGAGCAATAGCTATCGGCTGTCAGTTTATCTTAGCTAAATGTATCTGTTTCCCAACATGCTGATTACCATTTGAATTACTTGTTATTATATTATTAGTTTCTAATTAATGTTCCGTAGTAATTCTTGAACGAGCATCCAATCGGAAATAAATGTTTTCCTTTTAATTAATGAAACAGTATGAAGGAATTCTTGATATTGTTTTATAGAAGCGTAACTCGGAAATTAAATTAATAAGAAATTGTTGCCCGCATTGTAAATTAAGAGAATTTGGTTTGGCGTATATTTATCTGGATATTGACAGCTAATTGTTTTTCTATTTGATTTAACTCAGGCTTCATGTTTCGAGTCACAGCTTTCTTCAACTTCTTTCATTGTAAAAGTGGATTTGGCACACATGTGTTGCGACAGTCTCACTCCCCACCAATCATTTATTATTATTTTTAATAATATTTTGCTTTGATTATTTGTAAGTATCATGAATGAATAATTGTACTGACATTTTTGAAGTGATTTGTATTTTATTGGGTTTTCACAACCTGCAGTTTCTATAGTCGCTGCGTAGAGTAATATTATGATCGTTAGATAATATGGTAACAATCTTTGGCCTGGCCAACACAGCTGAGCAGGCAGGATTCATTGTGTGCTGGGCGCCCGTACTGTAAGCATTGCCTCGGCGCGAGTTTAAGTATCGCTATGTGAGACTTGTATTCTAATGTTAGTTTACTTTAGGAGGCTTTTACAATGTAACGATGGCGTGCAAATGTTTATTCAAGGAACTGTGCCGAATAAATTCAGTAGCATTTCGCTCCGAACACGTTTACTATATTCACAATAGACAATTATATCATTCTTTTATTTGGTGTTATAAATGATTAACTATCTTCAGTTAAAACTAAATTGAACGTTCGAAACTGAATTAGGCCTTCTTCGATCAGTAACACGCAGTTACCCCAAATTTGTGTGCAAATGCCAATAAGTTCCGTATTTCGTCAGAATCTTTTTGGTAACTTTCCGCAACTAATTAATCCACACTAATTGAACGGTTAGCTCATAGTGTGTATTAACGAAATAAAGAAGGTATGAAATATTAATAAGTAATCAGTAATTGTTTAAGGGAAGTCTCTATTTGAATAATAACCGGAAGCCAATGGATCTATTATTGAGTCAAGATGATGGTTTAAATTGACTATGTAATCCTACTATTATTTAGAAGTGGTGTGTAAAATGGCTACTTTGCGTTTATGGCAGTAAGAGCATGACACGAAACAGTCATTTTCTAATAAATACCAGATTTCCTGCTTAAAAACCAGTGAGTTTAGTAATAATTAAACCAAGGAAAAAGGAAACTGCTTTAGGCAATATAATTGCAAGGAAAGGGAAAATGACTCATCACTCACCAAAGTTGAAGGCAGCGACGAGAAAAGAACATATATTACGAACACTCAAATAAATAAACTCAATATTTCGGTAGTTAACCTTATTCATGACATAGTAAATGAGTCATGCACCTCGGGAGGTAATCCACCCAGTCATGCAGCAACCCCCGGTGTGTGCACACCTCCCGAGGTGCATGACTCATTTTCTATGTCATGAATAAGGTTAACTACCGAAATATTGAGTTTATTTATTTGAGTGTTCGTAATATATGTTCTTTACTCGTCGCTGCCTTCAACTTTGGTGAGTGATGAGTCATTTTCCCTTTCCTTGCAATTATAGTGAGTTTAGTAACATTCTTTAAATTTAGTATTAGCGGAGGTTGTATAGAAATAAGTGTAAGTGTATGATGAAATGATATAAAATGGATTGGAATTAAACCTGCCTGGACTGCTGAAATTGTGCGTGGAATGAGTGTCGCGTGGGACCGATTGAATGTACGGAAACTACAAAGAACTTCCTGCGCGTTTTGTAACTGATTATTACGGCCCTTATGAAAGAGTCTCGCTGTATTGTGATTATCGACAGACAGATGAAGTTATTTTCGTGCTTTTCATTTTTTCGATCATCGATTCGTATAGACGGTTGCTGTGAATTGAGACATTACAAATTTATTTGGGAGATAACGACAGCAACGACTATGTCTTATTTGTTAGTACTGTATAGGCAAGGTTATTTATTACCTTACTAAATTTTGATATAATGATACGTAATGAGTTCCCATGAACCGTTTCGATACCTTTTACATTATGACGAGTCACGGTATGTTTGATAACCATATTTTTATTTCAGTTCGATAGTACTAACGCCTCTCGTGGCAGACTTACATTCATTAATTTTTCTCAAGTTTTCTTATCATTGAGTTTCTCTGATTTTTTTTCTAACATGTTTTCGGATACATTTCTGAAGTGAATCTGTCAACATGGAACAAAATAACTGTTAATTTTTCCACAGAATAGAAAATTTACATTATTACTTTTAAAGAAATTTGTTAATTTAAAATAATCAACTATTTCATTGTGGCTACTAGTGTCATCATTTCTTGAACACCACAAAAGAATTACTCATCAAACTTCAATGCTTTAGGTACATCGGTGGCATAATGACGTTTTGTATGCACAACTGTATGGCTCTTTTCCTGGTTGAAGGCAACCTGGTATTTTCTCTATTTAGTGACTAGGAATACCTGAAGGGCATACTTCTATTTGAGAGGACCAGCATTCGAACTCAATCATCATATCTGTCCACTAATTCGGATTTTCTCTAGGATTGTTAAATGTACTCACCACCTGATTTTTTGGCTAAGCATGACCGTTACTTCCAGGGAATATAATGCATATGGATAAGTGTAAATATGAGAACAAATTGGAAACCATATCTGTCAGAAAACAGTTTTAAAATAAATTTGTCAATTGGGAACATATTGAAGGATCGTACCGCTAGCTATAGCCTCACCAGGAAAGTGAAATCGTATAACCTTGCGAAAGCAATACAATTTTTAGTCCTTCGTAGAATATACTCTATAATTCAAACAGTGTAAAACGACCCTTACGATTCAAGTGTACGCTAAGTGCGAAATTGGGAAGAAAGAAGTTCGCACTGTGATTCAATATCTATGTGTGAATCAAATGCCCCAAAGAACATTGGTGGTGATATGTTATCAAGATTAGTGGAGAGTATAACTGCCTCAAGCAAAGTGAAAAACTGTGCATCGGAATTTGAACGGTGGGAATTGTTTTGTTTGTAGCTTTAGCCCTCGTCGACGTTAAGGTCATTAGAGGAGTGATAGGACTGAGGGCAAGGAGCGGAAAGAAATTCGGCAATGGTATTTTGAAGGAACTATCCCGGCATTCACCTGGAGCGATTTAGAGAAACCAGGGAAAACCGAAATTTGAATGGCTGGATGGAGATTCAGACCCGCGTCCTACCGAATCCAAAGCCGGTACGTTATCGTACCCCACCACGCTCGGTAGTAAAACCCAATTACAAAAAAATAAAAAAAAAAAAAATGTGGACGCGATAGTTCATTTGGTGATGAAAGACGGAAGGATAACCATTCAACACATTAAGAAGATACCAGACATTCAAAGAACAACAATAGGTTGTATTTGGATAGCGTTTTTAAGAAATATTTCTTCTCGTTGGATGTCGAAAGTAGTAACAGTAGGTAAAAATGTAGTAAGGAAAATTAAACACTCAATGAAGTCAATACGATGTATTCTGCCGAACGATTTGTAACTACGGGTAGGAGCCTGGCCCCACATTTACCACAGAATCCAGGTAACAATCAATGCAGTGGAAGCAAGAAAAATTTTCCACTTCCAAAAATTACCCAAACTTTTTTTTTTTTAACTACTTTACGTCTCTCAACAGCGAGGTCTTTAGAGACAGGAAAGGATGGGGGCAAGGAATGGGAAGGAATTCGGCCATGGCCTTTTTAAGGAAGCATCCTGGCATTTGCCTGGAGTGATTTGGGAAACCATGGAATCCCCCAAATCTGGATGCCCGGACGGGGATTCGAACCGCCGTCCTCCCGAATGCGAGGCCAGAACGCTATCCGTTACAACCACCAAACTGTTTCGGTCCAAACTGTTTCTGCCTGAGGGAAGTGATCGTTTCTGTTCTTGTGATTCAGTGCGTATTACTTCAATACTCCGAAGGCGTATTATGCTAATCTTCTAAGCAAATGGGACTAGTTATCCTGGAAAAGATGCGATGTCAAGAAAAAGAGCTGCGTAATCAGGACAATGGTCTCAGCGAAAAGACTCTCATTGACTCTGCTGCAGTTCATAAGCTTGTCGTTATGGCCTCGCATTCGGGAAGACGGCGGCTCGAATCCCCGTCCGGGCATCCAGATTTGGGTTTTCTATGGTTTCCCAAATCACTCCAGGCAAATGCCGGGATGCTTCCTTCAAAAGGCCATGGCTGAATTCCTTCCCATTCCTTGCTCCCTATTCTTTCTCGTCTCTAAAGACCTCGCTGTTAAGAGACGTTAAGCAGTTAAAAAAAAAAAAAAACATAAGCTTGTATTATAGATGACATCGCAATACTTTCATGCGATCTGGCTCCTTTAAACAACCTCCTAGACGTGCGATTATCCGATGTAAACGGGACCGGGACCACCTCGGATAACGAAAAACTCGGATAACTGGAGGTCAGGGAAGAGGTTACAATGAATAATCAAAAAACGTATTCAAACTGAAATAATACAATTTATTTATAGTGAAAAACTAATTTATGAAGAAATAAAGTTGTTTTTTGCACATTAATTACGATCACTTGGAAAAAAAAAGTCTTTAATTGTCTTCTGTGTCTTAATTTTCTTTCTCTCAGCAAGATAAATTTTTTGGAACTTTGATTTTAATTCATCGTCTTCTTCTCCTTGTCCGCTGGCAACCATATTAACAATTTCATCATTTGCCTCGGTTAATCCGGCGGCTCGGTTAATCGGAACTCGGATAACCGGATTTTACTGTATAAGTATGTTTCTGTCCTGGCAGCCATTTCAAACAGATTAAAACGCTATATGTGTTGCAACATCTTTTTTTTGACGAATTAGGGTTATGTTGATAACATAAAAACACTGGAACTTGATTTGAGCAATTGTTTGGAGCTGAGAGATGATAGTGATCAGTACCGGATTAACCACGTACCAGGATGTAGCAAATGCTACGGGCCTCGCGCCTTCTGGGGGGCCTCGCGTCTCCTAGGGGGGCCTCGTGTCTCCTACGGGGGTCACGCACCTAGGCCAGATAGGCAGCCTTTTTTAGCTCTGCAATTTTACCCCGGACGGCAAAAATCAAGGGCCTCTTCTTCACATGCAAAACATAACACATAAAACTCATCTGCATCATTATGAAACTAACTGCTTATGGACGACCATCAATAGTGATTTGTGAAATTAGTGGACACTACAATAGTTAATAATAACTTACTCTCGCAATGTACGACGTTCCTCATCACGTTTGTTATATCGCGGTAATGTGGTTGGCTTCTTGATCTTAACTATTCCGTTTCAGTCTGTGGCAGCGTCTGGCACATCGCCATAAAGTCAGTCCTCATAGAACTAAATGCCACGTTTTCTACGCAAAGTTCATGGTGTGAGGAAAATGATCCAATGGTAAAGGAACTTCCCTCCAAGTCACTATACGCAATATAAAATCAGTACACGTTTGAACACAAATACTTACAAATACCTGTATACAGCAACATTGAGCAAGCAGTGGAGAGGATTTGTAAACTGTACCTTATGTGGCAGTATCCAAACACTCTTCGGATTTATGCTATGCTTTTTAAGTCTTAATTTTTGCATCTATACAGAAAATCGTTGTTCAGTACTGCATCTATTATTAGTTAGATGTAACAATTCAACTCAAAATAATAAGAGCAATAACCTTATCATTTCAGCGTTAGCGAATTGAGTGGAACATCTGAAATCTCTTAGAAGTACAACGAATGTAAAGCATCGTTACTTATTAATGAAGTGGTAGCCCACCCGTTGGCTCAGTTGGTTCCGGCGCTGATACGGTGTTAGCTGATTCGAGTTCTGACGGTGGAAGAAATGTTCATGAACAGGACTCTGCAGGAAGAATAGTAGAGGTGGTGGCGCACAATTCCTAATCGACAGATTGTGCACTAAACTCATGTGTTAAATCCTAATTCTCTCGGCAGGGCGTATGAAGTGGGCGCATACTGCACTGTTGAAGATGATTCGTTCGTCGAATGGTAACTTTAAGCATGGTAGCTCCCTGGTCTCTTTCAGAAGAGTAGACCCGAATGGAGCTCACCATATTTCACCTTCCCCGTTTCTGATCACCCATTTCATACAACACAATCAGCACTCTATACTGAACCACCCTGAGAGGTCCCATGGAGGGGATACTTCCTGCATCGTAACCGCCTACATCCGTAATAGCGTACGGTATCATAAGAAGATGAATAAAATGGTATGAGATTGACGGATCTGCTTAGCCAATTAGATGAAACGTTTCATTTCATAGTTCGTTAATGCACGAATGTTACAGAACATTACAAAATATCTAAACTCAGAAAATTATAATTTCGCGCTCAGATTGAATCTAGACTCCATTAAGTAAAAATTTGGTAAGATTTAACTCCCGGCAGAAAAGTCTTGTTCTTTTGCAGCTTTCCAACTCGCAGTGATATTTCTCTCACCTCTGGACAGTTGGGTTGTAGTGTATCGATACATTACATTGAAATATATTTGCGAGTAGCTAGACCGTAGCTCGCACAGGTGGACGTTACGAACAAACCTAACGATAACTGTCCTTCTCTGTTCCGGAATGTGACACTGGGCCAATTGCCCTCAGTGAAGGAACAAAGCATACCGCTGGGTTGACGCGGTGGTGACGGTGCAGTGGATTGCGAGCTGTGTGGTGGGTGTGTGGCGAGCCTGCAGAAAGAGATGTACTGCGAATAACGCCTGTGCGGTCTGTGGTGGTTCTTGTGTTCCATGTCGTTATCCAAGTTGACGAGGGTCTTACGCAACCAGCAGAAAATGGAATCACGTCGGACGGCTGAGGACAGCAGACTCTGCCCCTCCTGCTAAATTGTAACTCCGGTGATATGGCGATCACCACATATCGTTATCGTATCGATCAACGCAGTGTCGCCCCAAGAAAAAATCTTACTGCCCCGCTTAACTTAATGAACGGACGGAAAGAAACCCTGAGAACTGATGTGAATGTACCCGTTTTCGTATTTCAAGATGTTTGTTTAATTGTATCGTACCATTTTTACTAACATTTTATGAAGAACAATAATGTAATATCAAAAATAGGTACAACTGCGTTTTTAATATGTTAAGCAATATACCGATTCCTCATATCAGCATTTCAATAATTATTAATATTTTTATTGATAATTTTATACAAACAAAATTTGATCCGCAACTAGAGGTGAACGCCTCGGTGTGTTTGATATAAGTTACGTAAATTCCCGAAACCGAAGATGTTTTTGCTCTTGGAGCATGGAAGCGTTTGATAATTTTTCTTTTTTACTTTTCAACCATTTGGGCGATGCAACACTTCAATATACTCTTAACGAAATCAAATTTATGTTTTGAGTAAGTCTAGAAGATCCATTGCACGCCATAGGATTTAATATATATATTGCAAAGGAGACTTAGTCGTCTTCGAAGATGGTAGAAATGTTTGGACGTTTCTATTATTGCTGAGTAAGTGTATACTTTCCCGGCGTACTGATACAGTATGGCCTTCTCGGGTGTCCAGCTGGATGGTGTTGCATAAAAACAACGTTTCGACAGCTGAGTCTGCTGTCTTCATTAGATGTCATAAAGCTTCTAGATGTTGCAACCTGAATGCGACTGCCAAGACTGGCTTAGCCTCATATCTTACATCCTTATATACCCTCAGCTTTTGCGCGCCATTTCTCGTAAATAATTAAACAAATAGCGACATGTAAATTTAAACAAACGTCGCATATATCTCTGCCTCGCTTTATTTTTTAATTATTTTTGACCTACATATTTTTGTGCAGTTACTTCCTTGACAGATCTTTCTTTTAACGATATTACTGCAAATAAAATCAAATGCAGTTATTTATTTGAAACTTCCTGGTTAGTCAAGAAACGCTGTGAAGGCAGAACTCTTGGGACAATATCGAGATTCGCCGAAGTTTGACTGGCTATTCAGCTTGCGTCCAGTATCCAGGTTAAACGCATTCTAATAACGTGGATTCTTCTGTAAGAGACGACGAACATTCAAAACCACAAACACTTTTTACCTAACATGATGTGCTATTCTATCTCAGTTCGGTCGCCAAAATATGCGAAAGAGTTAACAATTGTTTCACTATTCCCATACCGTCGTTCTCTGGCCACAGACAAATGACATATTCGTGGTATCTACCAATTGTATACCAATGCTATGCCTATTTTGAAAATAAACTGTTTACTGCGCCGGAGATGTGTTCGACTACAGTGGCAGGACGCACATGGAGACTGTCCGGCGGGCTGGCCACATATAAAGCTGCCAGCGAGAACTGAAGGAGAGCAGGAGTGGCAGTAATCCCCGGGCACTGCTGCGCCAGCAGGTAAGCTGGACAGGCAACCAATTACTGCGCCAAGGCAGCCGCAAGATTTACTGCTTTCTCCTGTGGAGCCGACCACACTAATTACCTTACTGCCCTGAATAGCCTCCCGGCTCAACCACCGCCACTACTGAGGGCCTGCGAGACTTTCTTAGACTCTTATAATCTTGCCACTCCAAGTGCAGCGAGAAATAGAAGACGTTGCGAGATGGAAAGATAAAGAACCTGGTCGTTGTACATCTTCATCACAAGCCTATTGTACGGAAGGAATGGATGTTTACTATTTATTGTCATTCACCTGCGGTGAGTGAATGCAACTCTAGGTAAACTATTTGAGCAATATACAACCCCTCGATATAGGACGAAAAAGTGTCTTGTCCCTCTTCGTGAACAACAAATGATCTTACTTCGCGAACGCTCATGTGTCAACAATAAATGATGTACCTTATGTGCCACGCTAAAGATTGGAATCCTCAGACTTTCATTTGTACTGTAAGAGAGCTAGTGACATGTGAATACAACATCCTTAGTCTGTGGTAACAGCAAATGCTAAGGAAGATCCCTCCGCCCTTATACTTGGTAGGACTACAGGATTATGCAAGACGGCTACGGTAGGGGCGGAGCGGATTACGCAGCCAATAGTAAATCCTGTCACCTGGTCATTACGAATAGCCAAGGGGATTATTTTAAAAAAAAAAGAGTACAATACGCTGATATTCAAGTCGGTTAAGCATAGTTTAGCACAAATATTTTGCTTGCATTGTTGAAATATCAGCCACTTAAAGGACCGTTATACTCCACTTCCTAAGACGCTTTAAGATTCTGCACCATTACCGCCACAAATTTATCCATACGTACAGTACTTGCTGATGAAGAAACATAGCATAAATCAGATTACCATATTTAGCTCTGAGTTTAAGAGCTGTAAGCATACTTCCAATTAGAAATTGTGTGTTTTAAATTGGTAAGCGTTTTAGTGTAACTAATATAAAATGTGTTTAGATATTTGCCGGTAAAATCCCTTAGCATCACATTTCTTTATTCACAGCGTTATGCGGACAAATGAAAAGATGTCTCAACTAAGAATTTTTCAGTTTGCGATTGCCTGACCGATACTCTACTACCATGTTGAAATATGACGTCTTTGCATCATTAGAATAAATGCTGTTGAGTAATTTCGTTGTATTTATTGTGACACGTGACGTTATCCTAACACCGCCCATGGATTCATGTCCATAATTGTCGGCTAATGTGTTTCCAACCAGCAGATGGCACAATAATATCACTGCCACTGATTTAGCGGAGAGATATTTACAGCGATAATAATGGCACTCAAGAATTTAAACGTCAAATAGATAACGAAAAATACATGTGAAGTAAAAATTGAATAATAGCCGATTGAACAATACCGGCAATACTAAAATCGAAAAAGTGTAGTTCACAGACGTGTAACATTCTAACCACCCTTCGTCGTTGCCTTTTGTATTAATTAGTGATTTATATGTTGGTAACTCTTCAAAAGATTGTACAAATATGATCGGTATTTATACAAATAATCTTACAAATAATTCAAGACTTACTTAACGGAGTCTGACTGTGGGAATGAGGAAGTTATAAAATTGAGATTTGGTATATTATATTATAAAAGTACACTCCTTATTTCTGTGAATAACTCTCTGAATCGATCATCCGTTACCATAAAGATAGTTGTATTAACAAAAAACTAATAAACAAAGGTAAACGCTTAGTTATGTCATGAATACCTCGTGCGAAAAGGAGCTGCAAATGGAATAAAGTAAAGTTTTAATAATAATAAAAGAAGGCCTAATAAAACTACAAAATTACTAAAACGCAATGTAAGAAAGTGTAACAGAAAATGCAAGAATTGATGCCAATGTTCGTCAGGATGTAGAGCACAGTAAAACATAAAAATTGAGAAACAATCAAACAAACGGAAGTATCATTTCGAATGCGAAGGTCTTTATTAGGATTTGTTGGGAATATATATTGTGTTTCTCTGCCACGCAATCTGCAGTCCTTAACCCCGGTGTCGGTGACTTACCTCTCTTTACCAAACTCTGGGTTAATAGGCCTACATGGTTTGAGTTACTAGTGTGCAAATAGATGCATGTAGGTTTGATGAATGTAGGCTAAGTGTAAAGTGCTGGAAGAAGCAAGAGAGACGGACCCAATACCAGTAATACACAAAGACACCAATTTCGCGGTAGGGTTTAAGGTTCCAGTCAAAAGGATGAATCGCCACCAATAGTCTTATGCTGCCGTTTTATTCCTCGGTGAGACGAAGAATTTATCTAGGACTCTGGTGAACAATCTGCCGATTAGGGACTGCGAACCACTATCATCTCCAACCTTTGTGGCCAAAAATCGCATGGTAACAGTTTCTTCCAATATCAGTAGTCAAATAAATCACCCACTATCGAGTTACAAGCGCTTTAGCTACCGCATCTTCGTGAACACTACAAGAGAAGGTTTCATTAGCAATAGCTTAATAAATTTAAAAAATATTCGGAGTCACTAAAACGTAAGAGAAATATTTCCATCTCTTATTGTCCCTACAAATATATTTACTAAATAATCTGTCAAAGGATTCCTCTGACCAACTCATTCAAGAATAAAGGTTTATTCTTTTTTTTCTTGTTGCTTTACGCCTCATCGACGGTCATTAGAGGCGGGATGGGACTGGGGCAAGAAACGGGAAGGAATTTGGCCATGGCCTTTTTGAAGGATGCATCCCGGCATTCGCCTGGTGTGACTTGGGCAAACCATGGAAAACCCAAATCTGGATGCCGGTTTATTCTCCATCTCACTATTCTTTATTTCTGTGTATGACGATATTCTTGAAGTACTTCGTCAACTCTTGTTTCTTGACGATAATACTAGTCTAGTCTCAAATAAGCTGGTCGTCATCTTATCCTAAAACACATCATCAAAAGAAAAAAAAAAGTGACTCACAGGCTAAGACAGACCAAATTGAAAATTAAGTAGTTTCTATTGAGTTTTTATGCACTTACAGTTCTGATCCTTTGACTTCTCAGCGCTAAATATACTTCTTCCAAAAAACTAAACCAACTTAAAGAAAATACAAACCTTGCAGCTTCCGGAGAGGAAAAGAAAATACAGAGTATAAGAACAGTGTCGGCGAAATAAGGCTACTCAGAGAGGGGTTTACTGCTGAACGTCTATTATTTAAATCGCGCAGAAGGGCAGTAGCAGCTCATTCGTTCCGCGCGGGAGTAGGGAAAAATCGCTTCTGTAAAATAAAGGTGGTATAAAACAGTTTCTCCACTTTAGAAGGCTGTCGCCCGAGGCAGATTTATTACAGCCCCTTCGTAAGGTGTAATTATGCATCGGAGAGGCCCTGAGGGAAGCGACGGCCCGTCATTAAGATAAGGAGAATGGACCCCGCCATACGGCCCGTGACAAATGAACCGCCAGCGGAGGGCGTTAATCTTTGGTTCCTGCTGTAGATATCGCTGGCTGCCACTGTGCGTCGCCTGCACTTTATACGACCCGCGTCACTCCCATCGGAAGGAGATGCGACATGAATACAAAGTGGGCCCACAAACATGACAAACTTTCTCTCCAGTAACTGTCTAGGATTCCGGATATTAGGGAACGTACTGGTTCGAAATATGATTTAATATTCCCAATTTCTATTTTCCAAGTGTTTGTTTCACTCCAGAAAAATACTGCTAGGTTCATAAACCAGGGTTACAACCGATTTTCTTCAATTGCGTTGGTAATAATATTGTAGCTCCTTCATTTAACAACCAGGCTATCGGGAAATAGTGAAATCACAGAAAACGAAAATATCTATCATTATTTTACACATGTATAACTAACCTTCAGTCATTTATATGTTCCAACAAACACTCTGAGTTTTTGAATTTTTCTAGAAAATTAAAAATGCACCAATTCCACGTATTTTCCCTGCTGTTTTGTTCTATTTATTTTCATGTGTCTTACAAAGGCAGCCAGCAATGAAATTGTGGAAAAAATCAATCTGATAGGGCACAAGAAAAACAGTGTAAAATTTTCTTACCTAACGTCAAAATTAATTTTTCCATTCCATCTGAATCTTTGTGTAACTACAGCTTACATATAAATTTATTTACCTTATTTTCATATATACGTGTTCACTGCTGGTACATGATATCACGTACAGCTCGTCAGCTGTAACAAATCACTCACTGGAATTGTAAATGATTATGAGATACTTAAATGCATTTTTATTTTCGCAATCAAAGTAAGCTGAATAATAAAACAAAATGGTTCACTGTGTTTAGAGAACCAAGTTTCACGGCGAAAGCCCATAAAATCTACACCCTATTGTATTTGCTCTCGGAAAAGCATAGGGAGGAAAAATAAAAGAGCGGTGACAAGTGGAATCACGTAAATGTTCACGAGAGCAATAATTTAGTGGTGTGATTCAGACAAAAGCGTACTTAATCGCGACTGTACAGAAGATGTATGACGCAGATATCGAGACAAACTGTAGGAAATAACGTCGCATTAGGTATGAAACGTTTCGATATTTCACCAGCGAAAATTTCATGAGTCATTGACACTTAGAATACCAGTTTGCTTCTTATTAGTCGCATGGATGTGTTTTTAATAGAACTGAATTGTAGTTTTGCAGTTAATCACTATTTATCTCCCGTGCTTAGCTAGGAACCCTTTTCTTTTTTCAATATGAACCTTTTACAAACATATGTAAGCACAAATTAAGGCGGTAATTGTTGGTTTTAAAGTTCCGTGTAAATGACGGACAAAAACCTCATGGATCTTCACATTTGTCCATCTGTTTGCCTGTCACAGAACCTTAACTTCTGAACTCTTTAACTTATGACTTTGTAATCATGCATTGATTTAATTTTCATCACCATATACATGATTATAGGGATTTTAGCGGAGTTGAAGTAAATTTTTATAATACTCATGGGTTTCAAATGAAAAACTGATAAGTCACGGACTCTGAAAATGTCTCATTATTTTTTTCGATGTTTGGTGAAAACTATAATACTCTCTATGGCCACAGTCCGAAACTACAGATAAGAACAACCCTTCATAATTTACAGTGATACGCAGTTTCCTAAGGATTACTGCAAATTGTAGCAATCGTTATGGAGTTTATGAATTTCGGGAGAAAAATTGCATGAGTAATTATAAAAAGTATAATTTGTCGAAGAACAAAATTCTCACAAAATGTTAGATATGTCATTCAAAGAATATGATATTAAAAATGTCGTGAAAATACATTTAATAAAAAAAAATTCTAAGAGCCATTATATTTTATCCAACTGATTTGTTTTCCATATTACTACGCCATTTGAAAAATAATTTGGCAAAATTGATTATCAATTTTATTTAAAAATATTTTATTATTGATTTTTAAAGGTTTTATAAAATATTGTTTTTAATTAATTTAATTTAGTACACAACTTGGGATGGAAGTTTTAGCGCGCAGAAATAACTCGCATTTCAATATATATATATATATATATATGTATCTTGCGAATCAGACCTAGTAGATCTCTAAACACTAATCTTCCCTTACAAATATCTAAACAATCTTTATCAATATGTTCAATGGACGCTCTCGAATCCATATCCTCATCCTCGCATAACAGTGCGTCTTAATTCAAAATGATTCCCCTCCATCCACGATTCTCTCTTTGATGGAATTTGTACTTCTCCAAAGAATTTACTCCTGGATAATCATTTTCACTAAACGACAGACCGAGTAGACCAGTTCAGCTGTATCAGACGTTCAGTTTCCAAGAACGATTATCGATTTTATAGACAATCGAACATTGGTCGTCCACACTACGGATCGATACTTTACTAACTTAAACTACACACATTCCTATTATTTTCGGTCCACTGCCTTTCCATTTTAAATATAAAATTAATTGAATTGATAATTCATTTTACTGATTTTCATTAGCTGTTAAATATCTTCTGATGTTCTAACCATAATATCCCAATAAATAAATAGAAATAAAATTTTATAAGGTGCGTCTCGAGACTTCTTTTCCGTCTTCATTTTTTCTGCTTTTCTGACATCTTCAAAGACTTTACATTACGCTTTGAGTGTCGGGAGACGGAGGGTTGAGACCGTAGTTTTCCTTACCACGAAAACGGCGGGAGTTTAGAGAATCCAGACAATACCTGTGAACCTGTAAAATGAGCTTCGTTATTACTTTAATGCAGCTGCCATTTTCAGCTAGTTTTTGTAGAGAAACCGTAATGAGCAGCACTTCGCTGCACTGACTGGCGTAAATCCGCGTAATTAATTCATAATTGGTCATTAATATCTCCAATTATTTAGTAACTAAACTAATTTATGTTGAAAGTCCTCTTTCAGTAAACAGCTACAGAAGTGTTTAATCGAAGCGCCTCTGGCACGAGATATTAAGTCAAATGAATCCGCCAGATCTGTGGGTGTTTGTGTTTTTCATGTAGCTAGGTTGAGACCCGAGGCACCGGATAATTTTAGCTACTATAATTATAGCTTGTATCATAAACTCTCCACAGCTTATATAAAACAGTGCGCAGTGTTCATATGACGGATTAAATTGTTATTTTAAAGTTGCGAATGAAGAGGTATTGCCCTATATAACCGTCGTTCTAAGTAACTTTGCTTAAGATCCATGTAGAGATGATTCTGGATTAATTTGTTTAAAAGTAATAACAAATGGTTAGATATTATAGGAATACAGTTCGTTAGGAAGATGGGCATAAACTCCGTCAACATTTTGCTAAGTATAGTTATGAAGCATAAGTCCAACCTGTTCATTTACTAGTACTCGTACACACTTCCACATTTGGCTCAAACAATAGACGCCGTCTTTATTGAAATTATTAGAGAAACTATTATCGTTACAAAGCCAAAGAATTTTTTAGAACGAAAAATAAGAGAATCTATAGAAATATACAAAAATCCCAATAATTTCAACAAAGACGGCGGCTATGGTTTGAGCCAAATGTGGAAGTGTGTGGTAGCAAATGAACACGTTTTAACAACTACCAGATCGCTCCATAATACACAAACCTCTTTGTAACAGTAAATATTCTTTGGCGGAGAAACATCTTTGACGGTGAAAAATAAACAATGAATCAGTGTTCAAGTTTATCAAAAAAAGGACCAGATAGATAAAAGCCCTGATGAAGGCTCCAGGTTGGTGCCGAAACGTTGGCGATAACAACAAAAAACGCAGCGCAAACCCCGAAAAAAAGACACAAGTAAGTTCAATTTTTTACCAATGATGTCTATCGAGCTTCAAATTAATTTACATTCTACTGATATGAAACATTTTGAGATAATACTTTTGTCAACAGGCAATTCGTTGTTCGTTATTGTAACTTAATGGCGATATATGGAAAGAATTTGCAACACAACAACGTAACAATAAGAACCCAGTTGTAATGAAATATATTGGTGGTCACTATGAGAATTAGATTTTGTTGGACTCAGCAATACGCGAAGTCTGAGTTTGATGCAAGTGTTTCTAATATTTTTTAGGACATTCTGGAGAACGCAGTTCAAATCCAATACCAGCCATCCGGATTTCAGTTTTTCATAGTTCACAGAAATCCTTACAGGCAAATTCTATGTTTTTTTCTTTTCTTGTTCCCAATCCTCTCTCACTTGTTATGACCTCAATATCGATGAGGCGGAAAGCTATAAGAAAATAAATAAGGTTTTACTTACTGCTAATTCAGCAGGAAGCTGTAATTTCGTTTGAAAGATATATTGAAACGTAGAGAGGAATAATTATTTATTTTTACGTCTACGTAATTTTAATACACGCCGAAGTTTCACAATACATATTTAAGTTTTCGTATCAAGTGATAAAAGACTGATATTACTTTCACTAAAAATGTTATTTATTTTGGCTTGAACTTTTGTTGCTACAATTCTACACACGGGTACAAAAGAGTGTTTTAAGGATGAAACCTATGATCACGTCGATGTCGACGACATGTAAAATCTGAAGTAAAGAAAGGAAAAAGTAAGGGGTACAGATATTTAGAGATCTTCGATTAAATTATTGAATATAGACCAAAACAACGATGTCTCATGTGAAATCGTAATACACATGTTTGGTGCGTTGTATAGCTCTGCTGGCGCTAATCATTGTTAGTTATAATTAATATTCAAGCAATGGCTTAGTACTTATAAGAACATCCTGAATTTGTATAATATTTGTATGCAGAAATGCCACTCGTGAATGACAGAGCAAGTGCAATCACAGTTTCTGTATGAATACAGGATGTCAAACTGTAATTTACAATAGTCAAAAGATTTCTTTCCTCAAACACTTCATGTGTGTATTGTCTGCATTGTTACCGCAAGGAAAGTATTGAGAAACAGCTGTCACAGAACAGCTCTAACACCGATACCAACGCAACAATCATTATCATTCTCGTATGCGTCATCAGAAAACTAACATCTTTCCATTCCAGTTTCATGGTAACAGCACCAAAATTTCAACTTTCAGTTCGGATTAGATGAAGTTGTCATACTATTTCTATTTTACTGCAGAATTCGGCTCAAACAACACACAATATCCACATGATAACGTTTTTATCTCTTATTTTTTGAGATCTGGTCTCTGTACATTGCCATTGTGTAAGGTGCATACGCCTAATCAAATTTCTACACTGATCAAACAAAATAAATGCGACATTTAAAAAAATCCTAATATTTTGACCATTTCAGATGCGGTTAATTAGAAATGTGTCCTAACGTTTCTGAAACTAAGCACAGTGATAGCATTATCATGTAATCTAAATGATACTGTTAGCTCTACTTCTCGGATATCCATTACTTTACAATCGTTTAATGAGTTCATACGCATTTTAGGACTTATACAGTGGAGTGATATTTATGTAATACCGCTCATAGTAAAACTGAAGGTATAAGTGTCGGCTTTATATTACGCTTTCTGCCTACGAATATATTTACTTTTTTTTTCAGAGTCCTGCACTACAATGCACTGACTAAATGCCGAGGGCGTCGATTCTGATCCTGAGTTTATTTTTTTATTGCTTAACGTCTCTTAACAGCGAGGTCTTTAGAGACGGGAAAGGATGGGGGGCAAGGAATGGGAAGGAATTCGGCCATGGCCTTTTGAAGGAGAATTTGGCTGGAGTGATTTGGGAAACTATGGAAAACCCAAATCTGGATGACCGGACGGGGATTCGAACCGCCGCCCTCCCGAATACGAGGCCAGTATGCTAACCGTTACACCACCACGCTCGGTGAGTTTATTTCAGTGGCTGTAGTTATAAACGCTTTTACGTGATTTATAGTAGTTATATAGGTGAGTTTTTGTGCTTTTTACTTAAGAAATGGACATTACATAATATACATTCCCAGAATCATAGACAGGTTCAAGAGTCGTTTGAAGTATTTGCAGTGGTATCGTCTTCGAAACGTAGCAGCTAATGAGGCTGAAAAAAATAATGATGAGGCAAAAAGAAAATCTTAATTGAATTTGATAAGATGCATGTGCATCAATATTCAACCAGTACGAAAGGAAATCATCATTCAGAGTACATTTGGTTGAAATACTCGTGTTTATTCTACAACACAAGGGTTTAATGTCACGGTGGATGCACCCTAAAAACAGTACCAAAGTTGAAGAAGAAATAGATCGGTACAAAGTGAACTATTCAGTCAATCTCTGTAATTATGTATTTTTACGGTGGCAGGAACTACTCAAGCCATATCACAAATATTTTTTCCAAAACAAAATTGAGAAGTTAATATTGCTCTTGATTCTTTTTAGTTTAGTAAATGAAATTGTTCAATACATGTTTTACATTCATTCATTATTCGAGGTGATATATAGTATATTAACACAGTTATAGATACCTAGATACCTAGATTTCACTTCAAGAGTGTCGGAGATATTACACTTCTCTGGAATTGCATATAAACCACACATTAATAACGTGGCAGTTAATATTGTCTGGAACTAGGTCTCGATGCCCAACATTAAACATTTACGACCTCGGTTTAATAACTATTCGAGTGACGTTCGTAACGATTTTGCGCATGCAGAGCAAAGCTGTTTCAGATACCCCAGCAGAACAAAAGGAGGGGTCCCTTTGTGTCAGATAATCCCATTACACGTTGAGTGCACCGGACTCTTTGGGCCTCCAAATCGGTGACACAAAGAATGCTGGTCGACACCTACTCCGAGGCACATCTTAAACAAGACGTGGAAAGCCGGCGACTACGTTTAAAGGGAGGGGAAAGCGACAGCCAATATGGGAAAATCCGAGGATTTCTCAGAAAAGAAAGAGGAAATTGGTGGCACTCTTTACTGTGGAGCCTGTACTAGGACCTCCAACTGCTCCTCTGGACCGCTATCCTTCGAAAAGTATCCCCACCCTGCTTTCACGTGTTCAGAGGGGACTTTGCAGCCATCACCGCTTATCTTGCGGCCTACGCTGCGTCCATAGAGCCTACTGCAACCTGTAATCACGCCTACGGTCAAAGATATCATCTCCAACAAGCACCTAGCTTTGTTAGATGTGAAGAAGGACTTCTACCACACGGCCGAGATCGAAGTAGTATGTACGGAAATATTTCTACCGACCGAACCGCTCTCATTCACCAGAGTGTTGTCTCTCACATTATCGTCGATGAAGGTTACAATTATCTATATGGATTTCAGAACTTTGATTTGCAATTCTTATTTATCCAAGTTGTGGCTAGATAGTTCAAATCCATATGACACATTTAAGCCGTTAGAGAGTAGACAATATTTCGAGCATGAAAATTCATGACTGTTTCACTAAAAATTGTCCTTTGTCGTGGTAAAATCAATTTCAATTTTTAATAAATATTCAAGTAAAATAAATCATTTTCTCATATTTAAGACTAGTAAAAAGTATTACTGTCAGATCCGCATAATTTTCAATAGCTTAATACCATCATTTCCAATAAATCTATTGTTTAAAACTGATCTACAGTACTTTTCAGTGTCCAAGAAATGTAACTTCACGAGAAAATTGAAACAAGCCGACTGAATTACACAACTCCTAAAACACATTGCAGCATTTCCACCAGAACTCGTTCAAATACATCAAATGTAATGCTTCACCATAACAACATTTCGAAACAATTCTGCTGGATTCGAGCCTTAATGGAGAGTCGAACGCATTTCTCACAAGTACTGGAATGTGCTTGCCACACGCCAAAGCTAATACTATTTTTTTCACTATCAGACTCAATCAATATCTTCATTATTATCTACTCGACAAGCAATAGCGTCCACACAGGATGTAAGATTCAAGGAATGCTCTATACTAGTGCTTTATCCAAATGTTTATAAATGATGTTTAGTGGATATTTCCTTACAACAGTACAATATAAAATTTATTTTTTACATCCCTGTAACTAATAACATTCAGCTTAGCAGCTGGGCCCTTTAAGACTAATATGCCGGTCTTTATTTGTTCCGTAAAATATGGAAATTACCATGCATAAAACAAAGCTCCAATATAAATCTTTCCCATCGTATTAAAATAAAGCCACAGAACTTCTTCTGTTCTGCTTATATTTTTTATTGCGTTATGAATCTCAACCGCTTCAATAACAATTATTTCTAATCATGTAACTCCTGATTTTGGTCGTAGTGGGTTACCGTGGAGAGCGTACCTCTCCCTTCCAACTTTCTTGGGATCATGAACTGGGTAGTTTTCCCGTTGCCTTCACCAGCTGATATGTATTACTGCAAGTGTGCATGACTGTCATAGGGCGTGTGTTGATTTCACAGCAGGCGTTCCTAACGGGGATGGAATCGCCCCCCTGTGAGCGTTGAAGGGATCATACGGTGTGTTTTAGGTCCAAAGGACCCTTGGTTTCTACTATATGATCCCATGATCATACGAGGGGGTACCCAAAACAAACGGAATTATTTTTTTTAAAGCTATATGTAATGGTCGTTTTGGGCTATATTATTAAGTAAGAATGATTTTATAAATGTTGGAGACATTGGCGAAGCTAGAGTGAAGAGTTGCAGTCACTCAGCGCAGACGCAAGCAAAGTCGTTGCCCCGTTCAGGAATGCTGAATAGCATGTCAGCAATACCTTCTTGTGACGCAAATCAGAGCCGAAGTGGGCCCTGTACAACCAGTAAATCATTCTATTCATTACCAGCGAGCTTAGGAGCAACATCGGGTAGCGAACCGCTAGCTTAAAGCTTAGCCGCCCTGCCTCGGACGTCGTAACGATCTTAAGTTCCATCCAGTATTAATAGACTGACTTTCACTTAATATCTTCTACGATCAGACTAGAGATCCAGTAGAATAAGTGTGGACTCTACTTCTCGGTATCATCGTCAAATGTACTATAGGCAGCTTGATTCCATTAAACCGTTTATCCACATTCCGTCTTGATTATTTGAGTATATAGTATTCCAATAGTAAAAGGGTCGTGACCTTCACGTGGTGTCAGACAATCCTGATTGAATTAATTGGTTAGCTTGCAAGAAGTCAAGATGGTAACCGGAAGAAGATAAGAAGAGGAGATAAACGCTGAGGTCAGTCACATGTAAAGCCACATTCCCAATTAATGGTCAAAACGCCCAACGCAGTCACCTAACCACAAGGCCAGCCCGTTACATATATATTTTCAAATTTTTAACTAAACAACCTTATCCCCTTCAAAATACTTTCCATTAAAACCAATACATTTGTTCCATCGGTGTTTCTACTGTTCGAAACATATTCTGTATTCATCTTTAGAAATGGCTGACAGCTCCTCCCTCGTTTTTTTCTTGGCCGCTTCAACGTTGTAAAATCTGTGTCCTTTCATGCCCCTTTTCATGCGTAGAAATAAGAAAAAGTCGCATGTAGCCAGCTCAGGCGAGTAAGGTGCGTGGGGCAGCGGAACCATGCCAAAAACTGTCTAACACAGACAGCTACGTGAGCAGGTGCATTGTCGTGGTGGAAGAACCAGTCTCCTGTCTGCCCCAAACTGGATCTATTATGACTAACACTGTTGCGTAATAAGTTCCAGCAGCATTTTGTCCAAGTTTCATGTAAAATTTCCTGACAATTCGTTGCTCTATCATCATTTACCCGGCATAACAAGACAAGCTATTATAAAAATGAAGGCCATGGCCAGACAAATTTGTTTACCTACAGGGGAGGCACTGCATTCGAAAGAGAAGGCTTCACGTTACTCATCTGTGAGTTGTTAGCCTTTGGCACATGTGTACTACTTCTGTAGAAGTATCAAGCACGTTATTTTATATCCACAACTCAGATATCTAACTTTTGCAGTTTTTTTTTTTTTTACTAGATATTGGATAAAAAAATTCAGAGATGCATGATTCTGGGTACAAAATAATACAAGATGCATGATTTAAGGTGTAAAATGCGAGGTACAAGATACAAGACACTAGGCAAGGTACAAGATACAAAAAGCAGGACGTAACATCTGAGATGCCAGATACAGACTTCTTATAGACTAGTACAGTAATCGTTCACAATATAATCTTCTTGTAGACTAGCAGCGTGATTTCTTCGGAAGATATAGTGAAAGAAGTCTTCTCCTACGGTCCTCTTCCGGATTGGTTCCTCTGCGTGTGTTCTCACGGGTTGCTTGGATGTCCGCCCATTACGAGGGACTGCAGTATGTTGCCGTATGAGCTGACGTAACGGGGAGAAGTGGTTGCTTTAATGAACTCTCTCTCCATGAACGAAATGTAATCGGTGTATCCTTTATCGTGCTGTTGACAAACATATAGTACTGTGTGGCCCACCAACCATGTTGCGGAGTTTTGATTCCATGCGGGTTTGCGGATCTTGTCGGTCTGAGGATTTTCTGTAATGAAGTTGTGGTTCCGTCCAGTTGTGCTAACTTAGATTCCAGCCATATCCAAATGGGCTGTGTTTCACCGCACTAGAAGCGATGCAGAAGAGTATCAGTGTTGCCGCAATTTGTGGCATCTCTGAGTTGTCGAGAGATGAATCCGGAAAAGTTTCTCGTTTGTCGGTTTTAGTTGATTAGTTTTAAACGTTACGCTGGCTCCCTTGATTATTATCTACTATTATTAAGAATATTTGTGATTTTCCTTTTTATCTGATTTGGATTCAACTTGTGTGTCAAATCGAGGTCTTATTCTGACCTTAACTGAAAGACTACTTTAAATGATACAGATTAAGTATTCATATGTCAATAACTTATTTATTTAATATTCTGAACATACTGCTAGTGAGCTATACTTAAATCAGGAATATTACAGTATACCGCTATTACGCGTTCAATTAAATGCTCTATTATCTAGTAGTTAAAAAATGACAACTGTTTTCTCGCAAATATAACTCTAGATCGTTCATGGTATACTGGCAGATTATATTCGCTTAACTGTTATAACACCAAACAATATTTCAGCTTAAGAAATAATATCACAATACAATTATATAGTTTCATAATTCGTATCAAATTTTTAATTGTTCCTTGCTGAATGTATTTACCACTGGATGTAATATGATATTATAATTATATTTGACTTACTTTCGAAAATTTGTCACCGAGCGTGGTGGGTGAACGGTTACCGTTCTGGCCTCGCATTCGGGAGGACGGCGGTTCGAATCCCCGTCCGGGCATCCAGATTTGGGTTTTCCATGGTTTCCCCAAATCACTCCAGGTGAATGCCGGGATGCTTCCTTCAAAAAGGCCATGGTCGAATTCCTTCCCGTTCCTTGTCCACAGTCCCATCCCGCCTCTAATGACCTTCGCCGTCGACGAGGCGTAAAGGCATAGTAAAAAAAAAAAAAAAAAATGTCTGTAAGAAATTAAACTTCCCTGCTAACAGTAAATAATTATTAAGCAAATTGTGATGTGAAATTAGTTTCATAGATCAGAATTTCTCTATCTGGTGCAGTATGTTTTTACTCAAAATTAGTAACTAATGGTATATTGTTTTGTATGTTAGTTGCGAAGTTTAACTTCTATTTTTTTTTCGGTTGTTGCTAGTTCTGATGTTAAGCTGCTCGATGTGCTACTGAAATGTATTGTCTAACTATTAATATTTTAGATTACATGATTTGTGATCGATTAAATAAAATGCCGAACTGTTGGTATCTGGGTCACAACCTGCTTCAACAAATAAAAACTTAGCTGGATTGAGATACCAAGAAAAAGCTTTTGTTATTCATTTGCTGCTGAAAAAATTTATGAAATATCGCAAGATATGCATTGCTTAGTCAATACAATGAACATAAAAGTAGAAAATACCTGCCAAGTTATATATAGTTACAATGATATTGGTGGTGCAACAAGGCTACGAAAAATATGCCTGCTTGCTTTGTGAGTTGCGTGGGAATAGAAGAAACAATCATTATACAAAAATGAATTGGTCTCAGAGAAATAGTAAAGTGGAGGAAAAAATATTCATCGTGAGAATCTAGTTTATGATGAAAATTTCCTTCTTCCCTTACTTCAGATGGTTCTAGAACTCTTGCAGCATTTTTTCCACGCTATGTATGCAATAGCTAGAGGTTTAAGGTTCCTCTGAAACACATTTACAAATCTTTCACGGTAAAAAATAAAGAAACCTGTTTTTGCCGAACCTCAGATTATAGATCTTTGAAAAGATAGAAATTTTGAAACATATTTTTAAAAACTAAAAAACAAACATAGATATGTTGTAATAGACCAAATTTACAATTGTTAGAATTGTCGAGATTGTGAGGAGCGGCAGGCGTTCCTCCGAGTGAAGTATGTGGGGCAAAGCATAGTCAGTTGTGAGTGACATGTGACTGACCAGTGGCACATGCAGTCACGTGAATTATGTTCTAGAACTCATATAAATCCTGGGGTCGTTGCCTGACCAGCTCACGCTACACTAAAACTTGACCGATTCCCAGATCATGTGGCAAAGTATTGTAGAGTGGGGATAAAATTCTGGGGTCGTTGCCTGCCATGTAAGGTCTTTGTTCGCAGTCACGCGGTGAAACATGTGACAGATGGGTATGGCCGTCAGGAGGTCACTCGCAACATTGGATAGGCCGTCGCTATGCCGGTCTGAACATCGAACCGGCGACCGCGAGCAGCCAGCCCAGCCCGTCCTCAACGCCCAATTAGTATTGTAATTGTTGGATAATCTACATCTACATCTACATCTATACTCTGCAATTCATAATTACTGTGGATGGCAGAGGGTGCTAAGCACCAATCCTATTTTAGAGTATTCCAATCCCGAACAGAACGAGGAAAGAAAGAATACATAAATGTATCAGTACGGCATCTTATCTCTCGAATCTTATCCCTCCTGTCATTGCGACCTAAATAGGTTGGCGGAAGAAGTATTTCGTTGCACTCGTAAATTAGAGATTTTCGCATATTCTCCAACAAATTTAAACGAAAACGACGTCGTCTGTCCGCCACGCAATCCCAGCCCAACCCACGAATCAGCTCTGTGACACTTACGTAAGGACTGTAACTAGCAGTCAAGAATCGAGCGGCTTTCCTCTGTACTTTCTCTAACGTGTCAATCAATCCCTTGCGATGTGGATCCCAAATTGCACAACAGTATTCCAAATGCGGCGCACTAGTGTTTTGTACGCTATTTCCTTTGTATGAGCATTGCAGCTTCTCAAAATACGACCTATAAAACGTAGTTTTGAATTAGCTTTGCCTACGACTGAAGTTATGTGCAAGTCCCATTTCATGTTGCTTTGTACTGTTACGTCCAGATACTTCAGGGAATCGACCGTGTCAACAACTGAATTGTTAACTCTGTACTCGTGAGCAAACGGGATCTTTTTATTACTTATTTGCATTTCCTTGCACTTTTTACAGTTAAGTGTAAGCTGCCATTTATGGCACCATTCCGAAATAACATCCAGATCGCGCTGTATTTCTAAGCAATCGTCAGAGCACCCCACTTCCCTATAAATAAGTGCATCATCAGCAAAAAATCGCATCCTGCAATTAACGTTGTCACCGAGATCGTTTATAAAAATTAAGAAAAGAATTGGTCCTATTACACTTCCTTGAGGAACGCCCGAAGTAACATCTAGCTTTGAAGAGGCTTCCCCGTCAACAACGACATACTGCGACCGACCAGTTAGAAAATCGCGTATCCATTCGCAGATCTGATCAGATATACCGTACGCTCGAATCTTCACCAAAAGGCGGTTATGTGGTACAGAGTCAAAAGCCTTCTGGAAATCCAAGAAAATAGCATCAACTTGTGATCCTGCATCGATAACCTTAATTACGTCATGCGGAAATAGAGCCAGTTGCGTTTCACACGAACGGTTCTTACGAAATCCGTTTTGGTTTGCTGTAAGTAACTCGTTTTCATCCGGAAACTTCATAACGTTAGAGCATATGACATGTTCCAGAATTCTACTGCAGACAGATGTTAGAGATATGGGTCGATAATTCCTAGGATCTCTCCGATCACCTTTCTTGAAAACGGGAATCACCTGCGCTATTTTCCAGTCAGAAGGTACTTTTCTTTCTTCTAAAGATTTACGAAATATATCTGATAGAAATGGTTCTATTTCTTCCGCGTATTCCGAAAATAATCTTACTGGAATACCATCAGGACCCGGCGCCTTCCCCCACTTCAGGAGCTTTAATTGCTTTATGATACCTACACTATCATTTTGAACTGGATCCATCTTAAATTCTACACGCCGTGCAAAAGCGGGAATGTTTTCCATGTTTTCGTCAGTGAAAGAATTTTTAAATTCGGTGTTAAATACGGTAGCCTTTTCGTGACTGTCATCATCTTCCTTTGTTTTTTAAGTAACCGTTTAAGTTCACGTGTATACCACGGGGGATCGTTCCCATCCCTGATTGTCCTTTTCGGTATATGTAAGTCCATACCTTCCCTGACTATATACATGAATCGAAGCCACATCTCTTCAACCGAGCCTCTTCCTTCTATAAAGGTAATGTAATTATACATCAAAAACGTTCTTAAAATCTCCTTTGGGGTCTTTTCGAACCTGTAAACGACCCTTTCTTTTTTATTTTTGCGCGTGACTGTTAATTTTACTGTAGCAATTACAGCTTTATGATCACTTATTCTATTGATGATCATTTGTGCTATGGACTTTCGCTGATGTGGAACTTTCGACGCTGTACGCAGTGGCCTTTACTTGTAATAAATTATCCAAGCAGTGAAGACTTTTTTCATTTATGAGCTCTCCTCTCTCCATGGCAAGTAACTTGGAATTCTAAGAGCTAGGCTGCTGACTGTGCAAGATCTTCTATCCAGCCTGTGAGTGGATCCTACGGACCAGCTGCAAGAAGCAATCATCTACCCAGTAATTCTACCTTCTAGCTATCCTCTTTGCCTGTTACCACTAGCCATTTCTGACAGACAGCTAGAACCACAAACGAGCTGTTACAAAGTTTCAAAACATTTCTTGCAAAAAATATCATGTCAAAACCTTAAGGAATTGGCGAATGGGATGAAAAATATCTCCAAAAGTTCACTTTCTGGTCTAGCACTCAGCTTACTTTCCAGTAGTCAAACCGATAAACATGGTGAAACGTTTCATAGAGTTATACCCACATTATGCATAAGTGGTAAGAAGGCAGTGGACACCTTTCATGTTGGTATTTTCTTTTTTCGCGGCGATAATACAGACAAGAAATTCAGTCAACACAAAAAATAAAGAAAAACGTATCAGAAATGTTGCTTCTGTGATATTTGTAATGAATTTTAGGACAACATTTATAGATAGTAAACTATGTATACTTCTAGATTTATTGAATTATTCAATAGATTTCATTCAGTATAAATTTAAAATTGTAGGACTATCTTAAAAAAATGAAAAAAGTAAAAAAAAAATAGTTTTCTGGGCGGAACAATGTACTCAACAGGAATTGAGAAAAACAGGTTGATCTGTGAGAAATAATGGAATAAATGTTAATCATTTCATTTATTTAATCTAATAAAAATAGAATTCCAACTATAAGATCAATTTATAAGCTCAGTTGTGATTATTATCCTCAAAGAAATAATTTAAATTGTATAGCTATCCGTTTTCAGGATTATGCTATGATTCTAGGAGGCGATTTCAATCTGCCTTATGCCGATTGGCGTAATTACGTTCACATTACAGGTAGCAGCGATAAGGCCGCTTCTGAAGTAATGCTCGATTTGTTCTCAGATAATCATCTCGAGTAGCTAGTTAATGAACCTATGCAGTGTCATAACGGTTGCGAAAACATTTTAGATTTGTTGGTTACCAACAGGCCAGAATTATTCACCGACATTTCAACGATCACAGGAATAAGCGATCACAAAACGGTAATTGCTACTATCAAATTAATGACCAAGCGAAAAAGAAGAAAAGGGCGGATTGTATACAGATTCAGTAAGGCCTCAAAGGAGTGTTTTAGAACCTACCTGAGGAATAATTACCATAACTTTAAGTTAACGAAGGACACCGTTGAAGAGATGTGGCATCGATTTATACATATAGTCAGGGAAGGTATGGAAGTACATATACCGAAGCGGAAAATAAATGGGGAGAATGATCCACCGTGGTACACGTGCGAACTCAAAAGATTACTCAAAAAAACAAAGGAGGATACACGCACGCTCAAGAAGAAAGGGGTATCGCAGCGATGTATAAACCTTAGCTGAGTTAAGAGGATGTATTAAAAATGTGATGCACGAGGCCTTCAACGATTTTCATTCCAATTCTCTCTCTAAGAGTCTCACAGAAAACCCAAAGAAATTTTGTTCGTATGTACGAAAAGTCAATTGTACCAATAGCAATATTCCAGCACTAATTCGTGAAGGTTCGGAGGTTAATGAAAGCCGCGATAAAGCTAAAGTACTAAATAATGTATTCAAAAATTCATTTACTGATGAAAATAAGGATAGTATTCCAGTTTTCCCACGCCGAGTCGAGTTTGTGATGGAATCATTACGAATAGATACTGCAGGTATCATTAAGCAATTAGAACTCCTGAAGTGGGGGAAAGCACCGGGTCCGGATGGAATTCCCGTAAGAGTATTTTCAGAGTATACGGCGGAAAACGGGCTGTTTCTGATATATTCATTAAATCATTAGAAGAGCGAAAAGTACCTTCAGACTGGAAAATTGGGCAAGTAACTCCGATTTACAAGAAAAGTGATCGAAGTGATCCTGGAAACTACCGTCCCATATCTATAACATCTGTTTGTAGTAGAGTGATGGAGCATATTATATGCTCGAACATTATGAATTTTCTAGGTGATAATAATTTGCTTTCAACAAATCAACACGGACTCCGGAAGAAAAGATCATGTAAAACACAGCTGGTCCTATTTACACACGACGTAATGAAAGTTATTGATGCAGGTTCACAAGTACGGTACAGGTATATGCAATTTTTTTTAGATTTTCAGAAAGCCTTTGACTCTGTGGCACACAACCACCGTTTAGAGAAGTTTCGAGCGTTCTGTATATCGGATCAAGGATTTTCTAACTGGTCGGTCGTAGTATGTCGTCGTTGAAGGAGAAAGTTCTTCTAATCTAGATTTTACATCGGGTGTACCTCAAGGAAGTGTAATAGGACCACTGCTTATTTTCTTAATTTTTATAAACTATCTCGGAGTGAAAAGCATTTTTAGATTGTTTGCTGCTGATTCGGTTATTTACAGGGAAGTAAGGAATTTGGCCGATTGCTTATAAATTCAGCGTGAACTGGATGTTATTTTGGCTTGGTGCGCAGAATGGCAACTTACACTTAATTGTAAAAAGTGCAAGACAATGAGCAAAACTAAAAAAAAGAATCAAATTGTTCAGAAATACGAGTTAAACAATTCATTTATTGATATGGTCGATTCAACTAAATATTTGGGAGTAACAGTACGAAGGAACATGAAATGGGACATACACATTAATTCGTTAGTAGGTAGAATTAATTCTAGGCTGCAATTCATAGGTCGAATCTTGAAAAATTGTAATGAACAAACAAATGAGATAGCATACAAATCTCTTGTGCGTCCACATTTGGATTATTGTTGTGCCATTTGGGACCCGTTTCGTAAGGGGTTGATCGAAAGTATAGAGAAAGTACAGAGAAGAGCCGCTCGATTCGTGACCGCTTGCTACAGTCCTTATGAAAGCGCCACATAACTGATTAGTAGACTAGGCTGGGAGTCTCTGGTAGATAGACGACACACGTTTCGTTTAAATTTATTGGTAAACATGTGTACTCCCACTTTCACTTATGAGTGGAGTGAAATAATTCGTCCACAAACCTATTTGAGTCGGAATGACAGGAAAGATAAGATTAGAGCAATAAGATGCCGCACTGATTCTTATATGAATTCTTTCGGGATTGTAATGCACAGCAAAGAGATTAGCTTTGGTGTTGAGCACCCTCTGCCACCCACAATTTTGTGAATTGCAGAGTATATACGTAAATGTAGATGTAGAAAGTGTAGTAGTAATGGCTTTAGTTCTATTGGTGTACGCCTGGTGAGGTGATAACTCTACCTACGCTGCACTCTATTACAAATTATGTTTCTGTTTGAGATATGATCCCTTTATTCCAATAAACAGCATTCAGATTGTTTAGCCAGTCGACAGTATTCTCATCACAACGCAGCAAAAGTGTAATGTATTTTCATAGATGTGTGAATCAGTATAGAATATATTTGCACCCCTAAGCTGGGATTTCTGCTACGATCTTAGCCACTCTGATTACTTCACTCAAATATTCGTTCGGTTTGCAGATAGTTAAAGACACGACAGAGTTAGCGATGATAAAATGTTTCATTCCTTGTCTAATACTCTGAACTGCGCAAACTGACACTCTTGCTTTCTGAAATAGGGGCTAGAGTGCTAGCTCCGCGTGCCGAAAGCCGCCGGTTCGAATCCGGCCGCGGGCATGGATGTTAAGTGTTGTGTGTCTGTGTGAATGTCCTGTCCGTCCTGTGGCGTCCATACATTGGAAAAAAATACACATTGAGCTGGCTGTATGGCCTCCGTTGCTGAATGCCATTTTATAAAAAAAAAAAAAAAAAAAAAAAAAAAAAAAAAAAAAAACGTAACTGTTTAAAGGAAGATCAGCGATGTGTCCAGGAGCAGAATTTCTGACACAAATGTGGTTCTAATAGCATTCCCTGGCGGTAGAAATTTACTTTCTCTCGCAGGTAGAACATAGCTCAGTATATATAACAAGAAAAAATTAATCGTAATAGAATTGAATCATTATATTAATTCAAAATATATGAAGCATATAAATTATTTTAGTAATAACATTAAAACAATATACTCGTTAAACCAATATGTTAATTCGTTTTATTTCATTAAAAAAAATCTTCATGTTTTTGCTAACAGTCTGCTGAATTGTTCACAGCTGACCTATTCGTCCAAGTTCCATCTTTCCCGGAGTGTAGGGAAGTTCTTACAGGGGCACTGTATCTCCTTCCATTTCAAATATGTTGTCATAATCGATGTGGCATTACTGGAGTGTCATTTCCGGTTTTTCATTATCGTGCTATGTGGACGGGCCACCTAATGTTGTGATTAACTCTGGCAATGCTGCCAAGTTGCTCAATCAGCGGGTTGGCTGACTGTGAGCCATTTTTGTAGAATTGCCTAGCTAATTAGGCAAATCTTATTCTTAGTGGGTCGAGACCGCTGATTTCGTGAAGGGCGGCGGACGGCGTATCCCTTGGTAGCTTGAATGCAACACGAATTGTTCAAGACCCGGGTTACTCTAGTTATAGCTGAATGGATGAAGCGCATTATTTTTACTGTGGTATATATTGGGTCAAAAGTTATCCTACTAATAATACAGAAAATTAATCAGGAGCTGAGATTACTCATATGGAATATTAATTTAATCGTTCAGTGGAAACAGATGGCGTGCAGTGAAGTTTGCATGGATACTTGAGCTTTTTTGTTTTTTGAGTAGTCATTTTGGGATATTTATCGCTTGGCACAATGTCTAGATGTGACGTTAGGGGAACTTATTGCAGCAGAAAGCAAATTTTCCGTTCCACTCCAGAAATAGAGTGGAGAAGAAAACTGAAGATTCTGTGACTGCGTGACATCTTCCATACTATTATTATAAATGCGAAAGTGTCTCTCCGTCTGTTTGTTGCGTTTTCAGGCCTAAGTGGCTAATCCGATCTTGAAAAAATTTTACAAGGAGATATATCTACCAGTCGGAAGTGTGATGCTACAAGACGTTTTAAATTATAATCAGGAACTTTAAGGGGTAGTATTTAATTAGAATAAGAATAGAATGAAGTAATTTCAATTACGTAGCGAGACTGAGGCTGAGAGATTTTTTTTTAGATTTTCAGTTGGCTACAGGCTGCCGTCATGGCGGAAAAACCTCAGCAAAGCTGAATGAACCTCTTCCCGCCCACTACGTTGGCGCGCAGAGCTGACCACTGTGGTGCCACCCCTCCGACGTGAAAAGGTGTCTCCGGGGTGGGGTGATATCTGTGAAGCCCTGTGCTTTCGCCCATAGGGCAGAGAGGTTACACAGAGCAACTTAAAGTTCTAAATCCAATATTGGTAACGCTTCTCCCCGAAGGACGCCTGCTGAAGGAAGTACAGTTAGCCGGATACTACTTAGCTGCGTTCCCACGATCTCTTGTAACGGAGGCGGCTCCTCATTAGCCGAAGTGTAGTGACGAGCGCGCGCCGCAGGTTAGCTCTCCCTACCTCGCCACTACGTCCTCACCACGTTGCCTAATGACGTTTGGCACATAGCACTTTACAGCAACAGAAGGGGTGGCACCGCTGCTGCAAACCGATGGCAACAGTGCTCCACTACGCACACCTCTGATGTTTACCGATACAGAGTGGGTAGCTGCGTCTTATCTCCGCTAGCAGAGGCGGCCCTGTTTCCATGGCGTATAGTTGAGTATCCATCCCGTCCCTTTCCGTCCAACCTCCATTACAAGATGTCGTGGGAACTCGGCTTTAGAGCCCAATGAGAGGATAGCGTTCTCAGTCTTGTGCTGTTTTGGTCAGTTTTGCTCAGCGGCGGAGTGAAGTTCGCGGATCCGTTCCGTGAAGTTCGCGTATCCGCTTCGTGCGATTGCGCTGATGTAAGTCCATTCCATAGTTTTCTCTCTCTCTGTGCCTCTGCCGATCTCACTCTCGCTACAGGTTTATAGTGTTGAAACTAAGAACATTAGAACTAAATATATAATTGGCTGATAACTATGATGATTTGAGGACTGAATAGGTGTCTGAGGAGAAATTCGATTGTGTATCAGTGTACAAATTGAACAGAATACAATTTTATTTTTGTGTGATTCAAAATATCCACTTATTTTATTTCTTTGTGACTGCCCCCCCCCTTCCTTTTTTCACCTAGTGATTAGCTAGTAGTCATAGAGGAAAAGAATGCATTCAATCCTCGGCAAAGAGGTCCGATAGCAAATCATTAATAAAGTAGCCGTGAATAATTAAAAGGAGGGATGGGAGCATTACATAAGGACTGATCCTTTTTTTTTTTTTTTGACATTAAAAAATATATTTTTTCATGTAATTTTGAAAAGTAACTGACCGGTGGGGGACAGTGGGTTTGGTGGCTCAGTGTTTAAGGCGCTTGCTTTCAATAATTTGGAGTTCAAATCCCATTGACAGTAGGAATTTTTAGGAGATTTTTTCGATCATATGAGCAACGCCTGGACGTTCTATTGTACGGATTCCACTTTAAACTGCAGCTCCAGCCACGAAAGAGACAAAATTATTGTCAAATAAAAACTCAGTCACGTAGGCGGTCGAACAATCCTTCGGGACCCGACAATCCTATACGAGTTTAATTTTTTATGTTATATTGGTCGCTCAGTTTTCTTCTCTATCTCAGTCAGATCTGCACTAACAATGTTATAAGTTTGAAAGTAACTGTGGACCGAGTTAGGAGGAGAGAAAATTTTGCCTTCCTACCTAACATTCGGGAGGACAGGGGTCATCTGGCCATTCTGACTGCGGTTTTCCGTGTTTTTCCGCAGTCACCCGAGGCGAATGACGGTATGGTTCCCTTCTCCATCCCCTTTAGGTTAAATCAGCTGAAAAGGGTCCTTGTGTCCTACATCAGGCTTTACATGGGCGGAATGAGAACCTTATAAAAAAACTTTTTGTTTGTTACGTTTTGACGACTATATCGCTATTGATGAACTTTTACAAGGAAATACTTTGTTTCATTACGTAGGACAAGAGATACTTTTTTTCGGGATATATAACTTCTTCTTCTCTTTTTTTCGAAAACTAATTGAATGGGACCAAGCCGATAGATAGCGTGTGAAAGTCTCTAATGTCATATCGGTATCTCGGTCTGTTTTTTTTCTGGCAGTCTGTTAGTTCATTATCTGTTTATAAATTTTGTTTACAGACTAAGCATTTTATATAGTATCTTGATTATCGCTGCACCATAATATTATTTTTTTGTGCAGCTAAAAGTTTCTGGTATCAGTATACTTTGTTCTTCTTCCTTTTTTTTTTTTTTTTTTTTTTTTTTTTTTTTTTTTTTTTTTTTTTTTTTTACATGCCTCGCGGAGCACGAGCAGCTAGAGTTATTAGAAACTAATAATCTGATGGTCATGCTGAAGAAAGAGTACAAGACCAAGCTGGATTACAAGATTCCCCCTCCCTTTTAAAATATCAATTACACAACAATTCCCCCCGTCTTCCGCAATTTAACTCGATTCCTGTCTATTTTTCACAAAGTAACGCATCTGACTATTTTCACTCCTCTAAATAAACCAAAATACCTTTATTAACCGTTACCAATGTAAATCTTTTATATTAAACTAGTTGTTACCAGCGATTTCGTACGTGTGGACTTTGAATTTTATTGCTAGAATAAGATATAGAAGGATGTGATTAGTTACATAAAAGGTGTCTCAAAAACACAGTCAAGATAATATGACTTGTTCAGTTATAGAACGGTATGATAATTGCTTCTCCACCGTGTTTTTAGGAAACCAATTTTCTACTCGTACGAAGTCGCGGGTAACGGCTGGTTTAATACAAAAGAATTAAATTGTTTGTTATCCCTGAAGATAGGGACAATGGTTTATTCAGAGGAGATAAGATGTCATTTGTGTTATTTTGTTTGAAATATTGCGACACGAATTGAGAATAAATTTCGGACCACACTAGCCTGCACCGTCACCGCACCAACACTCGGCCGAGTGTCGGCTCGCTCCCCTCGCGTCCACACTGGTCCGTAGCTTGTCCATGTCACGGATGGGTTTCTATTCAGTCTCCTTTAACGTGTACATTTGGTTGTTTCACTGAATTAATGTAAAAAAATTACCTTAAAAGTGATTTGGGGACGGCAGCTAGGGTTACGACCAGTACTTTACTATAGAGTATTGTACTTTATTTTGCGTAGGCGTAATTAATAATCTACGAAAGTAATAAAGTACGTTAAAATACTTTTTTTTTTTTTTTTTTTTTTTTTGCCCGACTCCTGTTACCTCCTTACTGTTCAATCTCTTATGCACAAAATTAGTATTCCAATGCAGTTTTAACAAATGATCGTCACACCGTACTGGATTGTAAGATTCTCGTGTATTCTACATAGTCAAAATGAAATGTCAAGTGTTACTCACTTCACATTTAACGTGTTTATTTTGGTTGAAGTTACTTTCGATTCACTCAATATTTTTTTTAACAAAAAAGAGTGAGATAATTACACATTTTAAGATAAATACAGACCGTAAAGATTCTGTAAAATATAATAATTTCATGTTATCTAAAAATTCCAGTCACAGAATTTCTTATCAGCGGCGCAGTACAGCTCTATCGTTGTCACCTAATTTGAGAATGAGTCTACAGATTAATGTGAAATCAGAGCCACGGAGCGTCCTAGCATCTTAGCATTAAAAAATCAAAGCTTTGCCAGAGGCAAATGTCAATTTTAAGACCCGTAAAAATTACAGTTGAAACGGGGATTTCAACCAGGGACTTTCAGTACCCCAATTGGACGCCGTAACAATCTGAGCTAAGAGACAAATCTGGATGTATTGAAAAATTAATGTTCAAACATGACATTATAAAATAAACTTATTTTTTCGATAGAATTTGTTTTTGTTATCCCAAAACACAAATGTACTTTTATATGATTGAATACAACTTTTCAGTACTTTAGATTCAAATGCTTGCTGCGTGTGATTTGGATACGGAAGGTCCCTGGTTCAAAATCCGGATCTAGGATGCAATTTTTACAGGCCTTAAAATCGACCTACACCTCTGGCAAAACTTTGATTTGTTATGCGAACATGTAACTAGCTGCATTTTACGAACACTTGATGAACCTAAAATGAGGCTGAAAAAAAAGAACACTTTGCTAAAGCAATCAGTAATGCTGAAACAACATTTTGTCGTAAAGGACAGAAAATTTCCGAACTCTTTGTTCTTCTCTATATCGGCCAGCCCGACACCAGCCGGCACCGTCAAAAAGTAAACCTAACTAATCAGTGCCGACTCCTTTTTATTTATGTCAAATAAGAAACACACTTAACAATCGGACATGTCTGCGCTATATCCTTCACAATATTTAACTAAAAGGGGATATCACATTGTTGTCCGGTTGATAGAGATTCAATTTGCCGCGCATGCACCTCTGTCGTTGCTAACCTATTCCGGTAAACCTATCGAGTTTAGGTGACCTACAGTTTTACGTGAATTTTGAACCACAATGCATCCTAGCGTATTTAACGTGAACAAAGGAAATCTTTGCCAGAGGTGAAAGTCTGTTTTAAAGGCAGCAAAAATTTCAGCCATCTGTTACCAAGTCACGAGCCTCAGCCAATGTAGCCACCAGTCTTCAACTAAATCCGCTCATTAATATTCACCACAATGATTTAAATCTCTCTTTCTCCACATCTGTCACGAAAATGTATTGCACTTCAATACTTTTTAACATGTTTTTATTAACTCGCTTTGGGCTTTGTCTGTCCGGTTGGAATTTTGTAATTGATTTTAAACTAACTTTTCGAAGAGCTAGAGACTTGAAATTTTGACCATAGCTCAGAAGTGGATGACAATGCTTGAAAATGTGAAAAAAAGAAGAAGAAAAACAAAAGGAGAAGACAAAGATGAAGAAAACTAAAAAGAAAACTAGAGACTTGAAATTTTGTCCGTAGGTCATAAGTGGATGACAATGCATGGAAATGTCAAAAAAGAAGAAGGAAAAAAAGGAGAATAGAAAAATGAAGAAAACAAAAAAGAAAAAAACATTGAATAAACGGTGCAGTAGTAGGAACAGTCGTCACGATATTATTTATTGTTCAATTATTTTTTATTTCTCCTAGCCTCAAACAGATTCCTAACACTAAAAAGCAGAAGATAATAATAAGATAAAAATATTTTTAATGTACCATGTTTTTATAACTGACTAAAAAGTATAAAATAATTTCTCCAATCCTTATGAAGGATAAAACCATTTACAGATTTCTAACTTTTTCTAAACTGTCCTTAAAATTTATAGTTGGAAATTTTTGATAGCTATTAAAATACTTGTAAGATTGGTGACGAAAAACATTGGACGCATGCAACAGATAATTGATACATTAATAGCTCAACTAACAATTTTATTGCACCACAAATAATTTGAACTGATAAGTAAGTTCTTTCATTGATAGCTACTCTCAACACTTCTTATAGTTATGTATTTCATGCGCCTCATGTTTTTCGTCATCAATCTTACAAGTATTTTAATAGCTATCAAAAATTTCCAAGTATAAATTTTCAGGAAAATTTAGAAGAAGTTAGAAATCTGTATGTGATTTTATTCTTCATAAGGATTAGAGAAATTATTTTATACTTTTTAGTTCGTTATAAAAACATTGTAGATTAAAAATATTTTTATCTTATTATTATTCAAAACTCCTTCTGGAGAACAGAATCAGAATAGACTGAATGCAACACTCAAATGCCTCGCCAGTAACATAAATTTTCTTCTAGCAATCACCCCAAACAGTTATCAAAGCATGCACCTTGATGGTAATAAGTGTTTACTTTGTTACAAACGTGTATACATTTTATTAAACATGCAATGGGGTGAGTCAGACCACTGAACGTATTTTTTTTTTTTAAATAAATTTCGTCAAAACATTAAATAAAAGATACATATTTGATTTTCGTGGCAATTTGAAGCTATTTAATTAAATAAACACAAAATATACATACAATGGTAGCAAAAACAAACAGATCATATTATAATTTTTTATTCTACTTTCACTTGACTATAGTTGCTGAAAAAATGGACCTAGACCATACCTTCGAAGTATCGGAAAACAAGTAGCAATATAATGAACTCAAGCCTAGAGTTGAACCTAAATTTCCAACGTCAAAGTTCCATCCGGAAGCTTGTAAAAGCCCTCAAACCTAAACATAAATGGAATTGTATTTTATGGAGCACTTGTAATAAGCTAGAGTTTGGTTGAATATGATCTTGTATGTTTTTTTTTCAATTTCATGTAAGTCAATGTATATAGAGTTTGTTTTATGAAAAGAAATTATTTAGAGGCCATTTAATATGTCTAAGGACAGAATTGTACAAGAGAATTGCTTAAATGTTCGTAATTGTAGATATTAAGGCAAGTTACGATGTCTAAAGGACAATTTGCTGTACTTTAAAATGATTTCTGTCGATAAATTTGTGTTTAAGTATCTTTAATTTCCTTTGCTGACAATTTTGTAATGATTGTAAATGATTATTTATTAATTCTGATTATTTTTAATACATTTCAATTGTTTAAATATTGTTAATGTTCGAGAAATATCTGTCCGAATCCTTTTTAGTGTTCTAGAAATTTCTTTTTCTCTCTATTTTTTTTTTTTTTTTTTTTTTTTTTTTTTTTTTTTTTTTTTGTAACTGCTTTACGTCTCTTTTTAACATCGAGGTCTTTAGAGACGGGAAAGGATGGGGGGCAAGGATGGGGGCAAGGATGGGGGCAAGGATGGTGGCAAGGAATTCGGCCATGGCCTTTTGAAGGAAGCATCCCGGCATTTGCCTGGAGTGATTTGGGGAAACCATGGAAAACTCAAATCTGGATGCTCGGACGGGGATTCGAACCGCCGTCCTCCCGAATGCAAGGCGAGAACGCTAACCGCTAGAAATTTCGATGGAGCTTATACAAAGCGAACATCCGAGACAGTTTTTAAAGACTCAATTTACCACTGCCAAGGACTGTATTGTCTGTGGAAGAAGTGTTGTCTGTAATCGCTGGATTGTATGTATGCATGTAACCAATATCTTTGACGTCGTGCTTATGAAAATAAAAACGAGATTTAAATTGAACTTTATGGTGGACTGGTTATTTATAATATTAAAAAAACCACGAACCATCTAACAAGCTCTTAAGCTTATTGCACCTGCAGTGGTACTCTGGAGTTGATATTCTACCACACAGATTCTTAAAAAAAAAAAAAAAAAAAAACCTGAAATATATTAGTTTGTTGCTCCGTTGGATAGCTCCCACAAATAATAATAATAAAAAAAAGATTTACTAAAACATATTGTTTTGTTGTCATATTGTTATCACTATCAGCCAGTTCAAACATTAACTTATGTGGGATCTTAAAGTCATACATGATAGCTTATGGGCGATAGTAAAAGTCCATGGACGACAGGTTGTATCGATTCGATTCGCGCCGAAAACTACTTTGCGGTCAGCGTCCCCCTGTTCGCCGACACTTAATGAGGTGGTCAGCCTTAAGCCGCCCTCGTCTTCTCCCGGGGGAAGTTTCCGGCCACTTTATTCGGACAGCAGAACGAGTGGCCTTTTCTGGAGGGTCTCCAGAAGGGGAAGGTGGCTTCTTTTTATTCCCGTTGTAACCTATGTAATGATCCAATATCCTGCTGGGAAATTAAATTTGAGCTCTCCCGTGCTTCTCGAGCGAGATATACTTCTGAGAAGGCTTGTTGCCGTCACAAAGGGCTGACATGCACATTCAGACACTGACAGAAGTGTTACTCCGTCCCGTTTGATAAGATTATTTATGTTTTCGTCAAAGTAACACAACCATTAAAAGCGATTCAACAGCTGAGAAAATCTACGTATGATATTTGCCTATATCCTTCCTGTATCTACCGCAGAGAAAAATGCAGTATTTGTAATAATATGCATGCTTGAATTCTCGGTTCAACTACAACCATTTGGAATATTTACCGGTTGGTTTATGAAATACTTTTTTACCATTATTTAATTTTTAAAGCAAAAATAATATATCTACTGCGGTAGCCTAAAATTGGTGGATTAATGAACTGATTTTTTAAACAGATGTAATTCCAAAACCACAAGGTTTCAGGATACAAAAAAGGATGTACAAAATGTTCGAATTAAAACAGACTCACTGAACCCCAGAGCACGTTTCAGAAAGGAAACTCAATAATAAAATTTTCAAGAGAGAAGGAAAAATTCAACAAGTGGAAGAAGGTTTACTCAGAAAGAAAAGTCATGGTTGTCGCAGAGGATCAAAGAGGTATAGGCACAATGAAGATTAAGACGATTAAGAATAAATATATTTGATTGTATTAAATATATTACGGAACCTTCGGAAGATTAGCTCTAGAAAATTACAGAATAGGTGTGAGAAATGGCGATTAATCCGGTTATAACATACAAAACATAAATTTTACATTTAATGATATCCATGCGTTACCCGTGAAGTTCGCTCGTTTTTTCGGCGTCCATACGCGAAAGGAAACAGAGTCCTACTGTTATCGCTGCACTGTCTGACCGTCCGTTTGTCACAGGTCTCTATAACCTAAATGAAATAAGTAGGAGACTGCAAATCTGCACATACAGCATATGTCTCTCACGCAGAACCGAATATCGTCTTTAAACTTGCATTCTGTGGCGTTAACACAGAAAGAATTGCATCGGAAAAAAATTATACCCTACTGTGTGAGCTAAAGATTTTTGGAGTTCGGTAAGTAGAGTTACTCTTCAAAATAAAACGAGCGGCCGTTAAAATAATCATTTTAGGAAGTTTTTGTTACCGGTTCTATCTCATAACCGGTATTTCCTAGGTATTTCAGTTCCCATTCATAAGCAGAAAATACTAATAATGTTTCCACCTACTATAAATTCTAAATATAATGCTTTAGTATTACAACCTAATAGGTTGTTGAGTATGTATATAGGACAGAATACTAAGCTGGATAAGTAGCACTGATATGAAGACTGATACCAGCTACCTACATATAATGGAAACTCATAAGTTTGTATGGTTATACATCAGACAGGCAGTTTCTGACAGAAGGCGTAAAGTGTAAATATATTGGAGTAAGCTTACGTGGGAAGTGCATATTGGGGAGCTTTCGATATGCTCCATCTCACAGGGGTGATGAGAGAGCTTAAAGAGAAATAAGGGAAAATAGTCTGCATAATAACGAGCCTGTGTAATAATCGGGTTGTAGTGCCCCCACTTGGACACCGGTAAACCTATGGGGACCTATGGCGAACCTGGCAGCAGGCCGAGTGGAGACTTGGCCAGATTCGATGAGAGGACTGAGCGAATGGGTAAGGATCGATCATAGAAGTCGATCTGGGATCGGAGGGAGACAGTAGGATCATCAGGATGAATGATTTCATAAACATGTACTATGTACAACTTTTACTATCATGACTGTACAAAATATACAAATGGTATGCATTGAGACTACTGATAACAATGTAAGGTGCTACTGCGCTACCTTCCAACATCACGCTATGACGTAACTGAATACTGAAAATAGGTTGATTATTATAACTGCATGAGTGTGACATTTACTTTTAGGACAGCAAGAGCTTCTTCGACTGTGGGCGATTATCTAGACCAGTAATCCCCAGCTATAGACATTGTGGAGGACCCTAGCTCCCTATCTATGACTCAACGATGGCTTTCCACGACCAACCATACCCTACATCAGAGCCAACCTGTTATGCGCTGTTCATCTTCTTCGTGTGTGGCGCCACTCCGCGGCCACGGCCGTCGGAGGGCGGCTCGACGTCTGCGTTCTTTCTGCTCCGACTGTTGCTGGCTGCGACTGATTGATGAAGACAAGACACTCTCCGATACCCGTGCAGAGGTTTTTACACCACCTCCCACTATGGTCCTAAAGTGGAGGGGCAAATGGTAGACCAATGATGAGGCCGATCCATGCCATCATCTGTCCTCCTTAGCTCGACCATTGCGCACTTTTTCCCTACTGTCAGTGCTCTAAATCCCCGGTCGATGCCTCTGTCTGGTTTCTAAACATGAAACTTGCTGTCCTCATTTCATAATTAACAATATGTAACTTATCAGCTAAGCGAACAACTGCGTTCACTACAGGGTTGTTAAACATTTTTTTTTTTTTTTTTTTTACCTGGTATGCTCACGTCCGAGAGAAGCAACGCCGAGATGAGCTAACTGCGGTTCTGACCACGCCGCCAGCTACGGGGAAAGTCCTGTGAAGAGAAAGCTCCAAGTCGCCATCGGAAGGCGTCAACATCAACCCAGCCATGCCCGAACAGTCGAAGGACCGGGCGGCCCACAGAAAAGGGCGTCAAGCCACGGCAAATACCATCCGCCGACCGACAAAAGTGACCAGCGCGTGCATCAATGCTGCATCCATGAACCAAAACGTGAAAATCAGTTGGGGATAATCGTCCAGTTGCTAACGCAGCCTATTACGGCGATGATCTCCAACTGACAACACGAACCCAGTAGGGGGTTTTAGTATAAGGACGCCTACGGCGTCCATAGCCATTTTCCCCCCGAAAGTGAAATAAAAGTGTGTCCCCAAAACAACACCCAACTGACACCCAGAAGTTATACTAGCAAAGGTAGTGGTACTAAAAAAAAAAAAAAAAAAAATGTTAAACATAAATTTTACACCAACAAAATCATAACAAGCGTTTCTTATGACTGCGAGTTACATTAGTAAATTTTAGGTTTATTCATAATATAGTGGAACATTTTATTTAATATTATATGAGTGGTGTGGACAGGAGGTTGCTGTGAGCGGCAAGGGAAGGCTCACGGCAGGAATGCTGGAATCGGTGAACGAGGGGGAGAGGTTTTTGCTTTGGTGGCACGACTCTATACGAGCAGCGGAGAATCGGGACAACGTCTCATGATGGTGGGGGACTGTACTAGCCAATCAGATGAACAGAATAATCTACAAGCACGGAAATATTGGAAATTTTCAGATTTAATGTGGTACATAGCACGAGACGAGAGAGTCATTCTGTCCTGGGCGGCGAATCTAATCTGTTTGATTTGGCTCCTGCCTCCATTTTATGATCGATGGTGAATCGGTTGCTTGGTCGAACGTGATGTACCAGATTAGGACGCACGCTGGTTTTGTTTGATCAGACGAGCTTAGGCAAAAGGCATTTCTGAGGACCTGTGCTACAATGCTTGAAGGCAAAACCAACAGCATAAGGTTGCTTGCTTGCACATTATCCAAAGTGTGGTAGCAGACGTCGCTACCAATGGTAATAACACTTCGCCAGTCAGCGAATCTGTTAGTCTGGTTTCAAGTTCATAGTATTGCCCTCTACGATCCTGTTAGGTCAAATCCTAAAAGATAAGATCTCTGTCGCCGATTGAACTGTCGTTAGCTCGGAGCGAACATTTAATTCATAATTGAACATTTAATTATTTAATTTTGGGTATTTAAAAAAATAACCTGTCGTCCACAGAAGTAAAGCCCATTCATTTTATTTTTTATTTATTTATTATTATTATTAATTTTTTGTGACTTTTAAGGGAATTTTAAGTCAAGCTTGTATATTTTCATGTTAGTAATATAAATCATAGGGATTTATATTAAGTACTAGCCCGTACCCGCGACTTCGTACGCGTGGATTAAGATTTTTTGTTGTTGCCAGAATTAAATATAGAAAGTTGCTAACGAAGGATTGGTCCCAAACAATATCGAGTAGGAATAATATGACAGGAAAGCTATCACTATATCACTGTACCGTCGAACCTGTCTCTTGAAGAGAATCAATTTCCAACATATTTCTGTCACCATTCGATAAGGTCTCAAATGTCGTGACTACAACTGTTAATCATACTGGAAAAAATATCCTGTGCCCTTCATACAGATTTCCTTATAAAATTGCATTACAACGATATAGCCATTTAGTCGTCAAAACGTAACAAAAAGACAGAGACTTACTTCCGTATTTATAATAATATTACTGTGGTTCACACTCACACACTGACTGCAAACAACACCTGAGGGATCATTATAACGTTCAAAAGTGTACACCTACAACATTGCAAGACTACCTACGATTTTCTTCGCATTGCACCCCTAACTTTCTAATATCTATAGTTTAACATTCAATCCGAATAACCTACGGCCCAGGCCTGACTCTAACGATGAAAAACAATTTTTAAAAATTTTAGCCTCCACGGAGATTTGAACCGGAAACCACGTCGTTCGTAAGCAAGCGCTTTAACCACTTAGCTGCCAGTCCACTATAGGGAAACACGGTACGGAGACGACCATATCGAATGTGTCTGTCTATCGCCGTATTTCGAAGTTAAGAGACAACATGTGTTATTTATACAGATAATTTTTCAACCAAATGTAGACAGTATATTTCTCCCTGTTTGAAAGGATAAGTGTGCAAAGTTTCATCAAGATCGGATGAAAACTGTGGATTTGTATGAAGAACAAACAAACTAACAAACAAACAAACAAACAAACAAACCAACCAACAAACAAACAAACATACATTCATCTTTATATATAAAGATTAAATAAATGTACTTTGCAGAATTGTTAGTTTGTATAATTGACACCTTGGGGTACAGGGAATGAGCCTCCTCGAAGATTGTACAGAATAGTGAAATATGAAAGCTAATACGATTGGGCGTACCCTGGGAAACGTTAGGAATAATGCTAACGGCAGATCCTTCCACCACCAGGACAAATTTCAAACCTAACGGTTTTTGTTAAGGACAGCCGTTTCGATTATATCAATAAACATTGAAGGTATATCACCAGTGAAAGAGATTGTATTATGTAATATCTCTAAACATGCAAAATGTAACTTTTTATTGGTTCAAGAGGCCCAAATGATAGAAGCCCAAAAATCAATGGAATGGACCTTATTAATGAAAGACCAAATGAAAAGTATGGCCGTGCAGTTTTCGCCTAACCAGATCGAAGATTCTTTCAGCAGTGGTAACCTCAGATGGCGAAATAGAGATACTGATCACCGAAATCAAATCATGCACCGCGGCATCAGTGTATAAGCCATCAAATGCCGAATTTAGCTTCACAGGACCACCTATCTTCCGCTCCCAACAAACAAAGATTGTTTTGGGTGACTTCAACTGCCACAGCACATCCTGGCGCTACAGGGAAACTGATAAAAATGGAGAGGACCTTGAAGAGTCGGTTGAACGTATGGGCCTAATGCTAATATATGACCCAAAGATGCCACCATCTTTTAGTAGTGGAAGATGGCAGGATGGATATAACCCAGATAACATCTTTGTCAGTGAACACATTCCCCAACAGTCAAAGAAGAATTTTATGGAGCCAATCCCACGTACTCAACATAGACCAATTATCTGCTCTATTGAAGCAATAGTGAAGCCAGAGTCTGTTCGGTTTAAAAGAAGATTTAAACAAACGATCACAATGGGGAAGTTCTCTCAAGAACTGGATGAGGAAATCTTAAACTTCGACCCATCTCGAAATACATACGATAAATTTACTGAACTAGTCAAAGCCATCTCAAGCAAACATATTCCTCGAAGCTGCAGAACAACTTATATGACTCCAAGTTCCTTCTTGAGAAATACGGGCACCTATAAGACGAAGATCCTGTTTCTGAAGAAACCATACAGACTGTGGAGGATCTCCTAAACGCTGTATTTACTGCTAGAACAGATAAGTGGTGCAATTTAATGTCAGAGTTAGTCATGAAACAGAACAGTCGTAAGGCTTGGAAATTACTGAAGAACTACAATAGTGATCCAATTGTCACTCCGCCTAGCCTCCTTAAAGTTAGTTCAGATTGAATAGTGCACCAACTGCTGCTGAATGGAAAGACTAGAAGAAGATATGAAAACAGGAAGCTTCAAAGACACTCAGTTGAGCAGACGATCTTGGGACTCCATTCACATTGGTAGAACTGGAAACCGCATTGCAGTCTTTGGAGATTAACAAAGCTGCAAGCTTAGATGACCTGAGAACAGAGAAAATTAAAATGTTTGGCCCAGCTACAAGGCAGTGGCTCTTGAATTTAATGATGCCTGCACCTCCAACTTACAGATTCCTAGGATCTAGCGGAAAGCCAAAGTTTTGGCACTGTTAAAGCCTGGAAAGAAACCAACAGATCCAAAAAAAAACTTCCGATCAGTTTCACTCCTTTGTCATTTATACAAAGTCTTGGAGAGCTTGATCCTTATCCGTGTCTCACAGTGCATTGACAAAATTCCCATAAAGGAGCAAGCTGGTTTTCGACCTTGCTTGTCATGCTGGGGCCAAATGTTTAACCTGACACAGTATATAGAGGATAGGTTACGGGTGTGGTATTCATTAATCTCACAGCGGCGTATGATACACTCAACCACAAAATGTTGACAAGTATACTCCACCACAAAAGACTACCATTTAACGCAAGTAGTCCAGTGTTTGCTACAAAACAGAAGGTTTTACGTCACCCTCCACATTAAGAAGAGTCACTGGAGAACTCAGAAGAATGGCCTCCCTCAGGGTAGTGTGCTGGCCCCGCTCTTGTACAACATATAAACGAACGACCAACCATTCATTCCTGGAACAAGAGCATTCCCATATGCTGATGACACAGCAATTGCAACTGAAGGCACAAACTTTGAGGCAGTGGAGGCGAAACTGACAACAGCGCTTTAGGATATGGCCAAGTATTATGATGCTAATCACTTGAAGCCCAACCCTGAAAAACGCAGATCTGTGTATTCCGCATGAAAAACAGAGAAGCCAGAAGGAATTTGAACATCAACTAGAGGGGACAACAACTATTACATTGCGATACTCCAAAATATCTGAGAGGAAAGCTTGATCGTTCTCTTTCATTCAAAGCCCATTGTGAGGATCTGAAACCAAAGTATCCACCCGAAACAACATCATCCGAAAACTTACAAATACCTCCTGGGGAGCACAGCCAAATTTGCTTCGTACATCTGCG